>OZ025289.1:3481900-3831520 GCA_964019185.1 Maratus speculifer | reverse complement strand
GCAAATAACACCGTGATTTCAAAATCAAATTTCTCAAAAACGAAGATCTAGAAAATAATGCGGTAAACGGTTTATTTATTAGGTAAGTTGTAAAAATATTATATAAAAGTTTCGAACGGTGAATATTTTAAAAAGATTGTGTTCTAATTAAAATAATGCCTGATTTGACATTTTTCTTGTTTTAGAATTTTTGCAGAGAATAAAATTTTTGGCGTACAGTGCCATATTTTAACAATTTTTGGAAAAAAAGTTTCAAAATTTCAAAAAATAAATTTCGAAATATCGTTATATATAGCACTGTACACTGAAAAACTCATTCTCTACAAAGAATCTAAAACAAAAAAAATGTCAACTCCAGTATTCTTTGCAATCAAAATACAATTTTTTCAAAATATTCACAGCTCGAAACTTTTGTATAACATTTTTACAGCTTACCTAATAAACAAACCGTTTATCGCATAATTCTACCGATCTTAGTTTTTGAGAAATTTAATTTTGAAATCAGGGTGTTATTTGCTGGCACCCTATATAGATACACCCTATATATATATATATATATACATATATATATATATATAAATATATATATATAAATATATATATATATATATATATATATATATATATATATATATATATATATATATATATATATATATATATATATATATATATATATATATAGCAAGCCCATAGCAACCGACTACATTTACCGACTCAGCATCTAGCCTGTGTCGTCAGAAACCTTACGAAGCAGTAGGTATAAAACGTAGGAGCATGTAGCCGTTAGTAACAAGCCACGTGCAATGTAATAATGCACAGTCAGCACTCTCCCACGAAAGGACCCTGGTAACAGCAAAAAGCATCAGAACGAGGCCGGATTCAGAGATGTAAAGACGTGCCCCCCGAGACTTGCGGCAGAATTTGCCGAAGATGTCCCTAAATCCTAAATTTTACTTATCTATCCTTTGTAAATATCATTCTCTAATCAAGAACTATTAAAGATGTTTGTCAATAACCCTAGATCCTTTCATTTACATATATATGTGTGTGTATATATATATATACACTTTTATTCTTATATGTTTTACACTGTCAATGAGTATTCATTTTCCATGAAAATCGAAAGTGTTCTGCAATGTCAAAAGAATATAATAAATACAAAAAAAATATTCATTAAAACTAGAAAAACATTTAAACATTCACGAAAGTTTGTTTTAACTAGTTGGATGTGCCAATCCCAAATCTTTCTTCTATCTCATACGTACATTTTAATATTTTTAAAAAATAGTTACTGATTTTAATGTTTTAATAATTTTAATTCAATACCATACGAACTTGGCTTTCATCTTAAATTTTTGCTTCAATCAATTAATCCGAGTAAAAACGAATTTCCGTCTCTACACGAGCCGATTAACAATAGAATGACAGACAGATTTTTTATAATTCAGGGAGGACATATTTGCCTTACCAAAGAATAATTTTATGCATAAATTTTAGTCCAGTTCTAGGACTAACTTCATACACTTTTAGATGGTGCAATATTGAAAATGGCATAAAATTGGCTATTGCAACGCCCCCTTACGTCGGATTTTTTTCAAATTCAAGGAAGACCAACTAGCCATAGCCATACACTTACACAAAATATTTGGTTCAATTTGATGCATAACTTCATATACCTTTGGTCGGTACAATATTGAAAATGGCACAAAAAATCGCGATTGCAGCGCCCCCTTTCGGCGGATGTTTTTTCAAATTCAGGGAGGACCAACTAGGCATAGCCATACACTTACACAAAAAATTTGGTTCAATTCGTTATATAAATTCATATACTTTTCGTCGGTGCAATATTGAAAATGGCACAAAAATCGCAATTGCAGAGCCACCATCCGGACGATTTTAGATTTTTTTCAAGTTCAGGGAGGACCAACTAGCCATAGCCATACACTTACACAAAAAAATTTGGTTCAATTCGATGCATGACTTCATATACTTTTGGCGGTACAATATTGAAAATGGCACAAAAATCGGGATTGCAACACCCTCTTCCGGCGGAATATTTCAAAACTGAAAGAGGACCTGCTTGTCACAGCCAAAAACATTCTCAAAAAATTGGCTCGTTTCTATGCATAACTTCATACACTTTTTGATGGTAGAATGGCGACATACACACTAGGATGGTGCGAAAAAACAAAAGTTTTTATTTCCGAATCGCTATAGTGCGGAAAAGTTGCGATTGGTAAATACAAGAAAAACTAAAAAAAAATTTTTGAAATCGGACATTATCTTCCGATCGCGCAAACCGCTTAAAAATTCAAAAAAATTGAAAATTTTCGATTTTTTCAGAATTTTTTAAAAAATATTACAAATACATATATTTTATCACTATAGTGAAAAATATTTACATATTGTACTATTTAATAATAATAAAAAATAAATTGCGTTTAAAGAATATCTTCCGATCGCGCAAGCTCATTAAAAATCGGGAAAAATTCAATTTTCAGTGATTTTTGATGCATTAAGAAAATAATTAAATAAGTTCAATTTGCGGTCTCATGTTAAAATTTAAATGTAAATTAATACTATTGTGCATGTTATGCTATTTTTGAACAACCGAGATCTTACCACAACAAGATCGCTGCAAGGTTTAGAGTTTCGCGCGCATCCTGTTAGCCGCGTTGCGAAAAATCGCTGAAGTCGCCTTATGTGTCCACACGCTTCTGTCCCAAACCTCGTCCACTTGCACAGAGCGCTTTTTCGTATCAGAGAGCCCGTGAACGAATTTCGTTTGTTAATTGTATGTATTGTGTTATTAAAAATACATTAACATGTGAAATGTACACGGATCTGAATACGTCGTTGATAAAGAAAATTACTAGACAATCTTTTCATTGTCCTATATTCGGTCATCCAAGAGATTTTCTGCCAGATATTCTTCCAACACACGAAGATGTTCTTCAATGCTACCTTGAGGAGAGGTCTCTATTAGCAAATAAATTCAACATCATTAAAGTGAGTTTCTCATTTGTCAGCAATACAGTGGCACAAAAATATATATATATTTATTAGAAGGCGTCAATCCCAAAAGTGTTTAATTGTAGAATCATTTAGCTAATTAATGCCTACTACGATAATATTCTAAACTAACGAAATTTCATATTCGAGACAAGGAATAGTTAAACCTTATAAAAAAGTTTGATGAATTTAAAAAACAAAAAACTCAACTGTGTGATATTTCAGCCTGCAAACGTGTAATGAATTTATATTGCTCCTGTAAAAAGTCACCAGATCTGAAGGAGTGTCTAATTGAGACTAATTGTACGTCTCAAAAACACAACAAAATTCCAGTCATTTAGCATAGATTTATCTACCTCCTGAGAAAGGACGGAACGGGAAAAATTGGTACTAAAGTTTAAAAAAAAGAAAAAAAACTGAGTACAAGACTCTGAAGAAGATATATTGAAAAGGCAACCTTCCAAATTTGTTGAAGCGAAAATAAAAGACCTTGAGAATTTAGATGAAATACATGAGAATTTTATTGCTAATGTAGGTATATGTTAAATATCTTTACTATGACGGATACAGCCTATCAGATTTAAGAAGAAGGAATTACCATGGCAAATGAAAGTGGAGTTACAATCTACATCTTTACATTGCGATCGCAATGGTGTATCTGACAGTGCAGGTGCTGCTAAAGCGTTGAGTGTACTAGAAGATATTCCTGTAATAACTAAAACAGATGCTTTTCAATTTATTAACCTATACAAAATTAGAAGAAAACTAACAGAAAAAAAAATTACGGCAAAGTCAAGTGGAATCAGAAGAACCACATGACATACATTTTGATGAAAAAAGGACGATTATTTAGTTATCCTCCTCAGTCCTGAGACAAATATCACGATGGACAACATACACTGTTTAAAATTACTATACACCATCTTCAAACATGTATCATTCTACATATCAATACGTGTTATAGTTATATGGACGCATTTATTGAAAAAGTCTAGAGGTATTTTTAACGATTTTAGAAGTATTTAAATTCTTTTAAAGGATTTTCTTTAGTTTCTCGTACAAGCGTGAAGAATATTTGACAAAAAATCTCTTGGGGATGACAAAATATAGGACAATGAAAAGATTGTCTAGTAATTTTCTTTGTCAACGACGTATGCAGATCCGTGTACATGTCACATGTTAATGTATTTTTAATAACACAATACATCCAATTAACAAACGAAATTCGTTCACGGGCTCTCTGATACGAAATGGCGCTCTGTGCAAGTGGACGAGGTTGGGGACAGAAGCATGTGGACACGTAAGGCGACTTCAACGCTGTTTCGCAATGTGGCTAACAGGAGTTGCGCGAAATACTAAACCTTTTCGCCCTGCAGGGATCTCGTCGTGGTAAGATCTCGGTTGTTCAAAAATAGCATAAGATGCACAATAGTATTAATTTACATTTAAATTTTAACATGAGACCGTAAATTGAACTTATTTAATTATTTTCTTAATGCATCAAAAATCACTGAAAATTGAATTTTTCCAGATTTTTAATGAGCTTGCGCGATTGGAAGATATTCTTTAAACGCAATTTATTTTTTTATTATTATTTAATAGTACAATATGTAAATATTTTTCACTACAGTGATAAAATATATGTATATGTAATATTTTTTAAAAAATTCTGAAAAAATCGAAATTTTTCAATTTTTTTGAATTTTTAGGTGGTTTGCGCGATCAGAAGATAATGACCGATTTCAAAAATTTTTTTTTAGTTTTTTTTGTATTTACCAATCGCAACTTTTCCGCACTATAGCGATTCGGAAATAAAAACTTTTGTTTTTTCGCACCACCCTAATACACAGAGACAGACACAGAGACACAGGGACAGACAGACATTTTGTAAAAACAGGTTTTTTGTAATCTCTGACCCATAAAACGTGTAAATCCGTCGAAAAAAGGAAGCCCGAAAAAAATTTCGATTACAATACTTTCTTCCATTGAAGATAGAAGAAAGTAAAAAATCCCACACGTTTGTTAACATATTTAGGTTTTAATGCTCCGACAATATCATAAAAACTAAAATATTTAACGCTTTCCATCCTATTATTTTTTTTCACGAAGTTTAAGAAGCTACATATCTAAAACTTAATGGTAATTGATTTACCAATTTTTCATTCACTTGGCAACATTTCAAAATCTTTCCTTCTTTTTTACAGCATCGTTTATTTTGAATATACTTTTTCTGATGTTCTGAGTCACTTTTTTAGTCACATATATTAATCGATAAAAAAAAAATAATTTTAGTTTTGTTTATATTTTTCTCCTTAATTATGTTTATAACATTTCATTATTTTGTTTCTCATTTTTCTCTTCATTTGATGACCTTCTATCCTCTTATTAAAGCGTAATCAATTTTTAATTCATTCAACCGTGAGCTGTTATTTTAAGATATGTTTGCGTATCTTTTGAGAAGATGTAAACATTAGCTAAAAAAGTGTTAATATGCATTTTAATAAGCAATTTTTCGTATTCCAGAATATGTACTTTTACTTGTTTGTTTTCAGCTTCTGTTTTTTTTCAATGTTTCATAATTATTTTTCAATTGTGTGACAAAATATTTTTATATATACATATTAATAATTTAGTTATCAAGCTTGAGAATGAAAATGTATTAAAAACTGAGTTACATAATTAATTTGTAACTTTAAGTTAAAAAGGATGTAAGATTTTAAGCAAGATCTGTGTAAAACTAAGTAAAATCTAAGCATGATTTTAACATTTGAAATAAAGTTAAGTATATACTGAAAATATTTAAATATAACTAATGATAATATTAACGATAATAACCAGTGTACACAGAAAAAAGTATTAATTTTTAAAAGATACTTTAACATGTCAAGTGACAGGGTGACTGAAATCGAACATTTTATTTAGGCCACATCAGTCACCGTTGATCTACAGTGTAATCTTCTTAAACGATCACTGCACCGTGGGCAACATCTTCCACATACCTAAAAACACTATAATTCTTATGATGTGATTTGAATTTGACCAATAGAATCACTGTAAATTATTCAGCAGAGTCCAAAGAATAGAGTAATATTTATTTTGTTCAATTCACATAGCTGCATTTGACAAAAAACTAGAATTTGTTTTTCTTAAACAAACAAACAAACGAAAAATCGATCAAGCTATTAGAACAAAATTTTCTTTTATTATTTCTACAGAATACTAGTACAAAGAAAGTTGCAGAGTGTTAAGCAGATAATATTAAGTAATATGCCCATTTAACTGCAAAATATAGCTATACGATATTTAAAATGCCTAATTGTGCATATGGGGTACAAACCATAAAATAAGAATTTTTAGCTGAGAATTGAAAATTTATTTTTATTTAATTTTTAATATTTTTCGCATTATTAGACCGATACATAGATTTCAAATAAATTTTTCATAAAAATAGAAAAAATCGTGCTGTGAAGGTTTAACTTTGGATCTTCCATCAAAACAATTTATAGAAGCATTATTTATACTATCTATTCGGGATTTTTAAATTATTTTCTTAAGAAAAAAATCATTATTTATTTAATACTACATTACTTTATAAATCGTATTTAAAAAAACCCACACAGTATTTTTTTTATATTTTCATTTTATTTTCTACTTTAAATGTTTGAGATATTTATTTTTTGAAATCTTACATAAGGCTTATCCAATTTTAGAAAATATGCTTTCGCAAATCATTTGCTCCGCAGATTTTGTAATTTGTATACAATTGAATCGTGTTCATAAAGAATGCTTGATAATTTAAAGACTGCGCTTAATTTGAAGCCTGCAAAGGAAAGCAATAGCCGAAATTAACTCAAATAAAACAGCTGTATTTCGAATAAACTGAAAATTAAACATTATCGTGCCACTTGCCATAAGGCGAAGAAACTCAATAAGTGGATAAAAATCTTACCCTATGTTTTCATCAACGTAAAAAATAATACTAAACAATTATGTGATGAATAATAATGTTCTAAAATTTGATTATAATTTAGTAGTTAGATACTTTAACTGATATGTTAATTTTTTTAGAAAAAATTTAAATTCATTGTATTTTCATAGTTACTAATTTAAATACTTATAATTTGGTTTCTTTTATTAAAACGTTTCACCAATTATTCTTTTATCTATTATTGCTAAAAGCCTTAAGTAAATAAATTTTACTTTTATGACTATAAAAAGCAAGAAAATAAATGTTAAAAACTCTAACATTTTCTAAAAGTTATTTGAAACCAAAGTCACAAAATATGTAGAATTTCATACGAAATTGTTAGCTGGAAAATATTTCCTTTTTCTTAAAATTATAAAAGCGCAGAATGTATCTTTCTCTTGTTTTCATCCCTGAAAAATGAAGTTTCTTGTCAAGTCGCAACTGTCGTCAAAATGGATCGTTGCACTCCGAAAGCAAGGTCATACTGACATGCTGTCCTGTTTAATATAAATCTACGGAAATAGTGTGAGAATAATTTTTATTTTCTATTAATTCGGAAGAGCGAGACGCAAATAATAGGGATGTCAAGTTTTTCAGCATGTAGAGAATTATGATGAGTTGGTTATATTGGTTTTGAATAATGAAAGATGCAATATTGTCGAATTTTCTTCAATCCCTATGACTGCCACATGTAGGATGAAGTAAATTTTTTATTTAATGGAATAATAATAATTTCAATTATGGGTGGAATGTAACAAAAAAAATATAATCTTATAATTTTTGTAGCGATAGACAACAATAAAGAATAATTTCATTAATGTAATAAATTTTAATTATATGTCTTTTATTGTTTTTAAAAAAGCCTCTATAATATAGTCCATTTCTATAATGTACAGGGTCAGGAAGGGTAATTATGATTTCTTTGTACATTTTTAGTATTGTTTTTTTCTACTTGTTTGTATTTGGAAAAATGATATTTTTAGTACATAGGAAGTAACTTTGACACTTTAAAAATATCTTTTTAAAATTTAAATTCTCATAACAGTAGGTTTTTTAAGTTAAAAGGGTGGTTATAATTACTCTATCAAGATCTTCGAATGGCAAAAGTTTAGGATAATTGAGACCGCTAGAGGGAAAATTATGACCGCCATATTTTCTCTTTATATTTCGCAATACACATGTGCTTGGGGAATAACTGTGACCATCAGAACTCCAAACTGACAAATCCATTGATGAAAAAATTTTGTTGACTTAGTTTCAAATTGATAATCGGATAACAAAAATGTTTCAGACTAGTCATAAAGAATATTTAAAATGAAAAATTCATTATGAGAGCAATATCTAAGCATGAAACAAAATTTTACCGTGCACATTTTGTGTACGTTGTAATGAAATGTCACTACAATTACAGCGTCAGCGAAAAAAATCTTGACTGAAAAATGTGAAGTTGTGACAGATTGTGACAAATAAATAAATAAATAAATAAAATAAATAAATAAATAAATAAATAAATAAATAAAATAAAAATTCTTAGTTTACTTTTTTATTTCTTTTTTATGCACTGTTAAATACAATGTCAATATTTAAATTTATTGAAAACACGGAGAAATAATTAGTAAGTTGGCAGCTTGAATAAGCTACATTTCTCTTTAATTTACTAAAGAGCATAAATTTATCAAACGTCGGTCTTCTCTCTTGTTCTAAGCCATGACAAAAGATGTTTCTTGTCAAGTAATATCAGTCGTTGAAATGGATCGTCGTCCTACAAATACAAGGTTTTCGTCATCGTGTCTTGTTTAAAATAACTCAATGGATATTTAAGTAACTTGTCTAAAATAACTTTACTCGCTATTAATCCAAACGAGTTACGTAGAGATAATGGCTGTATCATATTTTGAACATTTCGAAATTATCACAGAAATAGTTATTGTTTTAAATAATGAACGATTTAATACGACTAAGTCTCATTCAGTGACTGTAATTGTCATGTAAAAGGGTCACTTTGAAGTGTTACTGAAAATGTGTATACATTATCCTATTTTGATAACAATAAAAAGAAATGTAATTTATAATAAAAAATTAATAAAAAAAATCCCTATAAGAAGTATTTCTTAAAAGACACTTATCCTGGCACCAACTTAGTAAATATATTTGTGGATATAAAATATAATTATGAAAATCACTCGAAAATATAAATGCATTATTAAATTTATAATATCAAATTGCAAGCACCAAGATATATTTATTTTACATTTAAATTACCACAATGCGTATCTTTATTAAGTGTCGATTTTCTTTGGTGTTTTCTACTCTGATAATTCTTAATATTTATTATTTTGGAGGAACGTCGTCAAATTGGATCATTGTATTGCAAATATAAAGGTACATTGTACAGCTCTGTCTCTCTGTTATATAAAAAAAATAACTGCCACTGCCACCACAGGCAACAGCCTTCAATCAGTTCTTACTGAACAGATATTTTTCTTCGGTAATATTAAGAAAATTACTGCATTAAAAACATGAGATATTTTTGAGAAATGTTTGATAAACATACAGCAGCGGAGGACTTTTAAATTAAATGTTTATTTTAAGGCTGCTTAATGTTATATTTGGTCAAAATAGTTCCATTAAATAAGTGTTATTGGAACAAAAAGTATACTTAGGAATTTAATCGTTTTTTTCTAAGGAGTTCATTATTTAGTCATGTCTAGACTGTGCTTGTTGTTAAATATATTTTTTTCAGTTTTTCGTATGTGTTATCATTTTTATGTTTCATCTTTTGATGCATCATAAATACATGCGCAAAACGTTTTCGGTTTATTTTGTATGAATTACTATTCGATAAATATATATAAGAAATATTTTATATTCTTAATAATTAAAATAAACAATATTCATTTTAAATATAACACATAAATATTTTTGATGGTACATGGAATCAAAGAAACGAATTTATGCATAGACTGTGCCTGTTCCTAAAAAAATCTAAAATTCGTTCAATACATGAAATATAAAAGTAAAATCACAAAACAAAGTGCTCTTCAATAGCATGTTCTTAAGTCTTATTTCTGAGATTATGAGTTCTTTACTCTCGAACTCAAAGGAGGAATACTGTTCATAGCAACGTTATAGAAGTTCGATAGCCAGAGACATTTTCAACTAAACCATTTTATGCGAACTGATTTTCAGATAAGTAAGTAATCTGATCAATCACAAGAACAGCTGTTAGCTGTCGAAAGAGGCCATATCGAGGCCACAATATCTAAAAAAAGCCTCATTTACATAGAAAAGCAGGGAATCGCAGTTACAGAAGATAGTCGATGTCGCTGATAATATTGTTCAATCTTTGGTAACCTGGTAAATTAAAAAAAATGTGTATATTACAATTTTCTTAAAGGCTACGAAGTCTGGCAAGCCTGGCTCACACGGTGGAAGAACCCATTAATTCTTTGAAATAGACATACAGATACACAGTTAAATATCTGCATCTGTTTTGTATAGTCACTACACCGCTTTACAGAAAACAATTACTTGACAATATTATGACTCATTATCATTGGTCTGAATAGAGATATTCTATAAAAGCGGTGGAATGACTATGCCAAAAAATAGTGATTTTTAGCAGTGTATAGACATATAGACATATTGCTGCTATTTGGTATTAGTGTAACGCGACGGGGCAAGGACAATTGAAAAATCTTTTGAGCATGCTGGAAATTTCGAAAGTGAATGTCATTGTTTTAAATGTGAATCATGATATAGCATTTAGCCTCATTTAATCGCTGATAATTAAAGAGAATTTAGAATCTTAATTGCGACGCATGCATGCATGTATTATTATTTAGTAACTATGTATTATTATTATTTAGTAATTGCAATATCAATTAAATAATATGAAATTGTTTTTCAGAAATAGCCCCATTCAAATTCAAAATCATTGGAAATTATGTAACTATTACGTATTTGTACCAAAGAGGTTTTAATTTATATTTGTTAAACATAAAAAACCATTGACTACCCAAATAAACAGATTACAATTGTAGCTTTATTTATGGCATCAATTCAATTAACAAAAGTAAAATCTTTATAGGAAGTATGTCCTTGGCAAATTCTAAGCCTTTTGTTCATCTATGATTTTACACTATAATTAATAGAGTGAATATAATTTTTTTTTATAATAGCATTATTTAACAAAATCGAAAAACAAAACATAACACAGAGCTTCTCACACCAAATTGTTATCTGAAAGACATTTTTCTTTTCCTTTGAATTACAAAAGCGTAGAATGAATCTTTCCTGTCATTTTCAGCCTTGACAAATAATGTTTCTTGTCAAGTAGCAGCTGTCGTCAAAATGGATCGCTGCACTCCGAAAGCAAGGTCATATCGACATGCTGTCTTGTTTAATATATATCTCCGAGAGCAGAGAGAATGGTTTTTAATTGTCATTAGTGCGAAGGAGTGAGGTGAATGGGGTAGAATATCTCTTTGTCCTATTATGTTATAGAGAGAATGAGGATGTCAACTTTTTCAGCATGGGGAAAATTTGGAAGGGATTGATCAATGGTTTTGGAAAATGAATTGAGCAATACTACTGAGTTTCATTGTAAATGTCAAATAAAGAACGAGTTGAAGATTTTATTGGCTGAATGTATGTATTATTTATTTTAATAATATTTTCCTTTATGGAATTGCAGAAAATAATAAATAATGACTCATTTTTTTTTGTACCAGAAATTGGATAAATATGAGTAAAATTTTTATAGAAAATATTCTTTTTTAAAATCTTACTCTGATTCATTCTTTCTATTTTGTGAATATGTGTAATTGCATATTATGCCATTATTTAGCTTCGTTGAAAACTTAACGAAATCATTAAGTTCTTCATATCGAATTATCACTCAATTACTTTATCTTTTTATGAAAGTAAAATCATTTCTTCCCTACTTTCAGCTATTTGGGATACTTAGCATAACACAGTCTTAAAAAATGGATTTTTTTTTTTTTTTTTTTTTTTTTTATAAATCATTTGCAAAAGATAAACACCACCTAATACGAAACACTAGTCTGGCAATAGCTTATTTTTTGAGTTCGCACTATTTGTCTTTTATAAATATATATATTTATTTTAATTTTCAAGAATGTTTTTGACATTTATTTTGCAACGAAAAAAAAGACGTTCTATGAATTTTGGGGAATTAGTCGTAATAATCAACTTTATGTTCGAAAATAAAAATTTACTGAGGGTGCATTATAATCATTTGCAATATAAGAAAAATGTTTCAACCATTTTCGACCTCTCTAAATGATATTTACAGTATTCTCAAAAGTAAATAAAAGTTTATTTAAATTGCCAAATTTGTTTTGTTAGATGGCAAATTAATGCATAGATTAAATTTTTTTTCAATGTGTGTAATGGATTGTATGAATACTGAATTATTTGCTTACGCGTTCGATATATAAATAATCATTCGGAAAATAGTAAATAGATCCGTTCAATTAAAGCTTATACATGTATTTTTTAACATAGTATATCCCAGGTTGCAGTAACAGTAATAAAAGCAAATATATATCTGGGTAAAATAACGCAGGATACTTAGGTACGTCTGACAGTATTTTGATAATTTCTAAGGTTAGCACAAGTTTTATATTTATTTACTCATTTAATTAGTAATTTTTATTGTGTACAAAATAGTTTTATCATTTAATATTATAAAGTTATAGGAAATCTAGTTCATTTGTACATGTGATTTTTTATAAGCACATATATTTATATAAAAATATGTTAAACAATTAAAATCTAAAATACTAAAATGAAATTACAACACTCATTTACCATACATATATATTAAAATAATTAGCTAATATGCAAAACACATCAATAAAGTTTTATTTTATGAATAATATCGTAATATGTTACTTTTTTAAAAATAAAAGGTTTTGTTCTTTTAAAATATCTCTAAATTTTTTCTTAACTCATTATAGTTAAAACCAGTTTTTTTGTTTATAAAAAAAGTGCTATACAAATATAAACACTAAAATATTAAAACAAGACCATTTTTTTAATACTGCGTTCCTATTAAAAAAGTATAACAAAAAAAATATTTGACTAATATCAAAACAATGCAAAAAATGAATAAAATGATAACGAGTTTAGCTTAAAAAATGAAATATTTCATGTTTAAAAAAATCTTTAAAGCAATTTTTAAAAGTTAATTTTAAAAAAATAACAATTTTTTAATCATTCATAGGCTAGAATTATTTATTTATTTAGAATGTATTTTGAAAGTGAATTCGAATAGATGAACAAAGAAGTGCATGAAAGAAACAGAAAAAGTCCAGACTAAATTCATGTTTGACAAAAACTGGAAAGTTTTCAGTTAAATAAACTTTAACATCTCGGCTATGATTTTTGTTTTCAAATTTAGACTTTTAGAATTTTGTTTCTCTTACATAATAAATCTTGCGTTAATAAAAGTTAAATTAAACAAAAACTTAGATTGTGATAACCTAATGTAATTCACATCGATAAGTTTATTAGTGTTTTCAATTACAAATTACTACTTTTTTATTATTTATTTCTATTATAAGATACGCTCATTTTTATATGCACATATAAATACTTATCACCAATAGCGGTCCTCCGCTCGGCTTATATGTCAGTTCGTCTGTCCGCATACAGCAGCGCAAAAACTGCCGAATCAAATAATTTTAAACTTCATATACAAAGTTCATACACAGAGGATATTCCTCTGCAGAATTTTGTCGAGTTATTTATAAATTCATTAAAGTCAAATCAAAACTTAATAAGATATCAATAACTGTTTTATCCTTCTATAATATCCTATTATATATGATTAATTCATTTTTATCCTATGGTAAGTAATGCTTCTAGACTGTCATGTTGATTGTGTCCTATTCAAGATGGTGTTCTATTATTCTCGTATTGTGGAATTAATATATTAACATCTGTGTCTTTTATTTTCCAATTTATTACAGTAAAATCTCGGTGATCCGAAAAGCATGGGACCAAAGCATTTTCGGTTAACCAGAGCTCCATAGGAATTTTCGGATAACCGGGAAGCTTATGGGGAAAACTTGTTTGGTAAAAAGCTCTGATAGTAATTTGGAAAATCGTTATAATAAAAATGTTGTGGTAACGTATAGCAGATTATGGTAGATGTGGTTCAGGATCACAACACACAGTGATGCTACTAAGAACTTGAATGCATCACTGTGATATATTGATCTACAAAAAGATGCAACAGCATCAGATGTGTATATATTTAAATTGGGAAATGATAAAGCAGCACTGAAACGATGCAAAGTCAAAAAAAAAAAACATTTTGTAAAATAATGAAGTATTGTACATGTCTATATAATAAAGTACTCAAAATTACGCAATGGAACGCAAGAACATGCTTTTTTAACACTATTTCTACAAGTTCCCAATAACACCTTTCAAAGTTATGATTTTTACTTATTTTGCTTCTAATTTTTAAAGCTAATAAGTATTAAAACAAATTTCAATGTATTAAAAATGATTCAGAATTGTTTTGATCTAAAACTTACAAATAAAGTAGTAATCATAAATCAAAATGTGTTGAAAGATGTCATTTAACATCTGTAAGAAAAAGTGTTGACATTTTTTTTTACATTTAAATGCACTTAAAGGAATATTTCGGTTAAACCGATTTTCGGGTAATCGGGGTTCTGATAACCGGGTTTCTACGGTATTTACAATATATTACGTTATACTTTCTCAATATAAAAAAATATAAATTAAAAAAAATAAAAACTGAGACAAAGAAAAAATGTGCAATTTTTCGAGTAATAGTATCTGGCTGATTCGCAAATGAGAGCAATTACGGTAGGAGTAAATATGTGAAGTAGATGCTCTTGACAAGAGTTTAATAGGTCGAGATAGGAGGCACTTAGTGTGTGTGGGAGGTGTAATGTTATTTTCAAAATACAAGCCAGTTTGTGTCATTGTGAGAGCATAATCTTTGAGAACTGATCATTTCCATGACATGTAGGAAAAGATGGGAAACTCTGTTACGAGACATTCTTAAGTGATATTATTTTTTTGTAAATGGGTTTCCGCATAGCTTTAAACGAGTTTCATTTTTATTTTATTTTTTAAAAAAAGAGGTTAATTTCATTCCTCTGGTAAATATGTGTAATTTTTTTCTTTAGAATGTGTTAGAGCTTTCTGCATTTGATGATCTGTCTCTTTATTTCTATTTTCTTTTAATGACAAGCATTAAAAAATTATCGAAATCAAATGATTTCCTCTAAACATGATAATTCTTATTTTCATCCATCGTAAACTTTCTGGCAAAATCATTTAAAATTTTTATGAAATCCAAAGGAGATACTGTCCGACACATATCTTAATTCATTTTGTTCGGAAATGGACATATGTTTTTATACTTTGTTATCATAACTTGTTTCTCTTTCTTTGGTAAAAGCAAAATATTTTCCAGAAAATATTGCCAAATTTGAATTGAATTCCCGGATGCAATACCGTGAGCTAAAATCAGAAACGGTCATCATGCGATTATTTTTTTATAACTCGATAAGTAGTGCGTTTCTCGAAAAGTAAAAAAAAAAAAAAAAAATAAAAAAAAAAAATCATTTCAGTTCTAAATCCTTTCAATAACCAGGTATGACAATTTTTACGCTATTACGTTTAAATTGAATCAATTGTGTCAGAAAGTTTCGATTTGTTGAGCAACAGATTTGAAAAGCTTATAAGAAAATCTAATCCTGATCTTTAATTATTTTTACTGATTTTTTACATTACAATTTCAAGGTATGTACTCGTTGAAAGTATAGATTTAAATAAAATCAAAAGCGGCACTCAATCTGCAACAACTGCGATAGCAGCTAACATATTTCAATTAAAAATAAATTAAGGAAGCAATTAAGGCCGGAGAAACAGCCCTCTAAAATGATATCTATTTTATACTATTAATACTTTAAAATAATTTTTACAATACATTTCTGCCAAATTTCGCAATAGAAATAATCTTTGAGATACATTTCTACAAAATTTGTAGAAAAATCTAAAAGAATATTAACGTAAGGAAAAAGTACTATTCAAGAAGTACTCCAATTGAAGGTTCTAGATTAAGAATGAGAAGAAAAATTCTCCTTTTCGAGAATTTAAATAGTAAGGCGAACAAATAGATGAGTAAAGCTGAAGATTTTTCACTTGAGGAACATTTTTTTCGTCATTCGTCATTTTGTGTTATTTTGAAAAGTTGATCTTTTTTAAAGCAATGTTTTTATTAACATTAGGAAGAAAAGGAAATGAAAGTAACTGCACTTTCAAGTGGTTTCCCTTTAAAATCGTTTAAAAATGTACCTATATTTTATTTGAAAAAAAGGAACTCTACTTTACTTTCTAAACACTGACGTAAGTGTTCAGATAATTAAAAAAATCAAATTTTTAGGGAAATAATTTTGAAGGAAAATATAACTTTTGGAGGGTTGAATTCTAAAATCCCCTGTTTGCAGCGTTTCGCTGCGCTACTAACATTTGATAACAACGTTTCAATATTTATCATAAATCACCTTTTGTTAGTGATTTTTATTATCGATCCAGTTCCAAAACTGTTTATAAATGCATTAATATCGAACCCGTCAATCGAATTGTATGATAATCTATATAGTTCTTGCAACATTATTATAACATATCTTCTAATAATAACCATGAATACGAAACACTGCTTAAAATTTATCCTGTTCGCTTACAGACACACGCACAAAACATGATTTGTACGTGATTCCTTACACTACATTTTCGAAAGGTTTAATATGCAAAAAGAGCTGATTCACTCGTCAGGTAGATACAAGGTGTTCATGAATAGACCTTCTAATTTTAAAATTAATAATTCGGATTAAGAGATCAAAGAAAGAATGAAAAAGTCAGCATGTTTAATTTCAAAGCCGTAAAAATATGATACAGAAGTTTCAAAACTATCTACAAATATTCTCTACAGGTGGCACTGTACACTGTGCAGAGAAATGGGATTCACAATGTGCTTTGTAATCAGCTACGCTGCCTGCCATTTACAATTTCTTAAAACAAATATTTTCCGTATCAAGACCTTGTGTAACTTTATATTAGGATTGAAATTTGCGTCCTGTTACCTGCAATTTAATTGCTGATACGCGAGTAACAAAAGAACAAGTTGCTGCACGGAATACATGATTTCATTAATTTCCGTGAGTAAGAAGATGAATCACTATGTTCTTTAGTGTACTTTGTTTAAAGATCTGACTGCGGTTACAGCACCACATGTCGAGAAAGTTTGTAACTAATTTTAAAACTATTCCATGCTATTTTTCCGTTTTTTGAAATAAACTTATCACTAGTTTTATTCTTCTAGTGATTTTAATGTCTGAGTTATCGCTTATTAAAACTAAGGAGTCTTGTGTTAGACACTTATTATATACCTATTTTGTATGTTTTTTTTTTAATTATTGAGAAATTATTTTAATTATTGAGATTACTATTTCTCTGGGTTTTTCTTTTAGTTTTTTTTCCTATATCTTAAGTATCAGTATAAGGAGTCTTTTGTTTCTATCCGAAGTAAATTTATCTCAAATTAATCTATTTATTTGAACATAGTGTGTCCTCTCATTATTAATTTTTAAAAAAAAGTCCACATTTTGTACTTTTTCCAATTTTTTTTCTTTGTTTCCAGTTTCTGTTGATTACAGCTACATTTATTCAGAAAAAAAAAGAAACCAGTAATTTATCCGAGTAAGAACAGATGACTTACTCTGAAATGAGGGCAATTAGGGTCGGGTTGAGGCATCTGATAAGGGCCCTGCTGACAAGAGTTTAATATATCGAGAAAAAAAGGCGCTTATGCATGAGGGGGATGAATTTTTTTTTTCAGGAATCATTATCTTGTGCTATTTCACTGGGTGCGATAGGTTTGTAATGCAATGGGGATGATAAGTTTGAATGAATTGTGTTATTTCAATCCGAAAAAAGGGACTATGTTAAAAATTTAATTTTCGCAAAACGGGAGAAAACATCTATCAACCATATAAATTCAACCTCACTTCAATCAAAACTCACAATCAAATCTTCTTCAAAAAATCAGTCTTCAATTAAAACTCACAATCGTAGTACATCAAGTTTATTTTGAAGGAAAAATGGATATATAATACATTTAGAAAGTATATAACACCTATTCCTCCAGTGAAATAAGCCTTTTTTCACATGCTATCACATGAATGGCATCTGTATATAGTTTCGGTTCACTATGAGAATGAATAAAACGGATTTTATGCACTTTTCAAATGGACTATATCATTATTTTATTTTTTCAAAAAGGACTTGGTCAACTACGGTTTTGGACCTCTCAATTATTCCCTGAAAGAAAAAAATTCCATTTAAAATTACTTAAATTTATTTTATTAAATCACATACATTTAAAAACAGTTTTTTCGAGCGTCTTACTTGCTCATCATTTGCGTTAAAATCATTAAAGACAAGAGTTTGAGTTCGATCATTTATACTGATAATCTGTTCCGAAATTCCAAATGAATAAAACATTTTGTTAAATTTTGAAGTTTTAGAAAATTTGCAATTTTTTTTCAGCATGATTTTTTTTACAAATTTTGCATTTTTTTTCAGTTTAAAGTTTTAGAAATTTGTATTTTTTTTTCAGTTTGAAATTTGAAAATTTTTCCAATTTTATTTTTCAGTTTGAAGTTACAGAAAATTAAATGAATGAACTCCACTTTTCGTTTTTAAAGATGTTAATCCAGATGATGAGCACTTCAGATACTCGAAAGTACTTAGTTTTAGATACATAATTTTAATAAAACGCCTTTCAATAATTTAAATTGCCGAATTATCCGATTTGTTTCAAATTTGGTACTATGGTTTATACTAATACTACGTTCCCCTGATTAGTTTTGGAGGTTGAGTGGTTAAGTATAAAGTGGAAACAAGAAACAAACCCTCTTAATTTAGATCAGTAGGTTTTTCATGGAAAATTAACAGGGTTGCTTGAATTTGTTACATCGATTTATTCTGATAAGGTTCTCTAATTACATTTGGTGGTTAATTTGTTATGCATAGATGAAAAGGAGGAAGCTAATCCGTCTCTTCATTTAGTTTAAGGGGACAGTGGACGTTATTATTTTTTATTCATCATAGCAATATGAAATTTTGTGCATATATACATTTCACCAAAAGCATATATAACACCTTAAAAAATTTTCCAATCTTGTTAAAATTTTAAAATTTTTAAATGAATTTTAAAATGCTCCTCGTATTTTTATTTTTCAGATATTTTCTTGCTTTTGTATTTTAATCACTTAAAACTCTGTTATAAACAAATGTGTGTAAATTTTAAAAAAAAATTAAATAGTTAATATTTTAAAGAATTTTTTTATCGAACAGTTATCGATTTTCAGCAAAATTCTACCTTTTAAAAAGCGAAAAATCAAATTTGACTATCTTTGTCAGGTTCTGAGTACACACCTGCTACACATTGGAATTTCTGTTATTTCTCTATCTTAATATTTTATGTATTGTACAGGCTGTGTACTGGAATTTTCAAGGTGACATTCTTTATTTGTTGAAAGGAGAATTGACAGGTGATCATGTACAAGTGGTGAGTGAGAAAGAGAATTGACAGTGAGGCGAGAGAGGCGTGTTCATCCGTCAGCATGTGTTGGGAGATTCGAAGTTGATCTCCAGTAAAGTTAATCTAACGTGCATTGAGTGTGAGGGAGAAGGTGTAATTTGAACTGTACACAGCCGACTTTTTACGGTATTTAATTTAATGTTGAACCGGATCATCTATATCCGAGTTGTAATTGTATATAATTGTAAATGGTGTATTTCTTGTGTACATATAGTATAAATAAACTGTTAGTTCAGTTAATTGACAGCGTCAGTGTTCATTTACACAATCCTCACAGTGGGTGACCGATATCACCTAATAATATTGGTGGTGGCAGCTATAACTACCACGGACTTTCTTCAAAGTTGTGCGGGCTGAGAGGAACGTCCGACAATCTTAATGAAGAAGAATTTTAAAAAGATTACATAATTTCTTTCTAAACAATATGTGGATACTTTCTTATCAATTTCATAAATATTGATTAAAAATTACGTCACAAGACACATTTCAAAAATCTAAAAACGCTGAAAAATTAGTTTTGAGTAAAACAGATTTAAGTATATAAATACACTTACCTTTATTATTTACTTCTTAAAACCTTCATAAATGATATTTTAATAAGAAAAAACTGTTTTGGTGCTATTATACTGCAGAAATAGACCTTTTTGTGACGATTTTGCTGAAATAAATTTCAACTGTCCTCTTAACGAGGTTTTAGTCGATTGTTTTAATTTTCGTCGGGCACTATAATTTGAAATAAGAGAATAATATACGGTTAGGGTGAAAAGCTCCTGAATTCAATATCATCTGTTTAACTGGGCGCTTTTTTAATATCATTTCTGCTTATTTAAAAAAAACATAAATAAATAAACTCAAAAACAAGCAGTAGTCTAAATAAATTACGGGTTTCAAATCCACAACCAAACTTCTGTCAGTTTTTTCCACCGTTGTAGAACACTTTGATTTTCATAAAAAAGAAAAAAGCTTCAGATGAATGTCTAATAGCTAGAGCATTTTATCTTTTTCCTATAGAAATTTATTATTTTCTTCGGAAGCATTATTCTTCTCCCAAGAGAAAAATATTTCAAGGAAGTAAATTTCTTTCCCGTAACTTGCTATTATGTGCCTAGCTTGGTAATATTTTCCCCTTTTCTTTGTCATTATGATAAAGTTTTAAAGAGGTTGTTTGTAAAATATAACTTTTAATAAGATTCAAAACATATTTACATAATTTCAAACAAATGTGCTACTAGTGAAGAATTTACGATGCTTATAATAAAGAAATTTTTGATTTAGTGGGAAAAAATTTTGGATGTATATATTATAAATATGAAAACATAATTTCTAATTCATGACTCTGAATTATATTAATTGACTTATTCAGTTTCTCTTTGGAAGGATTTAAATTTTTTTGAATACCAGTTAGCATAAAATAAATAAAACACAATTGTTCAAATAATAAAAAAAATATTTATTAATTTTCTCTCTAATGTTCTCAATACAGAATTCAATACAATACTCCATAATGATTACAATATTTTTTCTTAAAACAAGGTTAAAGAGGTAACATGAGATAGAGGCACACGATATACGAGAGTTACAATACTTAATACAATTCGAGTGCATTGATATGTACACTGTTTAACATCTTGTCCTAGTTGGAATCAAACTTTGGTGCTCAATAGCACTGTAAGATGGTGAAATCTTGCACCAATATTTGGAGCTCCTTTCGAAGCATAGTTTCAACAGTTGGAACGAGGTTCAAATACAGGGTGGTCATAAAAAAAACTTTGCCGGTATACGGAGCTCTAGCGGCCAGTCCGCTCAACCAATCGAAATGAAATTTCAGATATAGCTATTCAGAGGTATGAGCTCGAGATTATGTGAACGACAACAAAATGGCGCTCACGGTTACGGTTATAGTTACAGAAACTCGAAAATTTCCAATGACAACACCGATTTTTTTCATCGCAAAATGCTCAGCGCATGCGAAAACCATAAAGAGCGTTGGAACCGTACGTGTACCGCAAGAAACGGACATGTTATGCACGCACAAAAAAACGTTCTGCGAATCCTCCCCCCCCCTCATAAAAAAACTCGATTGGGGTGCAAGGAGGAAAATTGCATATGACACAGAGCCAGTACACTAATCTCTGATTACAATACAGATCGGAGAAACTAAAACTTTTATTTTGATTACACATTTTCCACATGGGTGTCATCACAGGCAATTAATGGTGATGGCACCCATGTGGAAAATGTGTAATCAAAATAAAAGTTTTAATTTTTCCGATCTGTATTGTAATCAGAGATTAGTGTACTGACTCTGTGTCATATGCAAATTTCCTCCTTGCACTCCAATCGAATTTTTTCTATTGGGGGAGGATTCGCAGAACAGTTTTTTGTGCGTGCATAACATGTCCGTTTCTTGCGATATAGGTACGGTTCCAACGCTCTTCAGGGTTTTCGCATGCGCTGAGCATTTTGCGATGAAAAAAAATGGGTGTTGCCTTTGGAAATTTTCGAGTTTCTGTAACTATAACCGTAACCGTGAGCGCCATTTTGTTGCCATTCACAGAATCTTGAACTCATACCTCTGAATAGCTATATCTGAAATTTCACCTCGATCGGTTGAGCGGACTGGCCGCTAGAGCTCCGTATACCGGCAAAGTTTTTTTTTATGACCACCCTGTAGGTAACTCCAAATATTGGTAATAGATTTCCCCATCTTATGGTGGCAGCTACTGAGCACCAAAATTTGTTTCAAACTAGAGCAACTTTTTTATCCTTGTAGACCGGTTACACTAAAATATAAAGGTTTAAGTGCATTTGTTCCTTTTCGGGCTCCGTACTGATTTTAAATACTATTTCCGGTTTCAAATACTGAATTCAAGTCAATTTTATCTCCTCCGTACTTCACAGGCTTAACTTTTAACAATACAGGATTGCCACAAACACGAAACTAAATATAGGATTACGTTATGTCAGTTTTATTTCTTGTTAATAATTCACTAATATCTTTACAATTAATTTTAAAGTGTTTGTAACTGAAACTGACAATTGTAAACACATTTTAAATATTTCATGTAGTTTTAGACAAAACTGTTATTATAAACATAATTCTAAATAGTTGAAGGCGTATTTTAAAAAAATGTCGCAGTCGATTATTTACAATGCAATATTTATCCCCATTTCATTTAAATTTACTTTTTTCCAATATCATATTTTAACTTGCTGTACAGGTTTATATTCTAAAATTTTTTATATGTTATTTGTCAAAAAAAAAATTTCTGTTTTTAAAAAAAGAGATATTCTTGTGTACATTAACAACCTAATCAAAGTTCACGAAGATTAGCCATTATTTACGAATGTTAAAGCCTGCAGTTAAAATCCTAAATCTAAATTTTTAAATATTAAATATGACATCATTCATATTTAAATATTTTTAAAATATCTAAATATGAATGATGTTTAAAGAGACATTTTCGTAAAATCCTCATTTGAAAGGGAAAAAATATGCCTGGAGTGGTAATTAGCTAAAGTGTTTTTTTTTTTTTTTTTTTTTTAAGTTGAAATATCCTATCTATATCTTCGAAAATATTAATGCTCGCCTAAAAGAACTATTTCAAGGAGGTAAATTTCATTTTCCTAGCTAATCTGATGTGCTTTGCGTGGCAATTTTTACCTTTTTCATTTACCTTTACCGTTTATTTTTAGAGAGGTTGTTAGTGAAGTGGAAATTTTAATAAGAACTAAAGTATCTCAATATAGATTTAAAATAAGTGTGTTATTCAAAAAGTATTTTTGAATACCTGAAATAAATGGTTTTTTAAGGTAAGTCCCGAACATTTCTTTAGATGAAACACTAATACTTTAATGTGAATGTGTACATAGATATTTATTTTTCTACATCAAAAAATACAATTATAGAGTATATTTCCATAATTGCATGAAAATGTAAATTGATTTTATTCTATTTAGAGTTCGGTTCGGGTTGGGGATGAAGTATTTCAAGTTCATTTCCAGTTAATTATTTTACGCCATTAGTGCACTAAATTGGATTCAAGTGGGTGTTTGGATCAATGAACATTTATATGTCGTAATTGGGTTGGGTTTCACGTTGACATGTGATAGAATTTCCATTTTCTGGTCGGTTGTAGTCCACCCTTCATAGGACTTTAATGAAAAAAGATCAAATACATAAAATATCATATAGAAATATTAAGAATGAGCCCCAGTACATTTAAATCAGATACCTGCATGACAAACGTTATCTGTGGACTATATTTCGAAACTATGTTTCTTACACTACTTTAAAAGTGATTGTCTATATAGTACAATTTTTTCTTAAGATGAGTTAAAACAAAATATTACGGTTCTGCAATCTGAATGTTTCTTATCGATTATCTTCAAATGTTTCGAATAATCCTTTCATATTGTGACTTGCAAAGTTATTTTTAGCTCAAATGGCTCTTTTTCCATTTACTTCTTTTAGGTAGCTTTCATTACAAAAAGTAAAAAGCTACCTATTGCAGCCGTCCGGAGGAAAGCACTTTCGGAAAATTTTGGTATATTTTCACCGATCATGACCCCCAGACCCCAAAACCACCCTCCGTTCAAATGTTGACATATATATATATATATATATATATAACCATATATATATATATATATATATATATATCTGATTTTTGTCATGCGATAACTAACGTATTTATGAACCGATTTGAATGAAACTTGGTATGTACATAGTACATACAAATGTCTCGACCGAGTTCGTTGGCCAGCATCATCCGCCATTTTGTTTCAAAATGGCGGCCATTTTAAATTTTTAAAAAAATTTAAAATTTAAAATTAAATGCGAAAAAAATAAAATTTGAAAAATATTTTTCTTTTACGTGTTAGAACTTAAAACAAAGATTCCAGAACACTTTTTATTTTGTCAATATCTTAAAAAATGATTGAGTTATAGCACTTTGAATTTTTCTTATGGCTGACATTTTGAAACGATCTGATTTTGTCACGTGATAACACGCGTATTTATGAACCGATTTCAATGAAACTTGGTATGTACATAGTACATACAAATGTCTCGACCAAGTTCGTTGGCCAGCATCATCCGCCATTTTGTTTCAAAATGGTGGCCATTTTAAATTTAAAAAAAAATTTAAAATTTAAAATTAAATGCGAAAAAATCAAAATTTGAAAAATATTTTTCTTTTACGTGTTAGAACTTAAAACAACGATTCCAGAACACTTTTTATTTTGTCTATATCTTACAAAATGATTGAGTTATAGCACTTTGAATTTTTCTTATGGCTGACATTTTGAAACGATCTGATTTTGTCACGTGATAACACACGTATTTATGAACCGATTTCAATGAAACTTGGTATGTACATACAACATACAAATGTCTCAACCGAGTTCGTTGGCCAGCATCATCCACCATTTTGTTTCAAAATGGTGGCCATTTTAAATTTTTTAAAAAATTTAAAATTTAAAATTAAATGCGAAAAAATTAAAAGTTGAAAAATATTTTTCTTTTACGTGTTAAAACTTAAAACAACGATTCCAGAACACTTTTTATTTTGTCTATATCTTAAAAAATTATTGAGTTATAGCACTTTGAATTTTGCTTATGGCTGACATTTTGAAACGGTCTGATCTGAACGATCCATCATGTTGCTTTAAAATGGCATACACTTTATGATATTGTGGAATTTGGTGACTCTCTAAATCGCTTAAAATAAAACCAGGTTGAATAAAAGATGACTAATTTCTAAAAATTCTTATTAATATTCAGTCTTGACAAAAACTAGTATTCAATCTTATAAAATCACTAATTTTTAAAGATTATTTCCACTAATTTGAGCTTAGTATTTTTGAACAATGTAACTTACTTTAAAATAAATAAATATATAAGTATATGAAAGCTACCTCTTCCTCCCGGCATTGCCGGAAGGACTTTTTTCTCCCAATTCTGCTCCAAACTGAATATTATAATGAAATTATTAGAGCCGTGTAAAATTTTCAAGTAGGTAAAAAAGTTCGTATTTTGCAAATAATGTTTATGCTAAAATATTTTAACATAAAACCTAACATAAATTTACGTTCTTCCTTATTTTCGTATTAATTAATATTAAACACTTAATTGATTAAAGTGCATTATTTTTATTATTTACATATTACAATATTTTTTCCCATTTATAATTTATTTTATATATATGTCAGTTTTAATACTATTAAAATATAATTTCTATCAAACGTACTTAAAATAAAATACAACCAAATAAAAGTATTTCGAACAACCAGATTTTGATTCGCCTAATTCTTCTCTGATATTAACTGCAAATTGCAAAGCTTTAGAAAATGCCTATAAATTC
Source organism: Maratus speculifer (assembly GCA_964019185.1). Taxonomy (NCBI): domain Eukaryota; kingdom Metazoa; phylum Arthropoda; class Arachnida; order Araneae; family Salticidae; genus Maratus; species Maratus speculifer. Next base: position 3,805,494 of record OZ025289.1, on the reverse strand, counting down.
TGATACTACTGCGAAATCATTCATTTTCCGCTAGACTAAGTAAATTAAACGCCATTGTACCGTACTTCCCCTTTCAATCTAACTAACTTCATTAAATTTTCTCCGACAGTACGACTGGTCATGTGTGTCACGTGATGTACGGTAGCAAGTGTGTAATGCCACTCGATTGGAGCGATTCCCGACGTATTCAATTAAACATTAAGATTAGCGAACTAATTCTTCTCAAAGACAGAAATAGGAACCCTTCGATTTATTTCTTTAAGAGAAACACATTGTTTTAAGACATTATGGATCAAGCTTTTATGGAACCAGATTGCCCAGTTACATTTCGATAGCCCCATTCATAAATAAGTTTACATCTTTCAAATACTTAAAATAAAAGTTAAGGATATTACACTTTTAATATTATACAAGTGAATATAAATAATTATAAGAAATCAGTTATTCAACCTACTTCAGAGGTTTCATGACTCCAGAAATGTTACACCACCAGGGAAAAGTGGCGAAGTTTCGAGTTATCATAAAACTTTTAAAAATATTTATTAAAATGACATAAACCTCTGTAATATATTTAGATCATATTTCAGGCATTAAAAATGTAAAAATAGGCACTTATAAAATAATATGCAAAAGAAATAGTTCAGCTCATATTGCAATATTTTCTGGTATTATATTGTATGGCATGATCCATAAAAAAAACTTAGCACATAAAACTTGCGCTAAAATGTTCTCTAAATGATTTTTTTAGAATAATTTAATTATATATAATTTCATTGAGAGGACGTATTAAAGAAAAAAACCTAAAATATAAAAATAAAAAAAAACTTTTTGAAAAACTAATTAATTAGTTAATAAAAAATAATGAAAATAACTTTGTAATTTTAATTCTTTGTATAAATTATAAATTAGTAATATTTTAACATAAGTTCTTTGTTCATTCGTCTAATCTAAGTTATATTATAATTAATTTTTTAAATGGATGAGTATTAATTTTAAATACAGGGCTCCCACAAAAAAATTACCAGTTATAAATTTCAACAATACCAATTATTTGGTATGCCATTTGATGCCCATAAGTAAATATATAATAATAAAAAAGAAAATTTAATAAGATAAGTGTTCTGCAGTTTTCACGCAATTTGTGAATTATAAAAAAAATCACTTGTAATAGCTTTCCCTTTTTTTAAAAGATACTGATTACAAATTATATTTCGAAAAAATGAAGAAAAATTATTTTCTTTATGTTAAGAGATAAACTAACTATTATTGAAACACAGAGATATTCTATTATTTCCAATTTTCCTTTATTTGAGCTTATCCTTTTTAATCATATTTAACGGAGTAATAGTATTTGAATCTAAACTTTTGGCTAGGTTTTTCTTAGCAAGTATGTGGAAAATATTACTTTTTGTATATCTCTTTGAAAAAGAAACATTATAGAGAAAATACAAATATTTATCGATAAAAAGTTTTTCTCCCTTGATTCAAAATGAAGAAAGCAAAATGATAGAGAAAACTTTTACAACTCTTTCACATATTGATCAGTCTCAGAATAAAAATAGTTAAATGTTATTTAGTTGAATAAAGTATTAGATTAACCATGAAGATCTTTTGTGGCAACAGTAACAAAAATATTACTTTGTATGAAATTCTTTAAATACAAGTTTTTCCTTGTTTTACTAGTAGCACTATAAACTACAGAAACAATTATATGTATTTAAATGCGTCAGAAATGTTCGATCTTGTTGAAATGTCAATGTTAAGAAAAAATATAAAATCCGAGTTTTATTAATTTTGATATTTTTTAAGATCTGATAAGCATAAAAGATGCTAAGTAGTGCAAAAGTGATACAAAACCCTTACTAATTTGGAATATTATTAATTCGCATATTTAATGATTCAAAAAATCAGAAACTTTATTCATTTTTTCATCTAATCATAGCCATCATTCTTCTATTTTCATCTAATATTAAGTAGGTACACTTGCAGTTTTATATATATGTAAGACGTCGGTGTGATCATAGAAAGGACATCCGATGAAACGACGGACGGAACGGATTATCTCACCATACCTCTGGCCAATTTAAATTTAATTATTCTCAGTTAAAGAACAATTGAATTCCATCCATATAGTGGTTGGCATACAAAGACAGATCTGTGAATTGAATTGGTGGTTTCTCCAATAAGTGAAAAATATATGAGAATAAGTGACATTAAATCTTTATTACTGTCCAAATTGACTTGCTAATCCACACATTATTCTAATCTCCATCACTGGAGAATAAATACAAAAATGCTCTTATGTCAATCATTAATAACTAAAAGGTCTTAAAGGACAATAAAAAATTTAAATGCGCGAGGCCTTTCGAAATATTTAGTCATATTTCGTTAGAAAGATGTGCTACCATTATGAAAGCAGCAGCAAAAGTGAAATGAAAGATAAAGAAAAGGAAAGAAGCTGAAGAAACAGCGATTAGAAAAATAGAAATCAACAGCGAATAGGAAACCACAAGAAAACAGCCAGTTACAAAAGAGCTTGTATCAAAACAAATGTGCACAGAATAGAAAGGGAATGAGGAAGTAAATTGGTACATAAATAAACCAACACAAAAATATAAAATAAAATAAGTTTAAATAAAGAAAAATAAAGAAAAACATGCACATGTATGCCTGGCAATAGAATATTTAGAATTTTCTCGAATATTTACATAAAGAGAGTATTCATTTAAGCGGATTTCGAGATTTCTTTAAATTTTATCAATGTAAGATAAATCACAGCCGTTACGAGAAACAATTTAAATTCCCCATTTAAAAATATTAGGAACATCCACTAAATCTGTTAAAAAAGTTAAATACTGAAATAGCAGCAACTGGTGACATTAATAAAATCACTTCCCGGAATCTTCAATTACATTCTTTGGCTATATCATTACATATACGGTAACAATCGTAAATGAGATTATTTCTTACTATTGCGTTACTTTTACTAAAGTGCGAGATAATATCTTTTAAAACAATATAGGAAAGATAATGCAAAAACAATGTAAAATCTGATTTAAAGCAAACTACAAATAAAAATAATGGTATTTCGTAAATGAGAATTGAAACAATTCTTCGGTAAGGATCGTCAACAAATTTTAATATTTCTGAAGTAACATTATAGTTATGCGAATATTGAAAATTCTACATTCCACATAAATTTTTTTAAATACGAAAATTACGCTTTTTAACTATGAGAACAAGTTTTAAAAATATTTTATTCCATTCATATTTATTTAAAAGCTTTTAACACCAATATTGAATGAAATCCTCTGTGTGATCTGTAATCACAGTTACCCACTTGTTATTTTTTCTCTTTCTTAAAAAGGTACTCTAATCAAGATTTTTCTTCGAGTTAATTTTTTCTACAGATTCTCACGTTTAAGGGGTCAGATATTACGAAAAACATGTTTATGCAAAATGTCTGTGTATCCGTGTACATTAGTCCGTTTTTCACTATACAAAAGTGTATGAAGTTATGCGTAGAATTAAACTAATTTTTTGCAATGACCATGTCCTTCTCTAATTTTGAACTATTCTACACTGGTTTCCAAAAATTAAGGAAAAATCACAAAAATAGCGATAATTCAAAATATTACATGTAGATTTTAATGAAACTCAGCCACAATATACAACGAATAGTAAGGTATAAAATAACATGAAAAAAAATTACCAGACAATTATGGTGTTTCAAAAAATAGCATAATTATAAAAGTAACAAAATCAGTTTGCCAGTTTGGTATAGGAAAAGTATCTTTAATATGCCGTATTATCACCCCTAGTAGCAATACAGCACATACAGCGATGTGTCATACTGTCAATTATGCGGTCGATGAGTTCGCTGGGAAGTACGAGCCATTGCTCTTCCAAAGCAGTTATAAGCGTGGCAAGGGTCATAGGAAGGGGATTGAGAGAAGCGACACGTCTCCCTAAAGCATCCCAAACATGCTCGATGGGAATCAAGTCCGGTGATCGAGCTGGCCATTCCATGCGCTGAATTGTCTGGTGCTGAAGATAATCTTCCACGATGCGAGCCCTGTACGGTCTAGCGTTGTCGTCCTGTAACAGGAAATCATTACCCATTGCACCGGCATAAGGTAGCACTTAAGCATCAAGGATGTAATCTCTATAGACGTGAGCATTCACGGTTCCATATGGAAAGACATGGAGGTCTGTGCGTCCACCCAAAGTGATACCACCCCAAACGCAGACACTGCCTCCTCCGTATGAATCTCTTTCACGAATGTTTGATGGATGATAGCGTGTTCCATGTTCTCTCCAAATCAAACAACGCCTACTATCGCTGTGGTGGCTAAACCGGGACTCATCTGTAAAGAGAACACGCCTCCATTGATCTACTGTCCAGTGGACATGTTGACGTGCCCACATCAAACGTTCCCTCCGGTGACGTGAGGTGAGCGGCACACAAATTGTTGGTCATGTCGCGTAAAGTCCATCTTCGTGAAGCCTTCTACGCACAGTAGACATTGACACTAGCCTTCCAGTGGCTGCAGCAAGGAAGGATCTAAGTGAGATGGAATTGCGGTTTTATTCCTTCGTACACATAACCTCAAATATCGGTCATCGGCGCTTGTAGAAACCCTTGGCCGTCCTTGGCTGAACCTTCTTGAACCCGAATCAGTGGTTTGAAATTGTTGCCAAAGCCTATGAACCGCCGAAGGATTCACATTTAGCCATCTAGCCACCTCTGCTTGACTATGTCCTGCCTCCAATCTCCCAATAGATCTAAATCGCAGTTCTGCGGGCAAATGATGCCTCGAGGTCATTGCAATGAATTGGCTATCCTAAATTTATAATAGCACTATCACAGCAACAACTGCAGCCTTACTCTCTAACGTGCATTTTTATGTGCCTCACGGATGACACAATGCGATTGCAGCGCCACTAATTTGCATTTGATATTTTTATTCAGCATCTTTTATTTAACAATATATGCAAATTTCATACGGATTGCTTTCTTTTTGAACGAACTATCGCTATTTTTGTGATTTTTCCTTAATTTTTGGAAACCAGTGTATTATAAGCAGGCGTTGTAGTTGCGATTTTGTGTCTTTTTCAATATTGTTTCGCCGAAAAATTTATGAATTTATGCATATAATTGAACCAAATTTCCTGTGTATGTCTTTATCTATGTCAAACAGCTTTTACGTGAATTTAGCAACAATATGCCAAAAGGGGATATTCTAATAGAGATTGTTTATAGTTATGTTACATATCGGCTGTTCATTAGTGCGAGCAATGCATATCCTGCAAAGCTCGCTACTATCAAGCAGCTAATGTAAACCAGAATGACGAAAAACATTAATTTTATTAATTGTTATGATTGAGATTAAGATGGAGAGTATTTTTATTTTTATTCATAAAATGAAGCAGATAAAAATCCAAATTAGAGTCGTATTTTGATATTATACTGAAGGATTAACAAGTAATAGCATTTTAAAGAATGACCTTATATGATAAAGCAGAAAGTTTTGGTACTGGCACATCCCACTAATTTCATTTTAGGAACTTGTGGTGCGATTTAATATAAAGATAATTGTCAGTTTTAATCTGCAGTCAAAAGATTAAATGCAATGGCTTCTAAAGTGAACATTTTAGATTATTTGTTCAGTTTATAGCATATTACTATTTATAAAAATGGTAGATAAAAGTTAAAACCGTGAAAATAATTTTTTCTACCTTTTTCAAATACCTCAGATATAACAAAAATGCATAATAATTTTGAAAATTATATTTAACTCTGCACAGTTTCACTTTGATAATTTTTTTTTCATAACATTTAATTACTGCATTTTCTGTTGCAGCATGCTTTATTACTACATTTTACTGCGTTGTTTTGAATGACTAAGTTATTTCAAAAATGAGTGCGAATATATATGTCTTTAGCCATTAATAAAAGATGACAAAACAAAGAATTATTGTATGTTTGAAATGCAAATAATCTAAACAAATAATTCTTCGAACAAATGAGTAGAATTTTCCAACTAACATTATTCTTATTTTATTTCTAAAAAATCAACTTTTCACCTCACGCTTGTTATTAGTACAAAGAAATGCTTTTCTTAGTGACGAAAACAAGTTTTAAGAAAATCTTATTGCGTTTACATTTGAGAACTTTTATCATGAAAGAAACCGATTCTGCGCGATACAAATATGGAATGTGACACCACAAAAATGCTTTTTAAAATTCTACACTGAATGTCGTTATTTTCTCAAAAAAAAGTTAACTTCAAAGGCTCCAAAGTCGATTTCTTCGTAGCATTTATTGCTTTCGTGTGAAAATAAAAATAGCAATAAATTTACATTACTTAACTAAGAATTTCCAAAAAGTTTGATTACACGTTTATTTTTTATTTATTGTTAAAAATGAATTACAAAGATAGAGGGAAAATCATGTTATTCTTCGAAAGCATCTAATTTAAACTGTTCTTAAGCATCCTTCTAGTAAGTTTTGTATTGTTTTGGTTTTATTATCACCATTCGTAAAAAATGAAGAAACGAGAAACGAGAAAAGACGACAAAAAGGGAATAACAATGATCATTTAAATTATTTAAAAAAAAATTCGATTTTTATGATGAGTTTAAAATAAGACATGCTAAAAGAAAAGGAGTAATGACAAGTTACAATGCATCGTATATATTGTTATATCTTTATTATAACATTCATAAAAGAACAATTGATTGAGCATTACAATATAGATTGACTTGAAATAAAGACATATATGTATCTTTACAGCAAATAATAAAGAAAATATGATTAGTACATTGTTACTTATACAGGACATACTTTCACTGATTTATCATAATTAAATTTTATTGCATGCTAATTAACACCTATAATTTTGTATCTATTTTCTGAAAATAATTCTAAAATAGTGGAAATTAGAAACAATGTATTTTATTATCGTTATTATAAAACTAGAAGATAGCCCGTCAAAATGACGTGTTTCCATTTTTAAAAGGATGATAAAACATTACAACAACTTTGGTCAAACATAGCCACTTTAGGCTAAACAATTTTGAAAAATACAAAGATTGAACATAAGGGAAAATTCTAAAAAAAAAAATCAATAGAAATCTGCATTTAAAGTTATAACAAAACTATCTGGTGGATGGGGAGGGATTGTAATGAACAAATGGTAAATGCATAAATTTTAAAAGAATAAAGTAAGGTAAAATACCAATTATAAAAGAATACATTGTGAAACTACAGCCAAAAAATATTTTAAAATACTCAGAGAAAATCATAAAAATATCCAAAATGCATAATAAAATTTCCCATTTTGGCCATTTCCAGACGAATATGAGAGGGTAGCCAAATTATTAACTGAATGGGTAAAATAATGGCATAGAATATGCAGCTAATGAATTTCACTCGCAAAATTACCGTAATTATTTCACAAAAAACATGCAAATTAACATGCATTAATAATGCAAAACACACTAATAATGCTATTTTGTAACATTTGTGAATTAACTATTTTATACCATTAGCTAATACTTAAAAGAAAATACTTTATAAGATCGAAAACAAATGTCAACAATAAAGAATAAACAATCGTGATTCGTTATGTGACAATCAAGTCCTTCACGGCTGTAAAAAATAAATAAATAAATAAAAATAAAAAAATAAATAAAATATTGTATTTAAAACGAACCTTCGCTTTTCTTAAATAAAATGTTTTAACTAAAGACTTTTAAAAATTTGACTGTTTTGCTGCATCGTCATTTCACAGCTTTTATAGAAAATGATTACTTTACAGTATTACACTGTTAAAAATTTGACCCATTTGTTGCAGCGTCACTCCACAGCTTTTATAGAACATCTCTTTTATGACCAATGAGAATCCTCCATATCACAGTAAAATAGCCGCTTTATATAAAAGCAGTGGAGTGATGCTGCAGCAAATGGGTCAAATTTTTAACAGTTGCTGCAGCATCACTCCAACGCTTTTATAGAAAACGGTGACTTTGTGTTTGTTACTTACAGTGTATTCTATAAAAGCTGGGGAGTGATGATGCAGCCAAAGGGTCAAATTTTTAACAGTGTACTGCTAAAAATGTGACCCATTTACTGCAGCATCACTCTACAGCTTTTATAGAATGTCTCTTTTATGACCAATAAAAATGCTCCATAACACAGCAAAGTAATCGTTTTTTATAAAAGCTGTGGAGTGATGCTTCAGCAAATGAGTCAAATTTTTAGCAGTGTGAATATTGTGTTTGAAATAGGGAAAAAATTTCAAAGCACAGTAAAATGTAGTGACGTCATTCACAGCACAAACTGTAAATCTGACAAATGAGAACGCTCCATTACGACTCTGGAACGTTTGCATTGAACGAAAAATTGATAGCCTTTAAAATCGGAGATAACTTTTCACAATGAAATTTGTCATTGGTCACAATAAGTGTTTTTTGTCGTGGATGGGTTGACCCCGGAATCGTTATACAAGGAGGGATTTTATATATATAATTTTGCTAAAACAATAATAATAATACACCGTAATCTGATGTAAAAAGTAATGAATAACTTGAAATAAAGACATATATGCATCTTTACAGCAAATAATAAAGAAAATAATGTTGGTAAGTTGTTACTTATACCGGACATAATTTCACTGATTTATCAAAATTAAATTTTATTTCATGCTAGTTAGCACCTGTATTTTTGTATCTATTTTCTGAAAATAATTCTAAAATAGTGGAAATTAGAAACAATGTATTTTATTATCGTTATTATAGAATTTTGCTAAAACGATAATAATAATACATCGTAATCTGATGTAAAAAGTATTTAAAAGCAATCTTAAATGGGTATACATATGTATGTGTATATTTCTATATGTATTTATGTATTTATATTACATGTGATATTACGTAAAAATTAAACTAAACAATTCAAAGTAATCTTCTACATATTTCTCAACTAACATGCTTATTAGATTTCTAAAAAATCTACTTTCTAAATTACATTTGTTATTAACGCCCGAAAATGCGTTACTTAGAGGCGAAAACAAGTTTAACGAAGATTTTATTGCGTTCGCATTTCAAAGCTTTTCTCATCAAACAAGTCGAATATACACGATGCAAATATGATATGTTATACCATAAAGTGCTTTTTAAAATTCGCAACTTAATGTTGTTACTCTCTTAAAAACAACTTTACTACTATCGAAAATCTAATATTTCAAGTTTATTGCTTTTATAGGAAAATAGAAGTAAAGTTAAAATTGTAATATTTGCTTAAAGTTTTCAAAATATTTTTTATTGTTGCATTTTATATTCATTTTGAAAACATAGATAGAAAAAGAAATTAGTAAGCATCAATTACCATTATAAAGCTACATTTAAGCGATTGTTTATCAAACTTGTGAGTAATATAGAGGATATTAAAAATTACGAAACAATAAAAAAGACGGAAAATAATGTTTTAATATTGTATTGTTTCAATTACTGTAACATTTCTCAAAATAAAATAAAAACAATAAATAGAAGCAATAAAATAGAATTATAGGCGTAGAATTGTATGACTTAAAGACTAATTTATTTTCCCTATATAAACTGTAGGAACAATAATAAAATTGTATTATGAAAATAAAATAAATACAAACAATATTAAAATTGTATTATGCAGATAAAATAATCATATGCTCACTTTTACTACGTAAACAGTAATCAAGTAATTTGAAGAATTCTGTATATCTTTAAACATTTCTCCATTAGAATTATGTATATTTTAATTTTAAAATTCTACATTCTATATCACTTTTGTTATTAATGCATACAAATACACTTCTACGAGACGAAAGCAAATTTTTTAAAGATTTTTATTGCGCTCACATATAAAAGCTTTTATCATAAAAGAGACCGAACATACTCGATAGAAATTTCATATGTGATGCCACTGAAGTGCTTTATAAAATTCATAACTCAGAGTTTTTACTCTATTAAAATCAACTGAACTGCAATATATCCATAGAAGAAAGTCCTATGATATTCATTCAATTTAGAGCAAAAACAAATATAAAACAATAATAAAATAATGTTGATCTTAGAATTTACGAAATGTTTATGTAAATGTATATTTTAAATTTATTTTTAAAGATGAAGGTAATAAATTATAAATATTTTAAATGTTGTTAAACAAATTTTCTATGAAATAAATAAAAATTGTAACGAAGCATTGTTAACTAAACTTCTCATATACAAATTTTAAAAATAAACAAATGTACTAAAATTCATCAGAACATACAAGTAAAAAAATTACATAAATACCAATAAAATTGAATGTGCAAACGTTTCGGGTTGTGATTTAACCCCATATCAGTGCAAAAATATTAAAATGACCTGCAAACTATATATAATGATTACAGTTAATAATTACTAATCTTAAAATCAAAGAAAGTTTAAAGAACCATATCAAAGGATACCTTTGGATACCGACCATAGCCCAGATTTCACAAACATGACAGTCATCTGATCCAATTGCAATAAGGCTAAATGTCGAGTTTCTTTTGAAAAGTGGTTCACTAAAGTAAGCAAATTTAAGGTCTGGTAAGCGAATTTTGGATGATTAGTGAATTTTGTGACGTTCCACATGAATGTGGAATCAAATGAATATACAATGAAATCACATTAAATATAGTTGCACTACTACATAACACCCGTTAAAATGACGGAATTTTGACCAGCATTTCGTTTTTATAAGACATCATACAAAGAAACAGAATGAATATTTTATTATTGGTGAGTTTGTATTGGAGGAAAGCACATTTTAAAAATAACAATAGCTTTCTAAAAACACAAATAAAGAGGATTTTTTTTTAAACTGATATTAAATTTCTGAAATAGTTCAACACTTGGCCAAAACAAACGGCAGTATTTATTACAATAATAATAATAATTAACCAAGTAAAACATAATTCCTGAAGATTTAAAAAAACATTAAAATTAAATATTAAAATTTCTTTAATTTTAAAATGCATTATTTTTATAAAAAGAATTTATTCGGCAGCAGTTTTAATCATAGATTACTTGTTAATCGATAAATGAAACTTTATGTTTTGTATTTAAACATGTATATGGTGCCATCTATCAGCAGTTAATATAAATAAAGGAACTTTTTGGTAAAATTGTAATTTCTTATAGAAAATATGAAGAAGCAGGAGGAATTGCTTTAAATCAAAATGAATTTTCAAAAACTTCAATTATGTAACTTTAAAAACTTATCCCGTTTTAATGTAAACTAAATTGGTAATTATTATTTCTCTCGTAAAATTTTAATTTAATCTTACAAGTTTTTAAAATCTTAGCTTATACCCATTTGAAATTTACTTTCATTGTAAATAAATTTTTATTTCTTATCAAAGTTCATTACAATGTAATGACATACAACATCATGTACTACATACATTAATTACATCAAAGAAAATAAAATACAGCATAGTAACTGTGAAACTTTGTAAATAAAATAAAATTGCAATTTTAAAGCGAATTTGAAAAAGTAATTTTCAGTCTTACAAACATATGCATGATAACATCTCATATATATCCATAACACCTTGAAAATAAGAGCTTATTTTATTTATTATAGAAAACAAAATTTAAAAAGTTAAGCGGATAAATGTTAACATCTTAAAAAAATAATGAAACTAAAATTAAATTCTATCAAAGAAACCATAATAAAAATATTTCTTTTTTTACCTACTGAAAGATATTTTAAAATTATGCAATGGAAAAGTTAAAACAATGATCTTTAATTACATTATTGCATCCTGCAATTTTATTTATTTATTTATTTATTTTAACTTTAACTTATATCGGAAAATTCTTTATTTATATTGATGCCGATAGATGACACCAAACCAAAATTAAAGTCGACCGGAAGATTTTACTAACTTTAGATAATACATTTTTTAAATACTGTAAACGTACTGCGTATACATGTAAACAACAGTGAAAAATGTATTTAAAACTATATTTAAAGGCTTTAATATGTTTTTACAAATATTTTAAAACCAGAATCTGATATTAGCCTTTTTTATTGAATCACTCTGAGTCGTTCATGTGTTTCTAGATTTGGAATTTGTGCAATTTAGTGGTAACGGTGAAGCGTTTGTTTGTTTATATTATTTATAATAGCTTATTTTTTTTAATTAGGAACATAATACATTACGATCAGATCAGACATACAATTTTATACAAAAATACGCTGAACAAACGTTTTTCCAAGTAGAAGAAATTACCAGTTATCTGTCATACGATAGCATATATCTTCCATCAAGCCTAACATGGCGTTTGATTTGAACGGTTGATTTGAAGACCAGAGTGGTTCATACCTGACTGTTTACCTACACTTTTCTTCACTCAGATTTTTGTTATAAGTAGATATTCACATTTTCTTTTATTTTACACGTGTAAACATTTTTTCCACGATTGAATAACCATAACTTTCTGACTCTTTCCAGGTGATACATCGGTGAGAGCACCTCGTCCTCCCCTTGGGACGATGAGCTGAAAGGGCGCGCGAGGGAGGTATGGTACCTCCCCTCCCGTTGCTGCTGCTGACGTCGGTGAGGTGGTGAGACTGTTGCAGGCTTTCGGAGTTCGCCTGCGCGAACGGTCGCTGCGTTCCCTCGGCCAAATTCTGTGATGGAAATTACGACTGCGGCGAATCGACCTCCTGCGCTAGTATGTACACGGACCAACATGTTTTCAACTGTGTTTCTGCAATTCTTTTATTCTAGTAGATAACATCACATTTTTTCAAGCAATTTTAGTGTCACTGGTTTTTGTATATATACTTGAGATACTGTGTATCTTGATCACCAGCTAAAGGGGAATAAATGCTTCCATAAAAACATTGGACACACGTCTGCAAACTAAAAGGGAATGCTCGATTACAGCTCGATTAGATACGTTAGCTTGATTCGTAGCCACTTATCAGTAATTGATTTTTATGCATTTCCGATGTTTGTCTAGTGTATAACTTGAAGATTGCCAAAGAAATATTCATTAAGTTAAGTTTAGAGATGAACTAGTTTTTAGAAGACAAAATTATATTGTGACAACAATACCGTACCCCTAATCCAGTGTTTGTACATTAAGACAAGCTACTCTAAAATTGTTTGCAAAAGCGTAAGTCTGTCATCCGAATCGCAATGGAAAGATATGGCATTGAAAACTGTATCCAAATTGAATCGGCCTTTTTTACCAGGCATTACCGTAAAGAAACTTCTTATGTCACATTTGGGTGTAAAATGGCTTGTGGAAGAATAAATTAAACAAAATCCATTTTGGTAATTGTGATGGAAGTATGAAGAAACGTGACTATCTACACACTACTGTAGATTCTTCCCTTGTAACCCTGGGATAGTAGTTACATTTGCGATTCACTATTTCCTAATAGCAAGATTTTATTGTAATTTTTAAAAATCTTTTTGTCCTAATTAGTTAATTTTAACCACTCTCTTACTTTAAAAAGTATTTCTTTCATTAATATTTAGCCTAAAATATAAATTTATACATTACTAAATTCAATTACACATTTCATTTCATGTTGATGCATTCAAGATTGTAAGCGACTGCTTAGATCAGACATTACAGCAATTGGGTGAAATAGAAAATTAATTCTTTTCGTGTTTTAGGACATTTTGATGTTGAATTACAGAGACAATAAGGTAAGAGGCTCAATGCAAAGTAGTCTTAGCTGAGAACACACATAGTTCGGTCGATGTAACATTTATTACGCCGTTCAACCGTTCCGTCAAAACGTATTAATTATTATTCAGGTTGATTTCAAATAGAATTTTTATCAAGATTAAGTATGGTTCAACTCGGTGCAACGATCTACCGTATCAAATCAAACTGAAAAGGTAACTGAAGAAATAAATTAGAACAGAATCCGTTTATTTTACGAAATATCTCGAGAAATTAACTAATATTTCTTTATGCGACAGTTGTCTTACATTAATCCAACGTGATGTTTGATCGAAAAAATCACACAGTAAACTCTGTAGTAATTCAGAATGCATTAATGTAGTCTCTACGGAATTGAACGACAAAAAAAGAAACATTCCATTTTATACAGGGTACAGTTTCCGTGTTAGAAGCTACAATCTAGGTCGCAAAGGCATTGTATTTAATTCTCCAGAACTATTAAATTTTCCGGCAGAATTCCGTTTTATACAGTTTTTTCCGCATTTTAGTGAAATTTGAACTATACATTTTAAAGATTAGACTTTTCTGACATGGTTTTTCATGAAAGATGATAATGTTATAAAGTATTAATTAAAATAGTAACTAATGTTTTAAAAACAAAGAAAAAACCAAAAATAATGCTAAATTTTGAAGTATTCCAGCCTTTAAAATATAATTTCCTTATACGACAGTAGTGTTATGTCAACCAAATGAGGGGAAATATCGAAAAACTCTTCTATAATCCCTATGTTTACTCAGAATGCATAATTGTGAACCTCTACTTAAGCGAGAGATTGCAGTGCACGGGACAATAAACGTTACACCGACCCAGATATATGAGTTCTCAACTAAGCGTTACTTGCATTATAAAGGCTGAGTGTTAATATATTCTACACCGTTATCGATTCTTGACATTTGACTTGTTGAATAAATCAATTATTCTATTGATTTCGATGTTCAAATTGAATTCATGCCAAGGTATCAAATTTATGTGTATATTCATATTATTCTTCTCAGAGCAGCTTCAGATTATGCTGTAGTCTTCTTGTACTTTAAGTAGGTTCTTCATTTCAAACTTAATTTTAATTTTGATGTATAATATACATTACTTTGCTATTGACTGAATTCGAGCAAAGCGCAATTTCGAAAGAGATAAAATCCAATAAATGTACTGTTCTACATACATAAACCAGCTGTATTTCAGTTAGAGATAGAACTTATTGAAATTCCTGTAAAATTACATAAATTTTACATTTGCACAGTAATGAAATATTAATTCTTTGTCGAAGATTAATGATTTCAACGTAAAATATTAAACACCCATCTATTTTTTACATGTTTTTTATGATGTTTTCTAATTTTTACTAATTGATATCTTAAAAATTAATAATTATATTAAAAGATATAATAATACCATAATGCAATATAATATTATTATTTAATGCATATATATATATATATATATATATATATATATATATATATATATATATATATATATTAATATATACAATAACTAATATTTAATTTAATATATTTTAGATATTAAACAGTATTAGAAACATATTTTTTTATGTTCTCATATTGATATTTCTGTATGTGTCTGCATAAGACAGAGTAATAAAGTAAAAGAGGTTGAATATTAACAGATTATCATTTAATTATTTTAATTTAAATTACAAAGTATAAAAATAGATGATAATGATCATTTGAGTATAGTCGAAAAGTTATAGTCGAAAATTATAGCATTTTATAATTTTTTAGCAGATTATTAATTGCTTATCATTGTTAAAATATATGGTTCTAGATACTTTCCTGCTTCGTTTGACCTCCCATATAACATTAGTTTATGAAATTTTTACTATACATTTTTCCAACTCATTTTTGATACATTAAAACAAGTCATATGGACACACTTTTACAGTTTTGATAAAACTGTGTAATTGAAACGAAATTGCAATAATCAGATTAAATTGCTATAACCAGACTAAATTTTGAAATATTCTAGATTTAAAATTATTCTTTCTTTGTGGGACAGTATTTTTTAAATAAGACAAACGTCTTAGCATATTGGAAATTTCACTATTATCCTCATGTTAAACCAGCGTACATAGATTTAAGACTAAATACACGAGATATCTTAATGCGTAGCATGATAAACACTACACTAAGCCATGTGATATCTCAATTAGTTATACTTGTAACAATAATGTGGATTATATCCACATACATATGGTGTTGTGACGTCAGGAGCTTAAAGAAAACTAGTAGCACCCATCGTGTTGTAAAGGTTTCCCATTTTAGAGCACAGGATTTGGGCCGATAATTTAAAAATAACTACAAATGACTTCAAAAGAAATAACATTCGATAAATAGGTCAAAAACTTTATGGAAATGCAATATGTCAGAGGGAGAAAGAGCCATATTTTAAATGAATCTAATTGCCGAAAAATTATTTCTTAAAATTGCCACTTCATTCCAATAAATTAAAATACCTCGTAAAGCAAGAAACTCACGCAGACATGAGCCTCCCAATCTTACCTCTAAATGAACAGTCCATCAACTATCCAACAAATCTGCTAAATTCAGTCCGTTACATCTGTACTTACCTTAGAGGTCTGCACGGGCCCGGCCCGTAGGAAAGTTATTTCGGCCCGGCCCGTTGTAAAACTCAAAAGTTCGGCCCGGCCCGTTTTGGCCCGTTACAATTTCTACGATTTCTAAAAAATTCAGATTTTTATCATATAACTAAGATTCCTTTAAAGAATACTGTATACATATCTATGGAATGATTTTACACTATATTTTACAGCAAATACACATTAACAACATTACTTAGATTAATGATTACTTAGATTCTTAGGCTTTCAACATTCGAATAAAGATTCATTAAAAAATTAATATGGCTTAGAATAAAAGAAAAAAGAATGAAAGCTAAAAACATCGTTAATTTTGAAGCTGTTTAATAAAAGAAGATTTATAAATATATTTCTATATTATTTTATTATAGATTTCTAATCCAAATTCATTCTTAAATTCAAAGAAGCTCATTTCTGATACATTTCTAAATTAATTTTTTTTCTCAGAAAAGCATAAGATTAGCAGATATCTTTATTCAGAAACTATATAATCGAATGGCGTTATCCATTTTTTGATACAAGCAATTTAAGAATACTGCAAACAAAAAAAACACTGTCATAATTAGCGTTTTGAATAGAATTTCCGGAAGCAATAGCAAGGGAAGGGAGAAAAATCTGCGATCATTTGAGAAAATATTATATCTCAACAAGGTTATACAAGTATTTTATTTACCAAAAATTAAAAACGCTATTCGATTCCAAATCTCTTCAATAGTTAGGCTTATCACTTTTATACTTTTACAATTTAAAATTAATCAGAAAATGTGTTAAACTTTCGCATTATTGAGAAACTAATTTAAAAATCATCAAGAAGTATATATCCGAAGACTAAGCTAACATAAGTTCTTTATCGCTGTTAATAATTTTACAATTCATGTTTTCTGCCAATAATTAAGTCTAGTACCGGTCCAGCCAGTCTATATGTAGAAAAATAATGCAAGCATGATCTCGGACTGGCATAAGTCAGCTAGAAAAATATTAAAACGGGTTACACATAATGTAATTCTCCGATGCCGATACACTGTGCATTTCTATATTGATGCTGACAAACTAGTATGGCCACATTTATACTTATTCTCGTTAAAACCATTTTCGTTGAAAATAGCTCATATTTTATCGTTTCTGCTTAAATCTTCAGAAAGGGCCGGCAGGCCCGAAAATTTTTTTTACTGGCCCGGCCCGTCTGGTCCGTTTATTTTTTTGCGGGCCCGGCCCGTTAGAAATTTCGAAACGATTCCGCCGGCCCGGGCCCGTGCAGACCTCTAACTTACCTTCTTTAGCACAATAATAACAACTAGCAAAAGCCATGCTTTGTTTGGATTCGCGAAGCATTATTTTATAAAACAGATATTTGAAAGTAACAATATGTTTTTATTATTATTTTTGCATCTTTATTAAACAAAAACGTTATTTTATGTTTTGGCGCATTTTAATTTTTTATTTATGATGTAAAACTGGCATAATAAGATATTTTCGAAGCAAACTTTTACAATTTTTTTTTAAATTTTTAACTAAAAGCTCTTT
Organism: Maratus speculifer; assembly: GCA_964019185.1. Taxonomy (NCBI): domain Eukaryota; kingdom Metazoa; phylum Arthropoda; class Arachnida; order Araneae; family Salticidae; genus Maratus; species Maratus speculifer. The sequence goes on along the minus strand of OZ025289.1, from coordinate 3,787,573 downwards.
TAAAGATGTTTTTACAATTTCAAGTAGCAACTGGTGTTTTTTAATTGTTTGAAATATGCATGTTTCCAATCTTTGTAATCAACATCCGATAATCTTTGATAGCTATTTAAGAATAATATATTTGAAGAAAGCTTGAAGAAAGTTACTTCTTCAAAATCCTATTTTCTGGAAAAAACATTTGAAATCTGCTTTCGTTGATACTATGAATTTTTAATTGTAAAACATTTTATTTTAATTTCTTCGTTTTTATACATGTTAGCGTATGAGAATTGCTGTAATTCTCTCCGCGTGGGAGAACTTTTTACTTTCTGCGAATGGCAACTCAATTAATGGAATTACCTTTTAACAAAACGCTCTCTCATTCTCGCAGTGACGTTTTCACGAATAATTATTGTTGTGTTTGCGAACTTATTAAAGTCTTATTTTTCTATAAAATCCTTCTAATTAATGAGTCGATATTATTTAGCCACAATACGACCGTCGCAAAAATATTTATAAAGAGCTTGAACCAACAACTTCACGCAGATCTTTTAATTTTTCATTTATATAACAAATTTAAGAATTAATTTTATTTGTTTACAATTATTTTGTTGCCAGTTTACAAAAAAAAAAAAAAAAAAAAAAAAAAAAAAAAATTATAATACATTTTTTTTTTAAATGTTTAAGTGTCATCTGTGCAAACGATTTTGCGGGAAAATGAAAACATGTTTTATTTAATAAATTAATCATGATTCTATCTATAATTATTTACTCCATGATTTAAACTTTTTTTTCTGAAAATATACGCGTTTCATTTTTTATTTATTTGCTAAAATGCGTCCGTATTGGAAATGCATGTAAAATAAATTAATTAAAATAATAATTTTTTTTTACGTTTTACTGTAAAAAAAATTATATTCTGCAAATCTACAGATCATAATTTATTTTTGTGTTTAATTTGAAGTTAAAATATTGAATAGTTTTTTTTTTTTGTAAAGCGTACGACAAATTGTAATTTGAGTGGACTAGTAGAGGATTCGCTTCGCTCATCCTAATAAAAAATTAGGTGACCATAATTGTTCAATCAGACTCGCAGAAGTATAGATATAGACTATTCTATCACTTCCGGTTTATTAATCTTTGTTGCTTCCAGGTGCCAAATTTCTTTCTGAAAAATTCGAAAGCCTCGCACCAGATGCTTGACATTTAAATGAAAATCAATATCTGACGTCGAGATATCAGTAAAATTGAATCTATTTCGCAAACAATAATTTTATTAAGAGGGGGAAAATGAATTTATTGATGCGTAATAAATCTAAGACGTAATATATTGCACCAGATAAAAAAGAATAATTTTTGAATAAATAGGTTTTTAAGAACGGAAAAAAATATAGATTACTACAGCGTATAAATCAAATATACGTTTTAAAAGAGTCTGATGAACACAGGAGAAGTATAGTGAATTTTATTAGGAATTTAATCAATAAAAGTTTTATTTAAGAATATTTTTATTAGTACATTTTTTTAGAATTACGGGGACTGGAATAAGTATTTTTATGGTTGGTTAAGAACTTATATCTTTCATATAAATATTGATAGATTGGTTCTAATAATAAGAGTTTTATTTAATAAGCCGGAATAAGCATGGGATATTATTAAAAGGAAATTAATATAGTAAAAACAAAATGACATTTTGTAATGTGTATATGTATCCCCATAATCAATTCATTAATACTAGACTTATTCCATAAATATTATTCTGGTATTTTAGGTAGCTTTCATTACAAAAAGTAATAAATATAGTTTGAAAAAGCTAAAAACCATGCTTTTTAAGTATATCAAACAAAAAAGTGAAAAATAATTCATACTATAAGCTGAAAACGAAAATAGATGAAAAATACTATGTTACTATAAAATCATTGTTATTATAGAAATCAATTAAAACCAATAAATAAAATTATCGTGGAAAAAATTGATTTCTATAATAACAATGATTTTATAGTAATATAGTGTTTTTCATCTATTTTTGTTTTCAGCTTATAGTATGAATTATTTTTCAATTTTTTGTTTGATATACTTAAAAAGCGTGGTTTTTAGTTTTTTTTAAACTATATTTATATTTAATACAAAAACATTAATCGGTTGGATAGTTTCAGAGTAATTGGTGAACATACATAGAAAAAAAAATACATACGCGTCGAATTGATAACTTCCTCTTCCTTTCCTGAAGCTGGTTAAAAATAAAAATTGTAATACGGAATTTTTTTTAATTTTACATAGATGTAAATAATGTCAGGAGTGGGGTTCGAACCCACAATCTCTTTCGAAAAACAGCGCTTCATTCCGGCGCCTTAGACCGCTCGGCCATGCTGTCTATACTCCATTCAGTGAACGTATTCAACACTTTTAATTAGCGAAAAATCTTAATTTTATTAGTTTTTGCCTAATTACTAAAAAGGTACTGAACCAATTTCGATGAAACTGAAGTGGTACCAATTCGAGAGCATCGTCTTTCATTTAACACCAAAACCAAGTTAATCGGTTGCATGGTTTCGGAGTAATCGGTGATCATACATAAAATAAGGAGAGTTACAAACTCACAAACTCACAAACTCACAAACATACATGTGAAGCTAATATAAGCGTGGTAAAAAGCTACCCATTGCAGCCGTCCCACAGTGGGGAAAAAGCCAAAAAAGCTGGCCAAAAGTCGAAAATTAAAGTTACGATTTAGGGAATTTTGATTATATAGTTGGCTAGAATAATGTTTGGAGAGTCATAATCTGTATTTAAAAAAATATTTTTGCTTTGCCCTTACAAGCAGCATTATTTCAAAAATGATGTTTGAAGGAGTATCATTTAGAGCGAACAAAAAGAGCAAAACAACAGTTCCTCTAAACGCGCGCTACATTTTATCATATTATCCGATTTTGATGATTTGAAATGGATTCACACTATGATAATGTGTACTTTATTTGCATGCATTACACAATTTATATTAAGCACATAAAAATTAATAAATTCATAATCATTTTTGATAAAATATTTTAGAAAATATTTTAGTTTTTTGCTTTAAAACATCAAAAAGTTTAAATGTTCCACAGTGTTCCGCAACGAAATTTAATGGGAATAATAACTTGGGCTATTCTCTAATGATTCATGAAAAACCAGCTGCCAAAAACTGCCTTTCTGCATTTCACGCATATTTTAGTAACCGCAAGTAAAAATGCCACTTTTTCGGCCGCTTCAAAAATTCTGAAATCGAGTACTTTTCACATTAATTTAGCTGATTAATATTTTTCAAATTTTTGGATTATTCATTTTTGTAATAGTTTATTACCTATTATATTGTAAATAAGTACTATAATCATAAGATTAAATTAATTTGATAAGTAAACTTAGTAATGAAAAAATGAAAATAATTCTCTATTATTGATCCGATAGAATAACATTTTCTTATCTTTATAGGTAGTAGTTTTGTTTGTTCTATTGTAATTAGAAGAGTTATTTTATAAATGACAACATTTTCTAAATCAAACTACTGAGCGTATTTTATTAATGGGAGTGAAAATTAATATGAATATAACTTTCGCCTACATTAACAATTTGGATTTGGTTTGAAAGTGAGTATGTGATGGCACATATATTCTAATTATATTTAAACAAATATTTAGCTATGAAGATGGAAGGAGGTTCTAATATATTTTTCACTTCTCCAGTGCTACTAGAATACATAAATGTTAATTAATCGTCAATATGAAAATTCCGCGATCTTCATTTCACTGATTGTACCGGGCCAATCAGGATCCATTTTTTTTCAAGAAATACGGAAGCTACTGTCAGTGAATTGGATTGTATTAAACACCAGGATAATTAACTTATTTATTTTAATACAATCATTGATGCAGAAGAAATAGTCGTTAATAACGAATTAGTGTAATTCTCAACGATGCTACCTATGTCAGACAACATCAAAACAGCTTCTTACCGATATGACATTTTTTTATTAAAAGTGGATTGAGATAATTTAGATTTCAGAATATCTACGTTACATTATAAGATGTTTAGAGAGACCTTACACCTGGCAGACAAACTGGATAGAAAAATTGGGAAGCTCGTACTCTGCATGAAAAAAAGAACACTGAAATTGCAAAATAAAATATGCAAAAAATATTTCGTTTACAATTAAGACTTCTCGTCAAGAAACCAAATCCCAGATTTGGAATCACAAATGATGTCAATACAATTCAACAATTCTTTGAAAACGTAACTATTTGTACATCTCTAACGGGCGTATACGAAGATATCATTAAACTATTCTATGTCATAAGCAATATTTTGTAGCCATGTCATTTATTTGATCAATTTCGAAGATTTTTCCTTATAAACAGCTCGTAGGTTTGAACTACATCCCTGGTTCTATATCCTACTTCTGTACACAAACTACTTATAAATGACAAAAAAGAACATTATTTTCATTACTGCCAATTTGTCAAATGCTATAAGATACTCAAGAATCATGCAACAAACTGATCAAAAGGCACCGAGAAGAATTATCGCAAACATGCAATAGCGCAAAATTTTTAAATTAAAAAAAAATTAAAATTAAATGCGAAAAAATTAAAAGTTGAAAAATACTTTTATTTTATGTGTTAGATCTTAAAACACAAATTCCAAAACACTTTTTACTTTGTCTATATCTTAAAAAATGATTGAGTTATAGCACTTTGAATTTTTCTTATGGGTGACATTTTGAAACGATCTAATTTTTGTCATGCTATAGCTAAATTATTTATGAACCGATTTGAATGAAACTTGGTATGTGCATAGTACATACAAATATCTCGACCGAGTTCGTTGTCCAGCATCATCTGCCATCTTGTTTCAAAATGGCGGCCATTTATTTTTTTTTATTAAAAATTTAAAATTTAATGCGAAAAAAGTAAATGCTGAAAAATATTTCTATTTTATGTGTTAAATCTTAAAACAGCATATCCAGGACACTTTTTACTTTGTTTATAACTTAAAAAATGATTGAGTTATAGCACTTTGAATTTTTCTTATGGCTGACATTTTGAAACGGTCTGATTTTTGTCACGTGATCACACGTGTATTTATGAATCGATTTGGATGTAACTTATTGTGTACATAGTAAATAATGAGGCCTGGACCGAGTTCGTTTACCAGTTCCATCCGCCATCTTGTTTCAAAATGGCAGCCATTTAAATTTTTTAAAAAAAATTAAAATTTAAAATTAGGTACAAAAAAGTGAGAAATTTAAAAATATTTTTTTATGCATTTGACCTTGATACAAAGATTCCAGAGCATTTTTTGTTTCTCTGTATCTTTAAAAATGGCTAAGTTATAGCACTTTTAATTTCTAGTGTTGCTCCCATTTTGAAATCATCTGATTTTCGTCACATGATAAAACGCGTATTTGGATGAAACTTGGTGCGTACATAGTACATACCGATTTCTGGACCGAGTTCGTTGGCCTGTTCCATCCACCATTTTGAAAAAAGATGGCGGCCATTTAATTTTTTTTAATTTTAAAATTTTAAAATTAGGTGCAAAAAATTAAGAAATTGAAAATATTTTTCTTTTATGTGTTTGGCCTTGATACAAAGATTCCAGAGCATTTTTTGTTTTATCTATATCTTGAAAAATGGCTGAGTTATAGTATTTTCAATTTACAGTGTGGTTGACATTTTGAAATGGTCTGAAATGGCATACACTTCATGATATCGTGGAATTTGGCAATTCTTTAAATCGCTGAAAATAAAACCAGGTTGAATAAAAGATGACTAATTACTGAAAATTTCTATTAATATTCAGTATTGACGAAAACTACTATTCAGTCTTATAAAATCGGGTTCCACTAATTTGATCTTCGTATGTTTTAATAATGTAACTTGATTTAAAATAAATAAATATGTATATGAAAACTACCTCTAAAAGTCCTTCCGGCAATGCTGGGAGGACTTTTACATATTCTGCTTCCGCTGTGGTCTGAGTAACAGCGTTACACGCTTATTCACAACATTCTTGTCGGAGCATTTTCAGATTGTGTTTTTATTTCCTGGACTTTAAGCACGCATTGACATTGTGGAAATAATTTAATATTCCGATAATTGATATCGATAGTTTGAACAATTATTAAATGAGAAAAAGGTACAATTTCAGAAGAGGTTAATCTATGCTTGATTGTAGATTTGTAAATCTGCTACATATCAAATATATAAATAACTTACTATTATGTCTAACAAATTATATATTTTTTACAATCATGCAGGGACGAAACATATTAATCTTTTTATTAATCATTTAAAACTCTTATTCCAAAATTGGAATAAAATTTTAAAATTTCTTTAATGCATATAAATGTTTTATGTCATACAATTTTATAGCTTACATCAATTTTTGAATGTAATATTTTTAATTCTTGAGATTTTCATGCGAATAAAATAAACAACAAATAAAACACTCATTATCTATTAGATAAACATTTTTCCTTCAAATTTTTAAACATGTTTTGTTCTCTGCTATATGTTTAAAATTGCATCCACATCTGTACAATTTCATATCACAATTTAAATAAGAAAGATCCATAATAAATCAACATTGTAACATCGTATACCTGTTGTTACTTTTTATGTTTTCTTCTCCAGATTTGCGGCCACATTATATTCAAATTTCAATTTTGAGCCATAAAATAAAACAGCGGTGGATCAGACTAAATTTCCTAATATTTCCGACCTTTGAGCTATCGTTTCCCTATGCGATACTTTTATTAAGTCAACCAGACGAGGGGGCATATCGGGAAAACTCTTGTGTAATCCTCAAGCTAAATGAGAATGCATGAATGTGAACCCATACTTAAGCGAGAGATTGTAGTGCCCGATGTAATAAAACTGTGTGTTACACCAATACAGCAATGCGACTTTTCACTTAAATTTATTTTCAATAAAGAGGGCAAATGCTTATTCACAACTTTCTCGTTGTAGCATCTTCATATTACTCATTAGTATCTTTGGACATTAAGTAGGCTTCCGCAAAACGAACTTAATTTAGTATTTCGATGGTTGATAGAGATAGATTTACCAATATTTGTATCAGAATAAGTCTCAATTTCGAAAAAAATAAATCTATGCTTACCTGTAAATTTACAAGTCTACTACATATCAAATAGCTAAATATCTTACCGAAATGTCTAAAAATAAATATCTTTTCATAATTGAGTAATGATAAAATATTTAATTTTTGAAGATTATTATCATTTTTTTAGAATAAATGTTCTAAATTATTTTGCATGTAAATGCTTCATTTTACATTATTTTAGGGGATATAACTGTTTTTTAACCGAACATTTTAAACTCTTGAAATTTTCATGTGAAGAAAATAAACAGCAACATGTCAAATGCCCATAACCTACCAGAGAATCATTTTGTCTTCAAAATTTTAAACATGTTTTGTTCTCTGTTTTATGTTAAAAATAAATGCTACACGGTTTCATACTAAAATTTAAGTAAGAAAGATTTAATATTAATAAAAAATGAACATTGTAAGATTGTACATATGTTGTTATATTTTATGTTTTCATCTCCAGAGTTACGGCCTCATTAAATATTAATTTTAATTTTAAACCACAAAGTACAACGACGGTGAATTCGATTAAATTTCCAAATATTTCCGACCTTTAAACTATCATTTCCTTATGCGACAGTTGTATTATGTCAACCAGACGAAAGAACATATAGGGAACACTCTTGTGTAAACCCCAAGTTAACTCAGAATGCATGAATGCGAACCTGTGCTTATAAGTAAGATTGCATTGCCCGGAGTAATAAACACTACACCAATGAAGTCATGCGACATTTCGCTTAGCTTTATTTGCAATGCGAAGGATAAGTGTTTGGATACATTTAATCCACCATCGATTTCTTGAAATCTTACTTGTTGCGTATCAATTATTGAATTCATTTCAATATTCAGCTTAGATTGTTTCCAGGGAAACAATGTTATATGCATATTCACAATATTCTTGTCAGAGCAGCTTCAGATTATGCTTTAGACTCTTTGCAAATTAAGTACAGCTCGTCATTACCAACTTCAATTGAAGTCTTGTCGACGATATCGATTGTTTTACCAATATTTGAATCTCAGTAATTAGCAATTTCATATGAATATACATGAAATGAATATTTAGCTCAAGTCATAAAAGCCGGATGGATGACAAGTACGGAAGATAGGTGACACTGCACTAATATATAAAATTAGTTGGATGTGCCAATCCCAAGACTTTCTTCTATCTCATACGTACATTTTAATATAAAAAAATAGTTACATGCTACACAGCAAAGAAAGAAACATTGGGCAGTCAGCTGAATAAAAGATGGCAGCCAGCTGTGCCATCAGCGGTAAAATGCAGTGGTGCCATTATTTAAACCAGTACAAAAGTGTCCGTATGAAATGCAACTGGCCCATCAGAGATGGCCAATAGTTGACCAGCATTAGTATGCTATCACATTACTTCAATCCGGCACTTTTCTTTCATTCTTAGCACCTATCCTTATATATTCCTTTACTGGGTCAACACTGTTAACTCAGCACTATCCCTTATCCTGCAGTGTTTACACAGTGATAAACCATCAGACAGCCTTTTTTTTTACAATGAGCAGAAACTCATTTAGCACCCTTTAAAAAAATTAATAATAGAATTACGGCCCGTATTTCTATAAGCTAGTTTAAACGAAATCAGTACACAGAAACATTCGAATATAATCAGATTTCGTCAACTTGCAGTGGATCCTCCCAAGTATTAACCACGTTCGATGCTGATTGGATTTTGTAATTGGAAGAGCATTGATGCCTTCAGCGTATGCTAAGGATGCTCACCCCTCATCTGTTTTTTTAGAAGTTTGTTTCTTTTGTGACGTGCTTTCCCAGTCTTTAAAGCCATATAGAAATCATATACATTTTATTCCGTGATTCTCAAATGTGTCAGTAATGAAAACCGAAGTGCGCATGAGATAAAACAGAGGCCGAATAGAATTTTATCTATTGATTCCAAAGTTGACTGGAGCTGTTCAGCAGTGATCATGCAGTGGTAGACCATTAGCCAGCACTTCTCCATCATTCCCAGCACATATCTTGCTGCTGGCCAGTAATTTTTTCTTTGCTGTGTAATGTTTAATTAATTTTATTTCAATCCAATAAAATTGGATTAATAATATAATTTTTAATAATAAATCAATTAAAAAATACCAACCTTGATTTTCATCTAAAACTTCTACTTCAGTCAATTAATCGGAGTAAAAACAAGTTTCCGTCTCTGCCAAGCCGATGGACAATAGATTGATAGGCAGATTTTTTTTCAAATTCAGGAAGGACCTACTTACCATATCGAAAAATAATCATACATACAAGTTTTAGTTCAGTTCTATACATAACTTCATAGAATTTTTGATGGTAAAATAATGAATAAAATAAGCTTTTTAAGAAAAAAATATCAACCGACTTCAAAAAAGCGCTAAAAAGAATTAAATAATTCTTTAAAGTTCTCTAAGGCCAAAACGTTATCCAATAATAAGCACACATCGGATATTAGATACCGGCATAAAAAACGGTTAAATTTAATATGTATAATTTAATGTCCACCAAACATAGATTTTAGAGATAATATTATTTTACAAGAGATGAATTGACATATTTATGATTTATTTTATGAATATATACATATAAAAAGTAATGAATTACATTTTTAAGTTGGTGCCGAACAATCACAATCGATAATGATTATCCCCATTTTAATTATGGCACTAGGTATAATTTAGCTACAATTCTTAATATACATCAAATAGAGTTTGGCACCAACTTCAAAAAGTAATTCATTACTTTTTATATGTATATATTCATAAAATAAATCATAAATATGTCAATTCATCTCTTGTAAAATAATATTATCTCTAAAATCTATGTTTGGTGGACATTAAATTATACATATTAAATTTAACCGTTTTTTATGCCGGTATCTAATATCCGATGTGTGCTTATTATTGGATAACGTTTTGGCCTTAGAGAACTTTAAAGAATTATTTAATTCTTTTTAGCGCTTTTTTGAAGTCGGTTGATATTTTTTTCTTAAAAAGCTTATTTTATTTCCTACTTTTTAGTTATGCATACCGTAATACATAATTATGTGTACTGGCACACGATAGCTCTTTGCAATGCAATATTAATGTACGCACTTTGCTAAGTTCTGATGTATTCAGTTTACTTGTCACTGTTTGATTGTCAACTTTTCTGAAACCACTTACAATATCGGTTAGTATCGTTGTGAATCTTAAGATTTTTTTTGTATGGTAACTTCTTCAGACAAGATCTGCCACTTCGAAAAGCTACCGCATTTATGAAATCTTAGTCTGCATCGAATCCTACGGTCATCGAAAGTGGCTTTCAAAAGGTGACAATCCATCAAGTAAAGTGTCCTTATACATAAGAGCGCGACATAGTGCTTCCATATATGAGCAAAATGACTTCATATATTAATGTATAGTAAAATGCTTTTCTAGTGTAGTCAGTCAAAAGTACTCCCCCTTCACTCAGAAAAAGGAAAAAGAAAGATTTTAGCAAAAATCGCACTATGCTTCAATCGATAAAGAGCAACACTCTAATAACTATACAGGTAGTAATGGCATCAGAAATGAGCAGTGGCAATTCGACGAGGAATCTGAAACTCATAACCGATACCTGGCTGCCTCTATAAGAGAGTGACAGCATTTCATTCCCAAATATTTCTTTTACAGACGCTTTTGTCCCAACTACACTGTTAAAAATTTGAAACTTTTGCTGTACACTGTTAAAAATCTGCTGCATTTTGCTGCAACGCACTTCCCTGCTTGTATAGAAAACGGTTACTTGGCCGTGAAATGGCGCTTTCTCATTGGTTGGAATAGAGATATTATATACAAGTGGTGGAGGGCGTTGCAGCAAAATGCAGCAGATTTTTAACAGTGTACACTGTTAAAAATCTGCTGCATTTTTTTGCTACGCACTCCAGCGCTTGTATAGAAAACGGTTACTTGACTGTATTAAGGAGCATTCTCAAAGGTCGCAGTAGAGACATTATATACAAGCGGCGGAGTGCGTTGCAACAAAATGCAGCAGATTTTTAACAGTGTATCATCACTTCACCACTTATATAGAAAAAGATTAGTTAAATGCATTATGAAGGATTCTCATTGATAAAAGTAAAGATATTCTATAAAAGCGATGGAGTGATGATGCAGCAAAAGTTGCAAATTTTTAACAGTGCATTGCATTGCCAGGCATTTTTTCATTATGGAATTTGATGATGATGATTTCCTGGAAGAATTAGATTGTACTCGTATGAGAAGTTAACAAGGTTGGCGAAAATTGCCCGCTCAACAAGATGCTTGGTGACTCGTTTTTGTCCAGAATCGTTTCAACCAATCATATACTGTGCTACATGTGTCATATTCATATCGAGGGAACCTACACTGTAAAAAATTTGATACTTTTGCTATATCATCACTCTATTGCTTTTATAGAAAACGATTACTTCACCCAATTACGAAGTATTCTCATGGGTCAAAAGAGAGATATTCTACAAAAGCAGGGCAGTGACGATGCAGCAAAAGGGTCACATTTTTTACAGTGACACTGTAATCGGAAATGAGCGGTGGCGTATTCGATGAGTAATCTGAAACTCATTACCTACATCTGGCTGCCTCTATAAGAGAGTGACAGCATTTGATTCGGAAATATTTCTTTTTACAAACGCTTTGGTCCCAATTACACTATAAAAACTTTGAGCCTTTTGCTGCATCATCAGTCCACCGCTTTTATAGAAAACGATTACTTCACTGTGTTACGGAGCATTCTTATTGGTCATAAAGACATATTCAATAAAAGTTGTTGTGTGACGCTGCAGCAAATGGGTCAAATTTTTAACAATGTATCATGGAGCATTCTCATGCGTCAAAGGAGAGATATTCTATAAAAGCGGGGGAGTGACGATACAACAAAAGGATCAAAATTTTTACAGTGTACACTGTAAAAAATTTGGCCCTTTTGCTGCATCGTCAATCCACCGCCTTTATAGAAAACGATTACTTCGGCCTATCGTGCAGAATATTCATGGGTCAAGAGAGAGATATTCTTTAAAAACGGGGGAGTGATTATGCAGCAAAAGGGTCAATTTTTTTACAGTGTACACTGTTAATAAATGTGAACCTTGTTCAGTTAGGATTTCACATTTTGAAAAGATCGTGTGTCTATGTAAGTGTAACTTAAAAACATGAAATATGAACGTTTCTAATTGGTCGATTGCTTCTAAAAGATATTGAATTTTAATGTTTTAATTTTTTAAAAAGTTCTAATCAACAGATTTTTATGAAATTTGAATGGGACCACATGAGTCCCATACGCTTTCAAACAAAAAAAGAATTATCAAAATCGGTTTATATTTACGAAAGTTATGCGTGAACAACAAATACATACAGGTCGAAATCATAACCTCCTCCTTGAAGTCGGTTAAAAAATAAAAAGGAAGATATTATCAAAATCACACCATGATTCAACATGCGTCTATATGAAAGTAGTAATATTTGAAGTTAAGAATGTTCTTTGATAAACGCGGTTTTCCAAAGTACAGAAAATTTAAGAATTTTTATTCCAGAACTTGGCGGTAGTCGCCTGAACGAATTTGTTTTATGGGTGAAAGAAGTTAACTCACTTAACTTTAATGGTAAGCTTATCAAAATTTTTCGTCATTTATATTTGTCCAAATGTAAATCTAGCACATAGCAATGTACTTTAATCACTTTGTGAATCCGGCATAACAAGCACCCTGATTTACAGACACTCTTGCTTTAGCGTGTAAGGCTCTTTAGAGATGAATTTTCAGCTTTTCGATATCGAATTCTCATGTCTGGATCGATGTGGATCTTTCACTTTGGTGGATACGAGAATTGTTCCAGCTAAGATTTCGTACTTTGAAAAAAAAAACTAGCATCTCTGCAACAGTGGTTAGGATCGAGAATGATTGTTCGCTGTTAAGCAAAACAAGATTGACCAATCATAAGCCTTTATTTTTAAGAACTTTTCATTGTTCGAAGGAGAGAGTCTGGATTACATGGAGTGAAAATTTGCTATCGACACTGTAAAAAATTTGACCCTTTTGCTGCATAGTTACTCCATCTCTTTTATAGAATTTCTTTGTTTTGACCAATGAGAATGCTCCATAATAGAGCGAAGTAATCGTTTCCTATAAAAGCGATGGAGTGACGATGCAGCAAAAGGGTTCAATTTTTTACAATGCAAGCAGTGCTAAAAATTTGTATACTTTAAATGTGCAACGATACTACTGAATTCCAAAGTGTCGATCACAGCGACATCTGCGGCATTTTCGTGATACATTATCTAGACTCGCAATAATTCTTGCATTTTTAGAAAATGTCCTGCAGATGTCGTTTCTATCTTTAAATTTCATTAGCATTGTTGCACATTTAACGAACAGAACATTTTAGCGCTTACTTTAAGTATTAAAGAGGGCGTGTTCACCACAACTTACCGGTTACTTACCGACCACTTACCGATTGTAGACAAATACGAAATGAAAATCAAAGCAAAGTGTGACGTCAGCTACAATTCAACAGAATAGTTTTCATTGCTGCCACAGTTTGCTTTTGTACTGCCCTACAATCGATCGGTAACATTGGTTACTTTTGTAAGTTGCTCTGAACACGCCCTGAGATAGCCGATTTCCACACTATATCCCCTAGATGCTATATTTCCGGTTTCTTGCATAAGAGAACTTGTCCGGAATCCAGGTAGAATTCGCGCTGTTAGCGAAACCAGATTAACGAATCAGAAGCCTGAATTTTAGCAAATTTTTCAATGTTTTAAATAAATTTTCTTGTTAATAAATCTCGTTTCGCAAACAGCGCAAAATTTATGTGAATCCTGGCCCTCGTCCAGTTAGGATTTTGCACTTTGAACACTGTTAAAAATTTGAAACTTTTACTTTATCGTCTATCCATCGCTTTTATAGAAAATGATTACTTCATTGTATTATGGTGAATTCTCATTGGTCAAAATGGAGATATTCCATAAAAGCGGTGGAGTGATGATGCAGCAAAAACTTCAAACTTTTAACAGTGAAAATATTGTGTGTCTATGTAAGTGTAATATGAAAGCATGCAAAAGGAACACTTCTAATTGGTCGATTGCTTCAAAATGAGTTTGAAATTTAAAGTTTTTATTTTTAAAAAAGTTCTAATTATCGGATTTTTATGAAATTCGAATGGGACCACATGGGCCTCATACGCTTTCAAACAAAAAAAGAATTATCAAAATCGGTTCATATTTGCAAAAGTTATGGGTGAACAACAAATACATACAGGTCGAAATCATAACCTCCTCTTTGAAGTCGGTTAAAAAGGTATAGACATCGTGATAATACACTGCAAATTCCCAGCACACATTGAGAACACATGTGGAGCACTTTGATTGAAAAAAAGTGTTCCAGTCGCCTTAATGTGTACTGAAATGTGTTCCGGATGTGTTCCACTATAAAGAAAGTGTGCCGACAGTGTCCTGAAAGTGTTCCGAAAGTGATCTGCTTAGAATATTTGTTAAATCTAAACTTGGGAACACATTTAAGAGCAGATTGGGAACACATATGGGCACACTTGTGAAATCATGGCTTTCTGTGTTACAATGATGACGACCATAAGGAGTGTTGATCGCAATCAATGTGGATCTCAAGATCAATTTGGTAAGTTAATTTTTTTTTTTTATTTACTTATTTTTTGCATGCATGCATATAGTGATTATTTCTTTTGAGGCTTTCATAAATTCATAAAAACCTCGAGAACAAGAATAATAGGTGCACTGTGTGTGCGTGGGGGGGGGGGGGTGTAACATTAACATGGAAAAGAATTTTGTGGTTAATTAATTCAATTTCATATTCAATTCCACTTTCAAATACTGATCGTAATGACGTACAGTGGTGTCAGGAATTGGGGAACTTAGGAGGAAAGAGTTGTCATGTAATTCCCCCTCCCCCTTTCACAGGGCCGTACAGAGAGACCACGTGTCCTGGTAGCAATCCAAATGCAAGCCCTCTTTCCTCTCACATCATAAATATAAATTTGCTAAGTCGAAATTTAATAAGTAAAATTACCGTCTTAGACAGGTTGTTTCCGTCTTAGGAGGTATAAATGCATAATATCCTTTTTGGTTTTCCGTATGAATAAGAATTCTGTTTTAGACAGGTAAATTTAAAAAACAGTAACTTCTGACTTTTTAATTTTATTATTTGTTAGATATTTAAACTAAAAAATAATTAACTTAAAAAAGTACGATTACACTGTTTTGCTACTTTATTTTTAAACAAGGACCGAAGCCAGGTGCTCTAGTAGAGATGGTAACAG
Source organism: Maratus speculifer (assembly GCA_964019185.1). NCBI lineage: Eukaryota > Metazoa > Arthropoda > Arachnida > Araneae > Salticidae > Maratus > Maratus speculifer. The sequence continues at coordinate 3,772,136 of OZ025289.1, read as the reverse complement.
GTGATCAGGGGCGTGCGAAGAGGAAAATACGCCCAGGGAAAAGGCTGAATTTGACGCCCCCCCTCCGGAACTTTTTCTTGTAACAGGCAAAAAATGACGTTGTGAGCATAAATTTTTGCGCCCCGTATATTTCCGCGCCCGGGGCAACGGCCCCTTCTCCCCCCCCTTTCGCACGGCGCTGCAGGTAATTTGTACCATCTGTCAGAGTTGATTTCAGGAAAACGTCCGAGGGGGGGGGCGATCCTCCCCCCCCCAGAACAATGAGATGTCTCCCCGGAAGATTTGTGATTTTGTGTTTTCAAAGGCAAAAAATGCACGCCCACCCCCGTAACTCTACAATGTCCCCCTCCTCCCGAGCAACAGAAATCCTTCTTGGTAAAAGTGTCTAAATTTAACATTGTCGTCTACCCCCCCCCCTTTTCTACGGACTGCTCCTGCTCCCCAACTCCTTCAGGTTTGGATTTTTTAGTGAATAATTGAAAAATGAATATAAGTGAGATGAAAAGATAAGTGTTATATATTTTGAGCTTCTCCCCCCTCTAGACTACATGTCCAACTTGCTAAAGTTCTTGGCACAGAGCATATAACTGTGTGGCTCTTGACATCAGGAGATTTTTCAAGTTAGTTGGAACATTTTATTACAATGAAACGTGTCTTTCCCTCAAATGCAAATGTTCCCTTAACTTAAGAGCCCATGTATACTTATAATTGGAATAAATATTGATAGCCCTTTGCTGTTTTTTCATTACATATTTTGCAATTAAAAAAATCCTTAAAGTTTCTTTTGTGTGTGTGAGTGGGGGAGGGGGGGGGAGAGATGGGAGGGGGATGCGGAATTTTCTTTTTCATTTTGTTTCAAATGACAGCAGAAGCATAGCCTCACCCCTTGAGCAGATGATGGATGCAACCGTCCTTCTCCTCTCCTTAGTTACTAATGATAAACTCAGTACTTACATTATTATTAATATTATTATTATTTTAAAATATTGAATCTAAATTGTATTACTGTATTGTCCTAATTCTTATTTGGCCTAAAATGCGGTCGGTATCTTGACACAGTACATTCTAAATTAAATAATTAAGAAATATGAATAATAATAAATTATAAAACTTCTAACTTGCAAAGAATGATAATTTTTTCCGAAGTACTGTAGTGGAAAGTTTTTATCAAGTTGGTGTGGCAACATCGACGCGACGCGCGGGAAATGGAAGCTGAGCTGTTTGTTTATGTTTACATTCCGACTCGGCGTCTCTGTGCAATATCCAGCTAGCGGCATGGATGTCTGTGTTGTCCCTGTGATGTGTATTAAATGTATGTACTGTATTTCCTGTAATAATAAAGTGTTCTGTATTAGTTTCTGTGTGTTATGGATCATTCGAGGTAACAGTCACTGTTGCTACAGACCTCAAAGCATTGTTCATTCAAACTTCAAACTTCTCTGTGCAATTCGCAATTTTTATATATTTATATTAATATAAAGGTTACTCGACTTGTTTCTTTGAAAACATTAATACGAAGATTTTCTGTGGTACGTATTCTATTGCATCTATTGCATTTTGTTTGTCGAATTAATCAATATTCAGCCTAATTTATTTTACATAGGCACGTGATCTACATTTTATTGTGACATCTGAGTTTTGACAATAAAGGCAGGTATTCAGATATCCCATAAGGAACACACTGTTTTAAGATTCTTTAAATCCGAGTGAAATCTAAAATTCGATATTCAGATGGCATCCATATTGCTTTAAAAAAAAAAAAACGTTCGGTGTAAAAAGCGTTATGTTTGCATATCTATATCTGTATTGTATGTTAATCTGTAATCTCCCGTTTTTATATTAATCAAAATGATTTTAGTAACAGTATTACAGTAAACTCTCTCAAATATATAGGTACATCTTGAAACCAGCAGTTATGTATAGTGTAAATGTTTTGTTTGCATTTTTTTTAAGAGTAGGGTCACCCGGGGTAAAATGGGTATAAAAATCAGCTTTTCTATTTTTAATGTTTCATTGTAGAAATGTTGTGAAATAAATTCATGTTTTTGTTCAATATTTTTGACATTGTGTATCTTAGGTCTAAATTAAACATAATTTGTGGTTCCCTTTTTTTTTAATTTTTGTGTAAAACACTATACCTATTTTACCCCGGTGTATACTCATTTTACCCCATGGTTCGGGGTAAAATGGGTATGCACCGGGGTAAAATGGGTATATGCTGGTTAAATTTGAATAATAAATTAAATATACTTAAATACACGATAATTAATGTGTAAACCATTTAAAAGTTTTGTACTTTCATCTTCTGAATCATGTGTAAACTTGGAAGGTGAAGGGAAGGGGCTTCAAAAACTCCCCACTTCAATTTGCTTATATTTTTTTCTTGATGTATAAAAACACTGTTATGAAACTAATGTAAATAAGATGAGAGTACTGACAAATCCTATCCTCCACCACATCAGTTTACACACATGCTGTGAATCGTGTTTCTCTTTAAAGGTATTTTTTTTTTATTATTATTTAATGCAATTCAAAAGCAGATAGATATCAGTATGACTATCTGTAGGGAAAAATGAGAAATTAAATTACACTGGAAAATCAATGTTTAATCAAAAGCAATTCATGCAGATAGGTATAACATAATAAAAATTTACATGCAAAGTGTATACTGGCAAGGACTATTGCAGCTTGGTTGAGATAGCTTTCTGACAATTTGGATGCGTTCACATCAGCAACATCGTCTTTCTCTGGAAAGAAATAAAATAATCCAGCAGATGACTTTGTTGCAAACTTCACAGTATTTTCACCTTCATCAGGGATATCAATAATGAGACCTGTGAATTCTTGAACAGACTTCTTTACATTAAATTTTACAGGGACTCAATCGCCAATCATTGGATTCATTGCAGTGAAAACCTTTGGCTTAACTTCTATTTTATGGGTTGCTTCGATTCTTTTAACTGTTTGTACTTTTTTTTTTTGTGTTCCTAGTGCAAAGACTTGTAGCCACCTGCTCTGTAGTTAAAACTTCTCCTATCTTTGCTTGTACTCTCTTGCGTTTTTCTCTGAGTTTTTTTATAGCCTCGCCAGTACTAGAAAATGTGTTTTAATTTAATTTCACAATATTTTTCTTACCTTGTGTTCCTGTACATTTAATCAATTTGCATGTATTTTAATGTCACCCGAAATAGCCTAATTTATAATATAAATGATAAATTAATGATATAAGTAATAGCCTAATTTCATATAACAAAGCATAATATCAATTTAAAACATAGGATCAATAACAATTTGCCTTCAAAGGTCTTTCAACTTTGATCAATCTTCATACATTCATATCTTGACCTATACCCATTTTACCCCATATGACAAAAAACGCTATAAAATTTTTGTGAGTAAATAAATTTACTTAATTTTACAGTTTTCAGTTAGAAGAATCCTTCTTCTGTAAATATCAAACAGTTTATTCCTAAAATTCTTCCAGTATATTTTTCTGGAAAGAAGTTTTTCAACCACTAAAAACACTTTGTTCTATCTTCTGTAAAACAAAATGGTTGCCAAGCCTATTATATGTGTCGCCAGTTTGTTTTTATAAGGTTTAAGTATTGTCAGATATGTAAGCACTTTGTTCATAATTTAAATTTTTTTTAAAAATTTGTCTGGTAAAATAATAAAATAAATAAAATATACCCATTTTACCCTGGGTGACCCTATAATTTGAATGTAATTAAATATTAAAAAATATAATGATTGCTTAAAATGAGTAAAATATTAATTTAAGACCTAATTGATAATTAAATTAAATAATAAAAAATTAGCTCTAAAATGAAGCCCTATCAAGCTGTTTCATACTTTGAAATTTTTGGGTTATTGTCAACTAGTGTGTTTTCTTTTCCTGTCATTTTTTTATTTGAAATATTTGGAATTATCCATATTAGGGGGATGTGCATATATAACTATTATCATTTTAGGGGGAAGGGGGGGGGGGTCTGGCACTGGCAGACGATATCTCTAGGGGGAGACAGAGTTTGTTTATTGTTATCAATATCATTTTTGATCCAACCAAAATTTTCTCTTTTTTATTTGTAACATACATGGTCTTTGGTTCAAAATAGTATGTTTTTTTGCCTATTTTTATGAAAAAGCAAAACCGTTATTGAAATTACGAAATTATTATAAAGTTGAATAATTCTAAACATGGAATTCCCCAATGTTTTACATTCCTATTCTTTATATGTGTATGCATTCATAATCGCTGTTCGACAATGCAAAATTAGTATATTTGAGATGAAACTTATGTTTACTAATAGGTAAAAGAGAAAGAATGTTGTTCGCTTGTTTTGTTGATAAAAATTTCTATCTACACCCCCTCCTGTCCCTCCCCATTCATGAGCGGTAAGTGAAAGAAGACACTGTTACTGTTAAATAGATTATGTTACAAAAAGCTATTATAAAATTCCTTTAAAAAGTAACTATTTATTTTAAGTGTTATTTCATATGTATTTCATACATAAGCTGATTTATATCTTATATATAAAGTTGTATTTTATTAACTTCCCTTCTTTTGAATCAATAAAACATTAAAAAAAATATTTTATATGTCACTCTAAACAAATTTAGTAAATTTTAAAAGTGAAAAAAGAAAATTTAGACATTGATAACGATATTACTATGGGGGGTGGGGTCGAAAGATGATAACATTTGATATCGGGAGGGTGGAGGGAGTCCAGATTTTCCAAAAAGTTGATAATATATATGAACAAACCCTAAGAAGAATTATGAAATCAGAAAAAAAATTAAATTATTACATATCAAAACTGAAACTAATACAAACAAATAAGAAAAAGCATGCATCAAGCATATATTATGAAACACTTCCTGAAATGTTGAACAAAGCATCGTTTTTTAGATAAATAAGGTGTTAATGTCCATAGCCAAATATGGGTTTTGATACTGTTTTGAACAGACCTGTATTTGATCTGCCGGTTGATATATATATATATATACTGTATACTGCGGAAGTTTAGTTTAGCAAGAAAACGCCTAACAAGTTGAAATTTCTCGGTATTTATGTATTAACGCCACCACAGTTACAGGTTTGGCGATTTTTAATCTACACTTAAATTTTTTTGACAAATCATAAAATAAAACACTTTATATAAAATTAAAGCACTTTCAAAATTCAAAACACTATATTTAAAAACAAAGTAACATATCAGATTTCGGTGGAAAATGGGCCGATATAGAGTCACTCCTGCTGCGGTAGCGTTAATAAGTAAGTATCAATTTCTCTTCCAGCTATTTATACTAATGTATGGAAAAATATTTCAATACTTTTGTTAAGCCCTGTATAGTGTTCATTCTAGGCTATTTTTGAAAGGGTGCAGCACCCTGCCCTTTTTCAAATTTGCAAAATGCACCGCTGGTTTTACCCAGAGATTTTTAATAAATATTTTATTCTGTATTATTTTTAAATTTGTGTGCCCAAAAATGTTACAATTTTTTTCATTTCTTTAGGAAAAAGAACATCAAACTATTCAATTATGGTTTAATTTAATTGTATTTTTAATTTTTATGTCATAAAATCAATCAAAATTAATATTACTTGACTTATCTTCAGTGTTCTCACTGTCGCTCGCCATTGTGCCAAATTGCTACTAAATTCTTCATTTGGCAAGCAAACAAGCGATTTGATTCGTCAAATTGCAAGTGCTCAACTTTTGCCTTTTCTTTTTTTTTTTTTTTTTTTTTTTTTTTTTTTGTGTGTGTGTGTTTTTGCCCTGTGTTTTGAAGAGTATAATTTTGAAACTGCATTTGAAGTATGGACTTCTTAGAAAAGCCGAATTCTAGAAAAATAAAAGTTCATTTGAATATGACATTTTGATTTTTCAGATTCATTGTGTATGATATCATAAAATTCTGAATTAACTTAGGAATTTTTATTTCATAACATTTTAATGAGTTAAATCAGTTTTAGATTTTATTTTTCTTGATTACGCAAGATACTTAGAACAGAAATGTATAATATAGACGCACACGGTGCGCAGAAAACTTTATGAAGTTTGCAGAAAATTTTAAGAAAGAAACAATTTCTTTTCGCACGCCCTTGATTGTGAAGCAAGAAAATCCGCTTTAAGAGCAATAAAGGCACAATTTTGAAGCAGGAAAATCAGCTTTTATAACAGAAAAATTCCCTTCTCACATTAATTTTTTTTTGTGCCCCTTTGACGAAATTTACATTTCTTTCCAGTCTTTTGCGAAATCTGTCTTTTTTTTTGGGGGGGGGGGGATATTTTGATAAATTTTGCATTTTTTCGTGAATGTTTGGCAAAAGTTGTTGTTTTTTGCAAATCTTTTGACAATTTTCCATTTTATTGCGATTTTTGGACGAAATTTACCAGTTTTTTGCAAATCTTCAGATGAAATCTGTCATTTTTATCATGATGTCTGATGAGAGTTGCCATTTTTCATGATTTTTGGCAAAATTTGCCGTTTTTTGCAAATCGTTTGACAAATTTTCATTTTATTGCGATTTTTGGACGAAATTTATCGTTTATTCACTGTTTTTTTGAGGAAATCTGCCTTTTTTTGGAGATTTTGTGATGAAATTAAGCATTTTTTCGCGAATCTTGTTGGAAATTAGATATTATTTTGTGATTTTTTAATGAAATTTGTCGGTTTTTCACGATTTTTTTACGAAATTACTCGTTTTGTAGGACACTTAAGAGCTATTTTTTTGCCTAATTTATGCACAATACTGCATATTTTGTCAAAAGATCAGGAGAAATATGCCAATTTTGTTAAAAGATCTGGAAAATATGCAAATTTTGTCAAAAGATTGCAAAAGAAAAATAGAATTTTGCCAAAAAGCGAGCAAAGAAGACATATTTTGTAAACAGATTGCAGAAAATATGCAGATTTTGTCGAATGATTGGAGAAAAGTCACAATTTTGCTTAAATACTGGGAAAAAATATGGGAATTTTGTTGAAACATCATGAACAAAATGCGAATTTTGTCCAAAGATTACGAATATTGTGCAAATTTTGTCCAAAGATTACAAATATTGTGCAAATTTTGTCCAAAGATCACGGATAGTAAATGAATTTTGTCAAAAAATCACGGAAAGTATGTGAATTTTGTTGAAAGATCGCAGAAAAATGCAGATTTTCTCAAAAAGGGATGTGAAAAAAACACGAATTTTGTGAAAGGATCATGGATAAATGCAAATTTCATTGAAAAGATTGTCGAAAAAAGTGCAATTATCGCCAGATGGTCACAAAAAATGCAAATTTTGTTAAAACGCTGCAAAAAAAAAATGCAAATTTTGTTAGTGGTCCATGAGGCCATGAAAGTTCAACTTTTTCTTTGCTGAGCCTGTAGCATGTCTGCAGCAAATAAAAAAAAGGTGAATTTCACCAAAAGATCTCAGAAAAATGCAAATTTTATGAAAGAATTGCAGTAAAATGCAATTTTCATCAAAGAAATGCTAATAAAATGCAAATTTTATCACAGAGTTGTGAAAAGACGCAAATTTTATCAAAGGATCATGAAAAATTGTGAATTTCATCAATGGATTTTGAATTAAAAAAAATGCATATTTTTTCAAATAATTATGGAAAAAATGTCAATTTTTGACTAAAGATTGAGGAAATGCTAATTTCGTCAAATGTTTGTGAAAAGCAAGAATTTTTGCCTTTGCAGAAAACATGCAAAATCAAAGACGATTGCAAAAATTCATGATCTTTTGGCGCCTGATCAGCAAATTTCATGATTTTTACACACTCAAGGACAAAAAATGCGATTTTTTTCCGTGCTCAATCAACACAATTCACTTTTTTTTTTTCCCCGGGCAATAAGCCAAGAAAACATTTGATTTTTCTGCAGCTGGTGAATTTGAAATTTTTTTCATGCATCATCAACAAAACTGACAATTTTTTCTTGCCCAGTCAATGAAATGTGTAGCTTTTCTCGCTTCAATCCAATCAACAAAATTTGCAACTTTTTAGAAGTCGATCAGTAAAAATTCATGATTTTACAGTGGCCAATCGACAAAATTTGCCCTCTTTCTGTTTTTAATTGACGAAATACATGTTTTTCTGTGCCCAATCAACAAAATTTGTGATTTTTAACGAACTCTGACAAAATATATATTTTTTTACACAACAAAATGAAATTTGCGACTTTTTTTCCTTGATAAACTGACAGAACTCATGATTGTTTTGCTGCCGATCAATGATATTTTAAAATTTTTTCGAGCATCATGAATAAATTTGCAATTTTTCCATGTGTTATCAACAAAATTTGAGATTTTTTTTTTTTTTTTTTTTTTTTTTTTTTGTTCTTGATTACAAAATTTGTTATTTTTTTCATGTAAGATCAATGAAATTTGCTTTTTTTTTGTGATAAACCAAGAAAACATGTGATTCCACAAGCAATAAATTTTATTTGCATTTTTTTCATTTATCATCAACAAAACTGATGATTTTTTCTTGCCCGATCAGTAGAATATGCAATTTTTTGCGTATAACCGACAAATTCATGTCTAATCGACAAATGAACAATTTCACTATTTTCCACACTTAATCAATGAAGTTCACAATTTTTCTGTGCTCAATCAGTGACATTTGCAATTATTAAGTGATTGACAAAATTTCATATTTCCCCACGATACATTGACAAAATTTATGATTTTTTTCTACAATCTATGCATAAAAATTGCAATTTTTTCCAATTGTAAATTGACGAAATTCACAGGCCACAGGTTTTGGTTTTGCATCCCTAATATTAGATATATTTTACATCTAATGCGGTGCAATAATGAAGTTTAGTTAAATTGTGGCTTAATTATTGACTTTTGAATTTTTAGTACCATATATTTTTCACTGAGTAAATGTTTTTCAACCTATTTTCCTACTCAAATTTGCTAATTTCTGTCACTCTTAAGCCTTGTCATACCTTTTTTTTAAACTCTCTGTATCTGTCAGATTTTTGTAAAAGAAAAATTGTATGTATCCTTTCTGATTTTTTTTTAATGATTTTAGGATTTTCTCTTACCTATGGTAGATATATGTGGTACCTACCCCAGACCGAAGAAAAACTGGTGAAAAAACACAGCATCATTTACGATTAAGGTATAGCTAATTTATTGTTTATTAATTTAAGTTTATGCATACATAAACTTGTGCTTAAATGTATTTTAAGAAAATGCTGCACATTTACTGTCTCTGTTATGAAAATCCTGCTCATAGGCATGTATTTAAAAGTGTATGTGGCTCCAATTACTTTTTTTTTACGGGGAAAAAATGGCAGCAATTCCCCGATGGTAAAATTTCAAGCTATGTTACCAACTAATAAATTGCAATACAGTCAAGTCTCTCTATATCGAAACTCCATACATCGAATTTCTCTATATAATGAATTTTTAGTAGGAACAGTCCCCTTTTTGCATGATTACATTAAAAACAGTCTCTATATAGCGAAATATCTATTTCCATATAACAAATTTTTTTATAAATTGGTCTTAATTTATTCAGTTTTAAAAAAGCTTCAAAATTATATGGAATCCATTTTCCATCACTTATTTTTGATTTATCATTCAGTGCTGTTTTTTTTTTTTTTTTTTTTTTTTTTTTTTAAATATTACTTCTCTCCTTGTTCTTTAAATCCAACGAGTTAATCCCACCTCCCACACACCTTTCAACATCCTTCTCAAAACAGAATCAATTGGATTGTTACACACAGGGTTCTCGCTGTCGCTCGCCATTGCGCCAAATTGCGACTAAATTCTTCATTTGGCGAGTAAACAAGCGATTAGATTCGCCAAATTGCTAGTGCTCAATTTTTGCTTTTTCTTACTTTTCTTTTTTGTTTTCATACATATGCATATATACATATTTTTAATAGATTTGTAGCAGATAGTTGAAACTAGATTAATAACAGTCGGTGTCGCAGTTATAAAAATTTAGGTTATTTTAGAACATACGGACATAAGGGGGGGGGGGTGTTCATTAAAAGGTTAAAGATAATTTTTTAGTGCTACACAGCGAATCTATTTTGCTAATACTTTTTTTCATTTGGCGAATGTTTTTTATTTTTAATTAGCCAAATTACTAACGTTGGTCAAATGTCAGCGAGAACACTGGTTACACATATAAAAGAGGAATCAATGAGAGGCCTTCAAATGGAGGAAAATGTGAACTACAATTTTTCATTCCTTGCTAAAATTTGAGCATTTTTTTTTAAAGAGTGTTACAATTTTAAAATCAAAACAACAAAAAATTACAGATTTCTTCCTCTGAAATTAATGTAAGTCTTTCTCATTTGATTTTCATTAAGCTTTCAAATAAATGTCTATTCTTTTTTTTTTCTTTCTTTCTTTTTTTTTTTTTTTTTTTTTTTTTTTTTTTTTGAAACTGCTTAAATAATTAAGAAATGTTAGGTTTACTTTTAAACATTTCAAATTCTTAATTAAATAGATCAAAAATAATTTTTGTTCAAAATTTACACATTAAATATGATTTTTAACATCATTCTCTATACTAGGGATGCACCAAATATTCGGTATCTATTCGGTATTCGGCCATGTTACCGAATATTCGGTTAGGCCGAATATCAAACTATTCGGTTAAGCCGAATATTCGGCTTGGCCGAATATGAAACTATTCAGCCTGCCGAATATTCGGTTTGGCCGAATATCAAAGTATTTGGCCAAATCCAATACTTAATAAAGCCTTTTAAAGAACATTTTTTAAAACTTTTCACAATTTCTACTTTTAACTGTCAATTTATAAATATATTTGAAATAATATGAAAGAAAATTATATTTAAATAAAATAGAATGTTTTTACATTATTTATTTGCTGTTTGTAAAATGTAACTTAAGAAAATTAACCATGAGAAGGATTAAAATGGTGATTTATTAGGATTCTCCTTAAGAATAAATGATGCAAGTGCAGATGCAAGTTCCTAGATTTTATTTAGTAAAAAGTCTGTTTCTTGCTTTTCCCAAATAAAAGTCTTTAAACAAGAAAGAAAAACTTTTGAGATTAGTAATAGCTATCAAGGCAGACAATTTGTGTTCATGAAAGATGAAACCATAATCATAATCTACTTATTGAGTCATAAGTACATTGTATTTCATCTCACTCTAGGTCAAACTTGTGTTTTCGTTTGTTGCATTAACAATAAATAAGATACCATAACTGTATTTTCAACTCGCATGCTTTGATTTCTGTAAAATATGATATGATATGTTAAGAAGGATGGAAAATGCCGCCATTTATAAGATAAGAACTATGATCTAGACATTCCTTTTTTCAGAATTAAATTGAAAGTACTTATACTTTATACTGAAAAAAATCTGTCTAGAGTTATTTAAAAAGAACAATTATGAGACGCTACAGTTTTTCTTCAACCATTTTTTGATTATTTCTCTTTGATTTTAAAATGTTTGTTTCAATTTGTTGAAGAAATCATGAAATTTAAAATTTTATTAATTAAAAAAGTCTCATAATTGTGCTTCTTAAATAAATAAAGGCAGAATTTTTTCAATACTAAATGCTCTTATAAAAAGCTCTTGTTTATCAAAATATAAGTTTCTCTTATTAAATATTATGTAAAATTGTTTTAAAAAGTAACATTTTAATACCATTAAACTTTGAAATATAAAAAGTATTTGGAAAGCCGAATATTCGGTATTCAGCTTAACAATTACTATTCGCCTTGCCGACTATTCGGTATTCGGTTCAGCTGTCGGCCGAATATTCGGCATTCGGCCAAAATCACTATTCGGTGCATCCTTACTCTATACATCAAATTTCTCTATATGACCAATTTTTTACAGGAACGATGGTTTTCATTATATAGAGACTTGACTGTTATTATATTTATGTATATCTCCACTCTGAAAAAACAGTTCAAAATAAACATTTATTGCAATAATCTGTTCAATCACAATCAAAAAAGGCTTTTTATATGTTAGTATCTTTATAGTACCTTTTATTATTATTATGTTTTCAAAGATTTTTACACATATAACTTGGTCTTAGATTGATTTATGCTCTTAAATTGAGAGCAAGAATACAAAACAGAGAGTTTGAGATTAAAAAACCTAGAAAGTGTGAATTTTACATTTTTCTGTTGAATTTAATGGCCCATAATTGTTTTGAACTTGGAACAAAAGCAAAAATGCAATTAAAAAAGGAAAAACTTAAACCATCTGTGCTGCATGAAATGACCACTCTTTTAGCCTAAGATGTCTCAAAATGTAATTGCTGCTCTTTTTCAAAACAAATGACCAGTTTTCATTTAACTAATGCATACAAAAGGTGTCTCACAATTTTAAATGCAATATTCACCCTTTAACTGAATCACTTTCTAGAGCAGAATTTTATTCAACAAAATTATGGATTCTAAGTAAGCCAAAAATTTTTTATATTAACTTTGATTTTGATTTATAAAAATGGCTAATTGGCTTAACCAGTGATTCATATAAGAGTCAATATTATATTAATGAATGTTGCATTATAATATATACTACCAGAGTGAGTCATAATTATCGAAACAATATGCTATCTTGTTAAATATTGTCCCTTTGTACAATGCTTCCAATTGCAAAGTTTCATTTAAAAAAATGTGAAAATTTTCATAAGATAAGTTGCATTACCATGGAGGGTCTTTTTAACAAAATACAAAGATTAAATTTTTATACGCACCCCCCCTCCCCCAGGATAAAAATTCCAATTAGGAAAACTTCCCTTATTCAGGCCCGAATTATATACAAAAAATTGCATCTGCAAAACTCATAAGTGTTATACCCATTTAAATAATTCATCAGGTTTTAAGGGACACAAATTGAAATAGTACTCACAATTCAAGAAACAATGTTACTTTAACAGTTCTAGGAATTTTTCAGAGGCAACACTATTCCATATGAAGGGTACATTTATTTTCAAACATGGAACACACTTCTAAAAAAAGGGCACACTTGTACCTTGTTCCACCAAAATATTTTGAACTGCTTTGTTTAGAATCCCCTAAAATTTGTGATATTTTCCCAGAATCAATTAAATTGCCACAAAGTACATGGGAAAAGTTAAAAAGGGTCATTGGACACACCGGAAATGTTTAAAAGAACCATCAGACCCATAAAAGAAATTAAAAGGGCCACCAGGTGCTGCACCTTGATAAAACTACTTCAAATAATAATGTGATCTGCTGTGAGATTATCAGAGCTCAATACTGTTGGACACAGGATGTTGTTAGACATGGTTAAGTTTTGGAATAATATTACTGTTTATATTTTTCAAACACTTACATTTTTTAGCAATCCACATTAAATATTGTATTTGGACTTATCTTTTTTTGGTTATATCACTGCAGATGATGATTAATATATCTTACACCTCTTTCTAAAATGCTTTAGTGTTGACTCTATGAAAAAAGGGCTGCCGGGCAGGAATTTTACAAAAAGGGGACATTATTCTGTAAAAAGGATACACTTGTACCTTACCCAAAATATTTTGAACTGGTTTGTTTAGAATACTCTAGAATTTGCAATATTTCCCCATGATCAATTCAATTGCCACAGAGCATATTGGAAGTTTTAAAAAAGACCACCAGGTGCATCAAAAGGATTTAAAAGAGCCACTAGGCACATAAAAGAAATACAAAAGTCTGTCAGGTGTTACACCCTGCTAAAGTAGTTTAAAGTCGACACTATGCTTATTATATTTAAATAAAATTCAAAATTGTCATTAGCTAATTTTTTTTTTTCCAATATACATTATGTATCTGATTTTTTTTTTTTCTTTAGAAGGATGACAAATTTCAGACAAAAACTGAAGGATGTGCCAGCCTCTCGATCGCCAAGTGCAATAGTATGCATTAAAGACATGCTAATCTTCTATGCCACTGTCCTGTATTTGTTAGCAATTGTTAAGTGAAACTTCAGCAAGTGTAATGGAGTTATGAATTGTACTGTTATTGATGAATTACAATTTGAAACTAAATTATCCTGTGCAATATATGTGCAAGCAATTGGAGCATTAGGAGTCTTTGTATTGGACCAGCACAGTTATAAACTTTGAAAAAAGTCATAATTGTTTAAGCCCTTTTAAAATGTAATTGAGAGATTTTAAAGATAATAAAAGTTTTGAACAAATTCGAATAATGGGCTAAAGTTTAAATTTCCATTGTTGTTATTTTTATACATAAGTAATAATCATGTGTGCAAGATCTTCGGTCTCAGCTGACTGATTTCAGTCTTGAAGAGATTTTTGACTAATAGTAAATTTTGCTTTATCTGCAAAAATAACAATAATTTTACTCTAAATACCTTTTAACCTGTTTCTTTTATTATAAGAAATAATTTTAAACCTAGAAATCATCTTGGCCATTTACATCAAGCGATTTCTAATACTCAGAAAGGTTTTTACTCTTGGCTTGGATGGGCTTTTTGCATCCATGGTAATAAAAAAAATATTCAATATTTTTATTAAATTTCTGTGAAAACTTTTTTCTGTGATGTTATTTTATTTTTTATGCTACATATCTTTATTTTTTTACTTAATTTTTTACATTTTAATCATGAAGTATGATCACTAGGGAGATTTATGATTCCATCTGGGGTTTTGGAAAATCATAGTTAAAAAAAAAATATAATGGATCTAACAAAAAGATTTGTATAACCGTAACATAAATGAATTCCTTCAGATTTCAATTGTGGTGCTTGTTGGTAAATAGCAGATCTTGTATGATTAAGTAAATGCTTATAATTCGACTTATGAATGAATATTCATATGTATTAGGCAAAAAAAAAAAAAAAAAAAAAACATCTAATGGACCAAAAATTAAACAAAGCATCATGGTGAATTAAATGAAAGCATATCAGAAGAATAAGAATAATTTTTGTTGCTTGTTACTATCAGCATTAAGAATAAATTTATTTTGTTTTGATTTTGGGTTTACATTTGTTTACCACAAATTAAACAGCTATTCAAATTTTACAATTTTTTAAATACAGTAAACTCAAAGGCAACTTGAATTCAGTTAACTAAATGATCTGCTTATATTCAATTCTCCAAGTCCTGAAGCTTTTTTAAGCTAATGACTGTGAACATTTTTACTGTTTTTGTGGTGGTGGGGGGGGGGGCATAATTTTTTCCCTCTTTGATCTATGAGTTTACTGTGTATCATGCATTTTCCAATAATTTTTTTATTATTCTAATATTTGTAATCTAAGTTTTCTCTTTTAAAAGAATAAATCTTGATCTTGATATACAAGCTTGCATTATTCAGCTATGTGTTAGCGACATATATCCACCATGTTTTAAAGTTGTCACCAGCTAAGCTAGAAGTTGCAACAAGATATGCAAATCTTTTGGGTGTACATTTGTTCCTTAAAAAATATGTTATATAGTTGGCCTTGTTAAATCCGCATTATTTGCAATTATCTATCATCTGCACTTTATTTTCAGATTTAAACAAATGAAAATTGCTCTATGAAGTTTGTAAGAAAAAAATAACAAATTATCGAATCCATATTTAGTGAATTTTCAAAGAAATGTTTAGTTATTTAAGAATTCTAATGCAGTTCATCTATTTAAAAGAACAGATTTTATATTGAAGCTCATGATCGCAAACCAATAAATAGATTGTACTAAATGGCATAGCAGATTAAACAATCAATAAAAACATTTTTTTTTACTATATTTTTTACATTATTAATTTTCTATAAATTATTAATTTCGACAATATTGTTAATTTTAATGTTTCATTTGTATGCTATATTTTCCTGCGGTATTTTTAACTTATATTAATTATTATATTGTGTATAAATTTGCTGTAAATTGTTAAATTGTTTTCACATTGCAGTTTAAATTTTTATAATAATAATCAGATTCAAACAAAAAAATTGTAAACAAAACTATGATCTAAAATCCACCAATTTTTCAGCCTCAATGTTGGCCGATTTGACAGAGACAATACAATATATACTTATACTTTTTAACTGCATACTGACATCAGGCTTTTCCTGTTTAATCTCAAATTAGTTGTCTGAGCATTTAAAATATTTTATTATATTGGAGAATAACAGGAATGCATACAACATTTTGTCCTTTTAAAAGAGGTGCCCACATCAATAAACAAATTGTCTGAAATGGTTAATGTGTAAATATTTTTGGTCATAAAAAACTTCATTGAAAATATATGTGCACCTGCAGAAACTATGTGTAAAAGAAAATTTTTTTAAATATATTCTGAGAAATGTGCTTGAATGTGTACTAGAAAAAGATCAGTTTTCCACAAGCATTCTAAAAAGTGTTCCATAAGCATTATAAAAACTGTTCCATATGTGTTCTAAAAAGTGTTACAGAAAATGCGCTGAAAAGTGTTCCAAAAAAGGTGACAAAATGTATTCCAAAAAGTGTTCTCAAATGTGTTCTAGAAAGTGCGCTGGAAAGAAATAAGCGTTCCATATGTGTTCTAAAAATGTGTTCCAAAAAGTGCGCTGAAAAGTGTTCTAAAAAAGGAGACAAATATGTGTTCCGAAAAGCATTCTCAAATGTGTTCCTTAAGTGTTCTGAGAAGTATTCTAAAAACTGTTCCAAAAAGTGCGCTAAAAAGTGTTCTAAAAAAGGAGACAAAAAAAGTGTTCTAAAAAGTGTTCTGAAAAGTGTTTTAAGATTTGCAGTGTAGTGCCCCCTTCCAGCGGATTTTTTTTTTAATTCAGGGCGGACCTACTAGCTATAGACAAACACTTGAACAAAAAGTTTCGTTCAATTCTATGCATAAGTTCATACAATTTTAGGTGGTACAATATTGAAAATGGAACAAAAATCGCTATTGCAGCGCCCCCTTCCGGCGGATTTTTTTCAAATTCAGGGAGGACAATCTAACCATAGCCATACACTTACACAAAAATTTGGTTCGATTCAATGCATCACTTCATACACTTTTAGTCGGTACAATATTGAAAACGGCACAAAAATCGCGATTGTAGCGCCGCCCTTTCTGTGGAATATTTCAAAATTGAAGGAGGACCTGCTTGTTTTAGTCAAAAACATTCACAAAAAATTCGGTTTAATTCTATGCATATCTTCATACACATTTTGATCTAGTATTTTTAATACATCAAATATGTATATCTTAAATTCAAACCAGCTTTCGCGAATATTCCATTAACAATACGGAAATACTAAAGAGCACATAAATAAAGACTTGAATTTAACTAGTTAAATATTAAAAATACATATATATTAACACAGGTGTGAACATATTTAATTCAGTAACCGACCATCGAATGAAAAATTAGCGGGAGCGTGGATTCGAACCGCGGTCTCTAGAGCACCGTGCTGTTACTCTTATTAAAATTATTCATCGTATTTCCCGCCATCGTATACCGTGCGGATGCAGGCCGATGATGTTTCCCAACATGGTTTATTAGCGAGAAAGTGCCCGGCTAGTAATCGGCTAGGATAGTTTAGATGATAGAGCAGTTGCACGATAAGCTTTAGACCCAAGTTCGAATCTTGGCTCCGACTAATTTTTCATTCTATTTTGTATTAATGTATTAGCTGTATTCATGTTTGTCTTAATATAAAAATATGGAAATGCATTAAATCCATTATTTCCATAATGCATTAAATGCATTATCGAAATGCATTATTTCTTTCAATATAAACGTCTCAGATATAAAAAATATTTTTGTTAAATACGAGAACATGTAACTGCGACCACCCAAACGATGGCTTCAAGGTTTTAAATACGAAATCAATCACTTGCAGGTATGGCTATACCCTATCTTTGCTTTGAAAATCTCTTTTTTAGATTTATTTTAATATATTTTAAAATATTTCTAAGTTATTTTCCAAGTGCCACCAACAGTGGAGGGCCGGGATATGCCACTGAGCTGTCGCTGGCTCCAGGAGGCTGCACCACAAAAATATCTTTATCTAAGGTTCAAGGAAACAGACAGGGGAGAGGAGTGCTTATCTGGAAACAAGATTATCGTGTACCCTTCGTTACCCATCACACCATTATCAGTAGTTTGCATAGGAAGCGGGCACAAAAAAAGACCTCTATAGCTAAGGCAGAATCAGCTTGGTCGTCAGCTACTGGTGAAAATGGAGATTACTATCAAAACGCCCCCATCAAAGAAAGGGACGTATTTTCCAATTATTTCTACAACGATTGAGCTGATCCACAAGTACTCAGAGATCACGTGTACATTGAAGTATTAGCTAACCATGCCGAAACTGTTCGTTTTGAGTGGATAGAAGTGACGAAACCTTACTCCGCAAGAACTAAACATCTCAGAGAAAGCATGTGTCCTTTCAAATGCCCGGAACTGAACGCGTGCATTGCAGCTGACGTCTGGTGCAACGGCAGAAGACACTGTCCGTCGGGTTATGACGAAGCCCCTGCACACTGCGAGCGGTTTCCAATGCCCTACGTTCTTGCAGGGGCATCTGCAGGAGTTATCGTCCTTCTTGTACTCTTAGCATTGCTCACCATCCGTTGCAGACGTCGAAGAGATTTCAATGAATCGCGACCCGTGCCGACGGAAGATTATCCAATGGACAGCCCTCATGTATGACAAAAGTATATTTTTTAAGTTTTAAGTTTTCAATTTTGTGAAAATTGGAATGATTGACTTATACAACCGAATTTCATTAAATTCCAACGACAGAAACGTGATGAGTGTCAGTGTAAGATCACAAACACTCAGTGGCGTATTTTTATGAAATTTTAGCCAAAACTCCAACAATTTTTTTAGAATACATAGAATAAATTGTGCTTCTAAATTTCTATCAATTAACATTTTTGAAACATAGCTTTCTCAAGATATATATGAGATTACAATTGTATGAACATCATTATGTAATTTAACTAATTTTGTGCATTTAGTAAGTCAAATATTAAAAAAATTATAGTCTATTACATTTTTAAAACGAATTAAAAAGCAACTTATATTATATTTTCAAACATTCTTTTGAAACGGGATTTTTTTCACAAATATGTGTTTCGCTTAGCAGACTTAAAATGCTATTAAAAATTGGTATAAAAATTGATTTATGCTATATATATATATATGGCCCGGAGATTTAAAGGACATCACTCAAAATAAAATTTTACCTTTCTAAAAAGACTCACTCTTTCATTCTTTAAATTAGGAACCTAATATGTGGCTCAAAGGAGCAAGATGGTTGATCAACTTATGCAAACTTACGCACGGAGAAAAGACTACTTTTATTTCTGAATTTTGGCTATAATTTCGTAAAATATCGCAAGTGTGACCGTTTATAAAAAATAATATTTTAATAGTATGAGTATGTATATGTATTTATTTGAATGCTGCCTGAAGAAATAACACAGACACTCCCTTTCACATTTTCGTCATGGTAAAATGTGAGAATCAAGACGTGCCAAGAAAGAAAGTTAACCCTGTGATTTTTCACATCTATGTTTTTGATCTCAGTATTATTGTATTCAGTCTTAAGGATTGTTATATTTGCGTCTGGTTTATTTATTTAACTTATTTAATTTTGGTAAATACCGCTTGAAACATAACAAATGGCATACCATCTAATATTTCTGCGCAATTAATTTCATTCAAGTCGAAAAGAGTGCCAAGGAAAATTTTCTCGCGGATCTTCCTAGACAGTTAATTTTGATTTTGTCATTCAAATTAATGTGTTGTGATAATGAGAAAAATAGTGACTCACCAGAGTTTGAAAAATGTTAATTTATTGGAAGCATGGCATGATTCTTCTGAGAATTAAATGTCTAAGTTTTCTCAACCGTGTTTTGTTTATTACTAAAATCGTTCTATCGTAACACTTCGCAGTATTTCTTACTCATATTAGTTAGCTTACTCTCAGTACTTCTTACTCATTATAATGTTGATTCACCTTAAAAACTAACAGTATATTTTGTAATTTCAAATTATTTAATAAAACTTTTATTTAATGTTATTTAAAATAAGAACATATGGAAACCGAAACGAAAGCAAAATAGAATTTCATTAATCTTCCTAGTTTCGGGCGTAGAGGAAAGTCGGATAGCAGTGGACAGCGGGTATCCCCGGTCATTTCAATTTCTAAGGAATTAAAAGTGTTTCGTAAATAAAGCGATATTGTAAATGAACAGATTCTAGAGTGAAAATAAATAAAGTTTATTTGTGACGTGCGTGCCAAGTAAGTTAGTCATGAGTAAGTGTTTTGTTTTCGTCAATAAATTATCGTTGCTCCTGTCAAACTATATTGCTGGGTACTTAAGTAATCTTTAGATAAGTGTGCATTGTTTAATGTTTCAGGAAAATTTATTTATATAAAGTTTCTAATAATTTTTGTACCAATTATTGCCCAATTTGGAGTTGTAAAATTTAGTTGGGTCACCATTGATTAATTTGTCCGGGACGACCCGCCGTTTCTTTTTATGCCAGAAAGATGAGGCATATTTCGTTAAATAATTCAATATTATTAGCAATGTCTAATTAAAATCATTAAAGAAGTTTGCAATTTTATTTTAGTATAAAATAAAGGGAGAAATTTCATTCATTTGTTTTTTATTTGCAATTTGTCCAAGTGTCCAGGGCTACCTTATTTTCCCCTCAACGAAATCCAAAACAAAAATATCCTAAACGTTTTATAAGAAGTTAATACATAGATAAATATACAGAATTCATTAGCAATTATACGTGTTTGTTAAATATACATAATTATTAATTTATTAAATATGGCCCATGTTTGCTCTCTAAATTCCTGTCCAAAACTTTTTGTTTTCATATAAAATTAAATATAATTAATTTTGTAAACAACAGTAAATAATTTTCTAACAATGCAACTTTCATCTAATTAAAAAAATGCTTTACATATACATGCCTCAATCTGTATTCTAGTGATTTTCAGTAATCATATTATAAACTAGAACTTTCTGAAAGAGTACTCGAAACACTTCTGCCTTTGCAAGTGGAAATTTTTCTACTACTGTTTTGTATATAGATTTAATGAGCATATGAAAAGCGACTTCAAAGTTTTGTCGTATATGCATTACTTGCTTTATAATTTATACTCACGTGTTCAGGAAATTGTGAATGATAATTATCAGCAGTGAATTTTATACCAATATATACAGAGTATTGCAGCTCACACCAATATGTATTGTTAAATTATTATTTTAAAAGAAGAAACGAGATTTTTGGAATACAAAGAGTTTCAGTCCGGCCGAATTTTGACAAAATGGTCGCCGAAATCGAGTTTTCGGTTAAACTTAGATTTTTGGTTTTATAACGAAAATGAAACCGAATTTTCTGCCGATTTCCACTTAAATATAAAATCTACTTTCATAAAAATATTTTAAGCATTTTTTTCCTGCATTTTATATAAAAATTACTGTTTTGGTCATTCGGTTGAAAGAAATGCCTTATTTTGAGTTACCGCTATAGTTTTCTATTAAATATAATATAAGGTCTGTTGAAGTTAAATTATTTCATGAAAGCTAAAATATAAAAAAATAATTTTTTTTATTGGCTTAGATGAAACAAGCATGATTAAACAAACAGTATCAAGTAGTGATAAATACTAGTGGTTGAAATAAATAGCTGGATTTAATGCAAACACAATAGTAACACGATTACGAATAGTTTCCTGCAGTAGTTATACCATCTAAAATCGACTACAAATCTTTTTGTTTTGCATAAATTCATGAGAGTATGAGAAGCTGTTAAATCCACTATTAGAACTCTATTTTTTACAGCTAATAAATGTACATGTAATTTGTGATAAGAAAGAATTTTTAAATGAATCATGAGATTAAATGAAATGAAATGATTTCATTTTTAAGTGAATTTGAAAGCTGATTATAGAGGCGTTATAATCAAGGGCTACAATGCAGTAAAGGTATGTTTTCAACTATGTGTTTTAAAGGCCACAACATATGTAAATGTGCTCAAAGAATGCGGGACTCAAGGAAATTTTTTCGACCCTAAAGAGTTTAGAGATCAATTGAGCTTTGCCCAGGCTATTTAGTAGAATAAAACAGTTGTTCTGTAGCGTGGCAACGTGACAAGATTACCACTAATATAATGGACTTCTTTTAAATGATCCAAAACTAAATAAATCTCTGCAGCGACTCCCGGTTTATTGTGATGATCCAAATAATATTGTGGATCCAAATTTTTGTGGTTACTGCTTAGAATTAACCCGCGGTTAGTCGCGCGTCGGTCTTTTCGCCGCTCGAATTCTTTGTCTGCTGATTAACCCATCTCCCCTGAAAATTACAATAGTGAAATGCCGCGTAGCTGACCTTCACTGTTCGACCTTCTGCCTAGAGAAATTACGAGTCATTCCTACGATTTTTCATGCTTTTATTGTATTTTAAAGTCAAATTCGGTCTGATTGACTGGCATGCGACTACTCACGTAGCCGATGTTTTTTTTCCCCCTAGCAATCTTCTTTCCTACTCCCCCGAATTTCTCAGAAGGGGGTTTCTTGGAATCGGGGAGTCCCGTTTCCTCTCCCTCTCTCTTTTTTTCTCTTTCTGCTGATAATATTTGACTTCTGAAAACTGTTTCTTAATGATTCTGTTCTAGGGAAAATTGTGAACTATATAAATATATAAATATAAACTCAACAACCTAATTTCTTTATATAATATGTAAGAATAAGCAAGGATAAGTAATAAAAAACCGCTTATTTTGTTTTTTAAGCATATGAATATTGCGGGAATAAATTCTCAAATTATTTTTCCGAAAAATACGCGTAAAATGGTTGTATTTAATTTAATAAAGGACCATAGAAATAAAATTTAAAAAAAATTCGATCTGCGAAGACTGAAAGATGTAGTTTTTGCACAATAAAGCAGAAAAGAAGGCAAAACAAATTTGTCAACACTGTAGTTTGTATATCTGCAAAGAACATACTTACAATATATGTGTCGAGTGTGCTAAATAATGCGAATTTTCTAATGTGGATTACAACGTATGCAAGTAAAAAACTTTTGTTTTTTTGATAATTCAGGTAATGTTTATAAAATACAAGAAATGGATAACTACGTTTCTAAAACATGTTTGTTGCTAATAAAAATACTCATTATTGAACAACGCCATAGCAATTCTTTTTTTAAACCCGAATTTAATGAGTGCCTAGTGCTAAGATCTTATAAAGTTAATTTTCTTGGCATTTAATTGCAGAAATCATTTTTCATTAATAATGTTTTTCTTTTGAAAAGCGAAATTCATTGAAATTGAATTATACTTTGATAAATATTGTAAATAATTACAAAATAATATTTACTTAAATTAAATATTGCATCTTTTTAATATTGATTGGCGACAAAAATTGAAACATTGTCAAAATCAATGTTGACAGTCCCCTCCAAAAAAACCGATTTATCTATATCAAATATAATATCTACATTTGAAAATTTATTCAAAATTTATTCTCTTTTAATTCGATATTTATTGTATCTTTACAATTTCAGTCCCAGTATATAATAATTTTTACCCCTTTTACAAATTTTGAAAAAATAGTTCTTAATACATTTAATATTTATTTTCTTATTTTATATTATTCATATATTTTCATTTAGTGCATATATATTTTTCATTTAAAAAAAAGAATAAACGAAAAGAAAAAAATATATAAAATAAAATAAAGAAATGAAATGTAGCTACTGCTTTTATGTTACTATTTACAAAGAATGGATTATTTTATCTGCTTTTTTTTATATCTGTATAGATATGGTAATAAAAATATTTAAGATTTATTTTTTCAACATTAATTGGCTCCTAGTGTCAGTCCACCGTTATGACGAACTTCAGTGCGTTGCTGCTTTTTAAAAAAAAATCTGTATCACAATTTCAATGTTATAACTGAGAGTATCTTTTAATTCGTTATTCATTGTATCTTCAAAATTTCAGTCAGATTATATAGTAATTCTTATCTTTTTTACAAACTTTGAAAAAAAAAAAAAAGATGAAACGAAGTTATTAGAAAAAAAAATATTATATATGTATTACTTTATATTATTCATACATTTTCATTTGGCGCAAATATATTTTCTCATTTGAGAAAAATTACTGAATTATAAAACCTCTAAGGTTTTACATGCAAAAAAGAATTACGACGATACGAAGAAGATTTAGGAAAAGGAAAAAAATATGAAAAGTAGCTCCTGTTTTTATCTTATACTATAATGCGAGCAAAAATTGTGTGTGTGTGTGGGGGGGGGGGGGGGGTAAATTTTATCTCAAAAATGGCTCTAACGATTTTCGCAAAAATTTGGATTTTACCATTTTCGGGCGCGAGAAGACCATTGGGCTAGGTCACATGTTCGAGAAAATTCGATTATTGGGTCATTTTGGGTCATAATGGGTCAGGATCAAGCTATTTATATCTAGAGAAAGGCTGGATCGATTTTGAGGAAATTTTGCATCCAATCGTTTTTTGGCACGAGAAAACTATTGGGCTGGGTCACGGGTTCGAAAAATTTCGACCAGTGGGTCATTTTTGGGTCATTATGGGTCAAGCCATTTTTATCTAAAAAACGGCTCTAACGATTTTGACCAAATTTTATATTGTATCGTTTTGGATTACAAGAAGACCATTAGGTTAGGTAACATGTTCGAGAAAATTCGGTTAGTGGGTCATTTTTAGGGTCATTGTGGGTCATGCTATTTTTATCTAGAGATTTTCTCACGCAATTTTGACTAAAAATTGCATTCTATGGTTTTCGGGCACGAGAAAAACATTGGGCTAGATTACATGTTCGAGAAAAAATTTTAATGGGTCATATTGGGTCATTAAGAGTCTGGGTCAAGCTATTTATATTTAAAGAACGGCGTAATGGATTATAACGAAATTTTGTATGTAAAAGTTTTTTGACATGAGAAAACTAATGGGCTAAATCACATGTTTGAGAGATTTCGACTATGAGGGTCATTTGTGGGTGATGATGGGTCATAATGGGTCATGGTCAAGCTATATCTAAAGAACAGGTGGATGGATTTTAACGAAATTTTGTACGCAATATTTTTTTGGCACGATAAAATCAGCGGACTAGGTTACATGTTCGAAAAATTTCGATTAATGGGTCATTTCAGATCATAAAGGGTCTGGGTCAAGCTATATATAATTAAAGAAAGGCAGGATCAATTTTAACGAAATTCTGAATGTAACAATTTTTAGAAACGAGAAAACTAATGGACTAAGTCACATATTCGAGAGCTTTCGATTATAAGGGTCATTTGTGGGTCTTAATTGGTCAAGGTCAAGCTATATCTAAAGAATGGGTGGGTCTATTTTAACGAAATTTTGTATACAACATATTTTTGGCATAAGAAAATCATTGGGGTAGGTCACATGTTCGAGAAATTTCGATTAGTGGGCCACTTTTGGGTCATTCTAAATTTATCTAGACAACGTTTCGCGCAATTTATACTAAATTTTGTATTTTATCGTTTTCGGGCACAAGAAAATCATTGGGTTATGCCAGATTTTTGAGAAAATTCGATCAATGGGTCATTTTGGATCATAAGGGGTCAGGGTCAAACTAACTATATCTCAAAAACGGCTCAATCGATTTTATCTAAATTTTGTATCTAATGTTTTTCGGCATGCTAAAACTAATGAGCTAGGCCACACGTTCGAGAGATTTCGATTCTAAGGGTCAGTTGTTGGTCATGATAGGTCATGCTAATTTTATATAGAAAATGGTACTCACCATTTTGACTATACTTTGTATTATATTATTTTTGAGCAAGAAAAAACCATTTGGGTTGGACACATGCTCACGAAAATTCGATTAGTGGGTCATTTTGGGTCTTAATGAGCTAGGGTCATTCTAATTATATATAACAACGACTCAACCAATTTTACCTAAATTTTGAAACAAAACGTTTTTTGTCACGAGAAGACTATTGGGCTGAGTCGCATGTTAAACAAAATTATATTATTGAGTCATTTCACTTCATTGCTGAATGCTGCTAAGCTAATTTTACCTAAAAAGTGGCTTAAACGATTTTGATTCAATTTTATATTCTACTGTTTTTGATTACCTGAAGACGATTGAGCTATGTCACATGCTTGATCAAATTTGATTAGTGGCTTATTTTGGGTAATACGGGTCAGGGTCACGAGAATATGGCAAAAGCCAATAACTTGGTGATATTTGACAAATTATTGGCGACATATGGCCAGAAAATCGACTATAAAAATTACGAAAACCAAAACACGTATTTGGAGCCAAATGAAAGAATTCCTCCAAATTTGGCTGTATCTAGCAAAAAATATTGTCTTTCAGAATGTAAATTATATTTTTATACATTCTTAAGAGTATTCGAGATGCATGGTTAAACCAATCAGAGTCGAGCTAAAAAAGTGATTTAGATCGATGTCTTTTCGTTGTAAATTTTAAAATAAAGTAAAATTTATAAACATGCGCATAAAAACATAGTTTTCTTATTGTTTGTTTTTCTAAATAATACTATTATAAACATGTTTTACAGTAATAATACAGAGTTAATGATACAGTGAAAATACTATATCGAGTTGAACACAAAGTTAATTTTGACCGAGCTAAGCTCGGTCTCCCCTGCTAGTGTTAATAATTTAAAAAAGGGTTATTTGCTCTTCTATTCTTATATTTACGTCGAAATAGTAAGAAAAATTATATTTGAGATGTATTTTTTCAACTTCAATTGGTTCCTAGTACCAGACATACGTCAAAACTAAACTGTCCTTTCAAAAAATATGTATCACGATTTCAAATATTCAAAAAACTGAAAATATTTTTTTATTCATTACCTATTGTATCTTTAGAAAATTATTCAGATTGTATAAAAACTTTTATCATTTATATATATATATATATATATTTAAAATAATTATTAAAACATTTATTTAAATGCTAACCAAATCTATACTTAATGTAAATGCGTACTAATCGATATTACACGTATCTTTTCGTTTTCAAGCAATACTTTCCTCTTGAATTCCCTGTTTTCGATTTCGAGGAACAACGGCACTTTTCCTCTGTTTCTTCGGCCAAAAGGGAACGACGGCGAATAGACCGAGCGCGACTGATCACATTCGAAAAAAAGCCGCGACTACTCCCGGGTTAAAACAATATTCACTGTAAAAAAAATCACAAATAATAAAAGTAAAAAACCTTTTCCTGTAATGATGCTATAATTAGATAATTTAGTAGTGATGAAAAAATCTACAAGAAAAATAAATTTCAAGCAGTTTCGCGTTACCATTATAATTTTTAAAAAAACACAACTCTTTTTTTTTTTACCAAACTTTTTTTATCTACAAATAATTTCCGAAAAAATAGGAGTAATATAGCTTTATCTAGATTTATAGAGAAAAAATACAATCGAAGATAAAAATAAGCAGAAATCGTTGTTGTTAATTGTCTTGTTAGTGTTTTGTAAGTCAAGTTTTAATAATTTTTTTAATCCGAGATGATAAATATTCTAACATGGAGTTTTAGAAAGAAAAAAGATTAACATCGTTAAGTTTTTTAGAAAATTACATCTACTTAGTGTTGTCTTTTCTTATATAGTTATTTCTAACTATTTTTTGTCAGATTCTTTATCAGTTATATTTTTAGTTTAATAGTTGAATATTTATTTCAGTTACTTAAATTTAAATTGTTTAAAATTTTTCTTATAATTTTTTTTTAGTGTTTTATATTATGAAAGATGTTTTAAAATAATTTTTTTTAAAGTTCCTTATTAATTTACATACATTATGATCATTTGTTACGGTTTTATTTTGTTAAATGGTATAAACAAACAAATACATGTTTCTGTTTGTTTCAGCAGGATTTAGTAAATAGTCAAAATTAAGTAAATAGTAATAAGTATATAATAGTAAGTAGCAAAATATTTAAGGTCTTCTTACCTGTACAACCGTGATTAAAATTGCAATAAAATGAATACGTTTTAAGAAATTATAAATGAAATTTTGGTAGACTTCAGTAGAAATGGATTGCATATGAAAAAATAAAAATAATTTCGAACATTTTTTCAGTTTGAAATATTTTCAAAATTATTACGAATACGAATAAATATCACCAGACTTTTTTTTATTAGTGCATTTTGCGTACATTAAACTTATTTAATGTAAAATATATATATATATATTCAGTTTCTTTGCTCTGAGAATTTTCATGCTATGCTTATAAATACGAATTTCTAATTTTAATGGTGATATTTACTTAATTGCAGAATTTCTTTTATAAAATACTAAATTTTCAGTGCAATATCGTGGATTGTCGTCTATATTTTACAAAAACCTTTCAGCGTGCATGGTAAATATTTCATCGGAAATCGTTTAATATTTAATACATTGTTTTCATTTGAATTTTTTTTTATTTTTTGCAGAGCCACATTAAAATTTTTAAACAATGCACTATAATTAGAAGTATTTTTCTAAATGAATTATAAATGCCAATCCTAATAGATAAGTAAAAAACACATTTAACTGAAATTTTAATTATTTGAAAATTAGTAAGGCATGTTTAATTTGCTCAGGTTAATCTTGGTTAATCATGCTTGAATTGCGCAGTTTGAATTATATTGTTTGTAGTGGGGCATTTAACTATCATTATCTATTTTTCTTTCTAATAAAATTTGATTGCCTACATACTGTATTCTTTCATGATTTTTAATGTGTGCATATATGACTTAAAAGAAAGGCTGTGAAACATTTTTCTTCTCTTTGTATGCTCATTTTATATGATTCATTTTATTTCAATAGAGCTTTGATTATTCGATGCAATATTGTGAGTTACTTAGGGGTAAATTTATATGAACTAAATTAAAGTGCCATTTGAATGCTGCAAAATTACTGAAATTGACAGAAAAACACCCCAATAATATTATTATGTGCTAATATTATCTAGTATCATGATTTCAACGCAGCTTATAAGCTAACAAAAATGTTTTGCTAATGTGTTTTAAGTTTACTAGAATATAAAAAGAATAAGAATTAAAATAGATATAAGAAGAAAGAAATACAACAACGATCCAAGATTAAAACAACGATTGAATAAACACATTCCAAGAATTTGTGTTATCTGATTTTGATTCTGAAAATAAATAAGTTACACCATAAAATGCTTAAAATTAATTTAAATAATAGATTTTTTTATATTTCTGTTGACAAGTTTTGTTTAAAGAATGTTCAACTAAGGAATCGAACTTCCGTCAATTTTACATTTCAATTAGTAAAAAAATCGAATAATCACGGCTCTAATTGTATCTTTTTTAACCTGTTCATGGAATATTCAAAAGCTTGTGGTGATGTTCGAATAACTCTGCACCTTCTACTTTTCAGAAAGATGTTGCATCTCTGCAATGTGTTGATCGTTTGCACTTCCCTTAAATATTGTGACTGGCAAAAGTTGCCAAATAAAAATGAGTCACGAAGAGTTAAATCGACGATTCAGCTACGTGATATAAGTTTATACAAATGTTTTTTAATGGGATAATAAAATCTGTATGTTTGGCAAAATTGATGGATCTTTTTCTTTTATTTTACAACATTAAAATATACAGCCTTCTGTTTTTTTTCAAGTCGAATAAATATAATTTTTAATTAGAAATTTTAATAATAAATACCGCATAATACATGTATATTTGCATAAAACACAACAGACCATCATTCTGACTTCTTACAATTAAGCAAATTGTGTTTCATTAGCTATGTTACAAAGGAATTTATATTAAATGCGGCGAACCCAAAAGAATCTCTATTCTATACTGAACAAATTACCCACAATTATCTGGAAAATATCCTGTCATATTTATTAAACAGCCTGGAACAATACTCCCCCAAAACATAGACAACATGATACATATATGTTTACATAAAACACAGCTGTTCTTCAATCTCATTTCTTACAACAATGCAAAATGTATTTCAATGTCTATGTTATATAAGAATTCTCCTGTTGCATGTTATGTAGCGTGAACACCTTCATGTTTATATATGAACGCTGCTATTCATTACACACCCATTTATTTTCAATGTTTCTTTTTTCACATTTGGCGGGCCTCCAGAAATCACATACAAATCGTGACTTTCATATGCATGCTTACAGATAAAATGCTCAAAAGTGTGAAAAAATATTATTAGTAAAAAAAATCGAAATAAATAAATATTAATATTTGAAATAAACAACTATTAATATTTCAAAGAAAAAGATTAATAAAATAAAATCCGTTATTCTGTACTGGACAATTTATTCCAATTTTCTGGAAAATACACTGGTCATATTTATTAAATAGTCTGAAACATTTCTACCTCAAAATAGTTGTGACATGATAAATATAAGCTTATATATAACACAGCATTCCATCACTCTGATTCCATACATTCCAAAATGCTTTTTATTAACTATGTAACATAAGAATTCCCATGAAGCAAACTATATGTGACGAACTCTTTTAATATAATGTTGAGATATGAACAGTGTTATTCATAAAACACCCATTTAGTCTTAACTTTCCTTTTACACCTTTGGCGGCCCTCCAGACATCATAACTCGTGACTTTCATTCGAATGTATTTCTCAGAAATACTCAAAGAAAGGAGAAAATATTTGTAGAAAGAAAAAGTTTATCAAAAAAGAAATTGCTATTTTGTACTAAGCAAGTTACTAACAGTTCTGAGGAAAATATATTTGCCATTTTTACAAATATCCTGAAATATTTTTATCTAGAAATGTAGGCGGCATGATATACAGGTACAGGTTGACTTGATGTACAGAATGTTTTTAGATACGTTTGTAATTATATAAATGCGTTGAACTTATAGTCGATTAGTGGCGTTTGTATGTCTTTTTGTCAATCTGTCCGTACACAGTCAGCGCATATATTACCCAACCGAATGGTTTGAAATACAATGTGTATAACCTCTGCACATATTTGTCGAGTCATTGAAAAATATTAATAACAATTTTCTTCATGCCAATAAATCTTATCACATGTACTTAATTTAATGATATTCCATAATAGGTATTCATCCTAGGTAGCCATAATAATGAAGATACACTCCCAATTTAACACCCACTTTTATTGCTAGACTGGTAAGCTAATATTTACATTTGATAAATCTAACGATCCAGCACTAAAATTGAGTCTACTGTTAGCTTACGTTACGATATGATTTAGCAGATCAGTTGCATTTTAATATGCCAATTGAATTCTGTCTAGTTATGAAATTTTAGCAGTCAACTCGTTGATGTAAAAGTCTGTGCAGTCACCTTCCGGTCTATCTACCATTAGAGATGAGCTATTCTTTAGAATTTAACAATAGAAAAATAATCGCCATGCAAAAAAAAAAAAAAAAAAAAAAAAAAAAAAACACAATCGATAATCCCTAGAATCTACAATCGAAATGTTTTACTATCGATTATTAAAATCGTTACTTTTTAATGCTTATACAGTGAATCTTAGTAAATACGATGAAACTAAAAGAAAGTAAAAATTTTGTACAATGACTCAGTCCCTAAAACACTTTACTTACATCGACCTATTCCAATTCACCCGATTCTTGATAAAATCGAATCGAGTGCCACATAAAGACTGTTGGCAAACGCACGAAATCATAGATTACCCCCCAGAATCTAAAATTGAGATGTTCTGCAATTCATTATTAAAACCATTACATGCTTATAAAGTAAATTTTAGTAAATGCGTGTCAACAAAAAACAGATGAAATTAAAATCATAGTACCATGCCTCAGTCCCGAATATCCTTAATAACGTTGAGATTTATTAGAGGGTTATACTTTCTTCATAATTACTTAAAACAAAATATTTTTTTTTTATTTTTATGTCATATTTTACACTGTCAGTTCACTGGTGATCGTCTTTTCTAATATGGAAAGTTCAGTGTCAGTCACCGTGGCACTCAACATGTTAAATTTGTACTAAACCTTTCAGGTCCGAATTATTTTCTATTTTGAGTACAAAATTACTTTTACTTTAATAATGTTAATCGTAGCTATCGGAATAGACTTACTGAAGTTTAATGATTATGTCATTGTCTAAAATCTAACTAATATTTTAATTTTATTTCCTACTTAATTCATATTTATATGATAGTGAGTTAAAGATGAATTTTTGGATACGTTTGGAAAATATCGCATTGCAATAGGATTTGATAGATATTGCAAATTTCTAATATTTTTTTTCCCTTTTAATCACACATAATTCGTTCAGAAAAGAAACCTAGGATATAAATTTAAGGAGTGGAATGCATGTATAAAATGAAGTAATCGCGAACGTTACAGAGAGAATTAAGTAAACTTTTGTTATTACTATTATTACTAAATGTCAAGACAAGTGAAGTGATTATAAGTAAGACATAGCCATATACTATCATTTCTATACGGAGAAAGTAATTAAATAATTGTTAAGACAAAAAAATACTCAATGAAATATTATGTACTATTAATAGTACACCTGACCCGTAAGAGCTAATAGGACTTAAGGGAACTCTTTTATATTCTGAAATCTTTGCTTAGTTATTGTTTGCAATATAAAGAAAGACGCCGACCTTTATCCTTGCCCATCCTCGCGTTTGGTATAAAGATCATTATTGGAAAAGATAAATTAGGGTTCTCTGGCATAGTTGAACAGTCATATACTAAGGAGAATGACAATTGTGGTTTTTGCAGATTTCGCGTCAGTGGTTGACTAGCCGTCAGTTTAAATAACAAATTTGCTCATTTCAGTAATTTTTCAGGGGCATGCTAATCTTTATAAATTTATTGAGATCAACTAACCAAGATTAATACTTATTTCTAAACGAGAGGATATCTTTAAAGAAAAAAATTAGTTTGAAATACTTTTTTAATTTCTTTAATAACTTAGTTGCTTTTACCGAACTGCGTTCGGGCAAAAAGTCTTTGCTTGATATATTATTAAAAACTGTAGCATATCACTATTTTTTTAAACATTAGTCATTATTTTTATTAGTCTTCAGGCATTTTTCAATTATGTAAAGCAAATATTTTCGTACGTAAAAAGTAATATCTTATCCGTATATATATATTATGGTGTCAAAAAAAAAATATTCATGATGTTAATAATTTTCTACAGTTCCATTTCGGTATTACGCTTAATTATCGAATTCGTCATTACTGTGTATCGAATACGTATTACTGTGTGTCTTATAAAGCAGGAGAAGCAATACAGCTTATTCCAGTTACCCACTTCTTGGGCTAACTGGGAAATAAGTAGAATGAAAGTAAGTAAATGAAAATAAGTAGATATGGGGGCGGGAGGTGTAGATGATTGATTAAATATTGTTGCAATAAAAAAATTAAAGAAGTAAATTTGAAATAAATTAAATCTTGTACATTTTACTGAGTGGTTTTTCTTTGAAGGCGATAGAAAATCACTTAGATAATATTTATCAAAAATTTGTCAAAATTCGAAATATTCTCACACCTGTATTTGCCTTATTTACTTTAAAATTAATGAAAAATAATTGTTTTTAATGAATTTTTTTTTAATATCCATCTTAAGGTTTTCTCAAATTTAACTTGTTTTGCATTTAAAGAGGGGGTATGCTTTCAATCCGGATATTACATTATTTATCAGCTTAAAAATTTTACTTTCTTAAAGTATTACTCATCTATCTGTATTCATTAAACGCATATAATACATAGCTGCTTTAGAGATGAAAATTTATTACCTTTGCAAGTTCAAACATATGCAAAAGAAAAATTTGAAAATTGTTTAAATAATTTTTGTATTCACAAGTAATAAAAA
The DNA here is from genome assembly GCA_964019185.1 of Maratus speculifer. Taxonomy (NCBI): domain Eukaryota; kingdom Metazoa; phylum Arthropoda; class Arachnida; order Araneae; family Salticidae; genus Maratus; species Maratus speculifer. Next base: position 3,738,341 of record OZ025289.1, on the reverse strand, counting down.
AGTATTGCTATAAACGATTTAGTAAAATAATACACATTTATTTCACTTTAAATTACGATAAAATTAATTTAATTCAAACCAAACTTATTATTTTTTATGTAATTTCTGAGAGATATGTTTGTGTAAGTTTCAATTTAAAGTTAACTTCTTATGATAGAAACGCTTTCTATTTCAAGAAAATTTTAAATATTGGAGCTGATTGTGAATTTAGTTGAAAGAAACAAAATCACTGAATGCGTATTGGGGCATTTAATAGCTGTTCATACCTGCCCCAACTAGTATATTCATAAGTTTCCCTCATGGTTGCAAGAGTTAAACTGATAAATCATTCACGTTTATAATATAAAAAAATAAAAAATATTTATTGGTATTCATAGTAGATTGTTATACACAGTGTTATTCTTGGCTTCTGGGGATAAGTAAAAAATTTCAAATTTGTAACAATTTTTACCATTGTCTACATGTGCCGCCGCCGTCTTTTGGAATTTTTTTTTCAAATGAAAAAATATATAATAACTAATTTAAACATTTGAATATGTTCCATGTTCACATGTGCCTCAGTGTTCCTTATATATGTTACAGGCCAAACCCGATTTTAGGCCAAACTAGATTGGCCTAGGCCAAACTAGTCTATCCTAATGCCTATCGGATAAACTAGTTTTTCCTAGGCCAAACCGGTCTATCCTAACGCCCATCGGATAAACTAGTTTTTCCTAGGCCAAACCGGTTTATCCTAACGCCCATCGGATAAACTAGTTTTTCCTAGGCCAAACTAGTCTATCCTAAGGCCCATAGGACAAACTAGTTCTTCCTAGGCCAAACTAGTTTGGCCTAACTCTTATAGGATAAATTAGTTTAGCCTGCTGTTTATTGGTCTGAACTAGTTTATCCTAGGCCGATCTAATTTATCCTAGGCCAATTCAATTTGGCGTGATTTTATTTGATTCGATGACCGCCTATGCGCCAAAATTCTAGTTTGTCCTAGGCTGATCTAATTTATCCTAGGCCAGTGTAATTTTACATTTTTTTATCTCATGGGCGTCAAAGCCAAAGAAAAAATGGGCTCACAGGTTCTGTATGTATGTATGTACGCATGTATGTACGTATGTAAGTACGTATGTACGTACATATGTACGTAATGCGATAACACTTGATAGAAATAACGTAATTTGACATGTTTTTATCTCGTCAGCTACCCAAGACTGAGAATTAATGTGCCTGTGGGTTCTGTATCTATGTATGTACGTAAGTACGTAACGCAATAATTTTTGATAGAAATGCTCGATTTGCATCAAACTTTCAATATAAGTTTATTATTATTAGGAGCTTTTCTGATTAATTTTGGGAGGTCATTGGAGAAGAATAAGGGGGGAGGGGACGAGAGGCTGATTCGCTCCTTCCTTTAATTCAAATAAATGGATTTCTATGGATTATTAGCATATTTTATTGAAATTTTAGATATAGGAGTATTCTGTTGAAGCGCCTTCATTAGTTGTGGGTGTCAATTGTTTAAATATAAAAAGAGGGGAGAATAGGGGTAACGACCCATAATTTATGTAAATGCTTTTTTCACGCAGAATTTACTGATTTACTTCAAATTTTAGAAATAGATTCATTCTGGTAAGGCGTTTCCCTAATTGGTTTTGGGGATTAATTATATAAGAACAAAGGGAAGAACGGGAGAATCCCGCCTAATTTTGTTAAATGGGTTTTTCATGCAGAATTAACCGATTTCCTGCAAATCTTAGATTTGTTCATTCTGATAAGCATTTTACTGATTAATTTTGGTGGTTCTTTGGTTTTTGGTCTGAACCAGCAATTTATTTCCTTCCTTAAAATATATAAATTTGTTATAATACAGAATTATCCAATTTGCTTATAATTTTGAACATGAATTCATTTGATCAGGTGCTTCTTTAATTAATTTGGGTCTTTTCTTATGGTTATGTATAATGGGTTAGTGGACGATTTATCACCTTCCTTAAATTAGATAAATGGGTTTTTATGCAGTATTATCCGATTTGCAGTAAATTTTGAATATAGCTTATAGTTTTTTCTTTAAAAGGCGAATTCCTGAATTGTTTTTAGGGTTTAATGATTAAGCATAAAGGGAGGAATGTGGGATTACCCTCTCTAAATCAGATGAATGGTTTTTTGAGCAGAATTATCTGATTTGTTTCAAATTTTGGATAATTGTTTAATTTTATAAAGCGTATCTGTGATTAGTTTTGGGGGGTTCAATGGTTAAATATAAGTGGAGGAAATGGGAAAAAGTAATCCAACTTACTTTATTTTTCGAGGGTATTATTCTATAAAAAAAATAAGGCTGAAATACACAATGACTGTAAACAGCCTGTGAATGCAAAGCCATCAGTTTAATTGAGCAATATTCTTTTTAATATTGATCCCGACTACTGCTCCATTGCTAACTTTGTGCAAAGTGTTTTTGTCATCACCATTATAATGTATTTTATTCGATGCGTTGTAGAATACTGTTAGAGGTTTGCACGGGCCAGAATTTCGAGTTCCGGGCCCCGCCTTTCTCGAAGGAAAGTTATTTTGTCGTGACCCTGTGTAAAAATTAAAAGTTCAGTCCGAGCCCTGCCTCTACAAAAATATGTGAAAAAAGACTCAGTCCCACTCAATCTGGCCCTACTCAATTTCTGCCAAAAATTCAGATTTTACTTAACATACAATTAGGATTCCTTTAAAAAATATTGCATACATACATATTGGATAAATTTACAATGTATTTTTAAATTACGAGGTGTTCACAGAATGAAAAATACACAATATATTATTGATTTTTTAATTTCATAGACCTTTCAATATTGAAATGGGGATTCATTAAATAATTAATGTAGTTTAGAACAAAAGAAAAAAAGGAGAGTTATAAACATCATAACTGTTCAGTAAAAAGTAAATTTGTGAATATGTTTCTCTGTCATTCCTTAAGACTTTTCTCAAATCCAAAAGAGCTACATCCTAACACATTTAAGAATTAATTCATTTTCGGAAAGGCATAAGATTAACAGACATTCTCACTCAGAAAATATGTAATCGAATGGCGTTAACCATTTTTTCCATAAAAGCGATGTACCTTTGAGAAAATACTATTAAGGCTACGTTTTGAATCAAATTTTCGGTTACGACTGCACGGAAAAGAAAAACTTGACGCCGTGACAAGAATAGCTTATATGTCGACAAGAAATTAATTTCTAAAAAATGGAAAACACTGTTCGATTTCCAATCATGTTCACCTCCAATCTGGCTCGAATATGCAATAATAATAATAATAATAAATGCAAGCCTGATCTCAGTCGGCACGAGTCTGCAGGAAAAAACCCCCATGTAAACCCCCATTATGTCTTTAAGGTGGACATGTGAAATTCCTGTATTGATGTTATAAGCAATTACTCTTGACACACATTTATACTTATTCTAGTGAAACACATGTTTTTTACCGGCCAAACCCGATTTCGAGCCACATTAGATTAGCCTGGGCCAAACTATTTTATCCTAACACCAATTATATAAACTAGATTTCCTACGCCAAACTTGTTTATCTATATGCCCGTAGGAAAAACTAGTTTTTACTAGGTAAGAGGGAAATCCATCATTTTCCCTTCATACTTTACCATTAAACCCTTAAAACTATTCAGGGAATTGCCTTATCAGAAAGAACTTATAAGCAAAATTTGAAGCAAATCCGTAGTTTCTGCGTTAAAAACCATTTATCTAAATTATGGGGGGGGGGTACCTAGATTGCCCTTTCTTTAACACTTAAACAATAAACATCCACAACTAATCCCGGAGGCGCCTTGTCAGAATAATTCTATATCTAACTTTTTAAATGAAAACTGATAATTCTGCATGATAAATGCATTTCTCTAAATTAACGGTGGGGGATTAGACTTCCGTTCGCTCCCTTTATTCTTATTCAGTGATTTTCCAAAACTAATCAGAAAAGTATCTTATCAGAAGGAACCTACATCTAAAATTTGAAGCTAATCGGATATTTATATCAAGAGTTATAGCGTTACGTACATTCGTACGTAAATACGTACATACATGCATACGTACATACATACAGAACCTGTGAGCCCTTTATTTCGCTGTCTTTGACGCCCGTGAGCTAAAAACACGGATAATTACATTGGCCTAGGACAAACTAGATCAGCCTAGGAGAAACTAGAATGTTGGCGCTGAGGCAGTCATTGAATTCAATAAAATCACGCCAAATTGAATTGGCCTAGGATAAACTAGATCGGTCTAGGATAAACTAGTTTAGACCAATAAACAGCAGGCTGAACTAGTTTATCCTATAAGAGTTAGTCCAAACTAGTTTGGCCTAGGATAAACTAGTTTGTCCTATGGGCCTTAGGATAGACTAGTTTGGCCTAGGAAAAACTAGTCTATCCGATGAGCGTTAGGATAAACCGGTTTGGCCTAGGAAAAACTAGTTTATCCGATGGGCGTTAGGATAGACCGGTTTGGCCTAGGAAAAACTAGTTTATCCGATGGGCGTTAGGATAGACTAGTTTGGCCTAAAATCGGGATTGGCCTGTAACATATATAAGGTTATTTCCAATTCTTCCATGTATTTGAAATTTCAAACGTTTATCCAAGATTAAGTATCTTAAATTAACTTACTGGTTTATTGTTTCTTTTTTATTTTTCTGTCTATATATATTCCCTTAAATGAGATTGCGGATGCGAATTTAATCTATATTTTCACTTTTTCGTGTCAAAGGGTACTATGAAATTAGTTATGTCAGTAAATATGTTTGAGAATTTTATTAAATTAATTGAGAACTTTAGACATTTTTTGAGATAGTTCGTGAATTAAAAAAATAATATTAAACTATATATTTATTCGAAAACATCCCAAATTTTATAAAAATGGTAAATACATGTTCTTAAAAAAATTACAGTGATCAACATAAAAGTTCAAAAACATAGCCTAAAATAAAACAGGATGTGTGTTTAACTTTCATATATTTATTGTATTTTTTTTCGGAGCAGAAAATGTATAAGTAATAATTAATAAGTAGTAATAAGAAATTCATAAGCCTTTTATATACGTAAACACTGATAAAATAGAAGAATATTAAAACTTCGTTTCTATCACCCAATAAAAGGTGTCTAGCTAAATTTGTATATCCGCAGTAAAATGACTTAGCACTCGTGGATAAACATTCGCTTCGAAAGAAAAATGAATTTTTGAATTGTTTAAAAAGTAATATGTAATTAAAAATAATAACCAATGTTTTCTTCTTATTAATCCACTATTGTCAAATTTTACAAAGGCACTAATTAACTCATCTGGTTTTAGGATGAGTTCAGTCAAACATTCAAACACATTTTTACATTCATAATTATTTTTATATTAGCATAACATAGCCTTTCATATATTCTGATTTCTTACAATGCAGCAAGATGTATTTCATTAACGATATTCTTACTGTCTATATATCACGTTGTCATCTCTTACATGCTGAAATATGGACACTGCTATTCATAAAATACCCATTTAACTTTTACTTTTCTTTTTCAACTTTGGCCACTCTCCAGAAATCGAAATTATAGGCTGGAATTCGAATGAATCACATTGAAGAGTTGTTCAAATAAATAAGAAAATATTTGTATAAAGAATCATCTTCATATAAATAAAAACCTTTTATTCTCCAGTTGAAAAAATACCGGAAATTCAGGTAAATATCTCAGTCATACTTATAAGGCGTTTACCTCATGTTTAATGAAAAAATTGACTTTTAAAAAAACACTTTTAAATATTAAATTAAATCTTTTTTTACTCATGAATACTTTGAAACCCCATTTTTACTCATACAGCGATTATCTCGGAAAATATTGTTTTTATTTATTTATTTATATACATTCCGTGCAATTACGCACACAAATGAAACGTAATTCAGTAGTGTTTTCACAATGTTCCTATTTTCTTCACATTCATGTTTTAAAAAATACTAAACTTTTTTACATTAAAATTTATATAATTTATAAATATAATTAAAGTTTTATATAATTAAAATAAAGTATTAATTGATAAAATAATATAAAAATGCACAAAAATCAGACAGTTTGGTTAATTTGAGGGAAAAAATAGAGATTCATATTTGTGTGTCTCGTGATTAAAATGATAAACTTTTGGTTATTCCTATTAAAAATTTTGTAATATAGTAATCAAAATAAAGCGCTATATTATGAAATAAATAAAAATTATAAAAAATAATCAAGGAGTCCAGTTTCTATGAGGAAACGAATAAGCGTCTATCGTTGTTTATCTGAAGAGTTTAACCTTTATCTACCGCATTATGAATTCCTAAAAATTTTGCATTTTAAAGCATTTTTCATTAATTGTTTTAAATAAATTAAAAGATTTACGTAATCATTTAATAAATTTTTGAAGGATTTTAGAAGGATTTGAAGGATTCATTAAATTCCTATTTACAGGGTCCACTAAATTCCCCTATTACCTCACTCAAAGATTTTATTTTAAATTGTTTTCTTGTCATTTTGTAGAATTATAAAATGTACAAATATGATGTTCTTACAATATATATACAGAAATATTTCTGATTTGAAAAATCCCCATCCCCCTTTCTCAGCGCCAAGAAAACTGAAAAGATACAAAGGCAAAAGAAATAATCGTTTAATTTTTTTTTCTTTTGTGTAACTTTTTTTTTTTTTGTTTAATATAATATTTTTGTTATATTAAATTTTTTAGCAATATGATATTTTTGTTTTATTATATTTTTGTTATGGTTTGTTAATATGTTTGTTACTTTAATATTTTTGTTTTGTGTACTTTTGAAACAAAACAGAGAAATGTATCTGTAACACATTATAAACAATATTACAACTAATTGACGTATTAAAAGAATTTTATAAGTAATATTGATGGTAAGTATAAGTACCGTCGGTAGATAAAGGTTTACACGGCGTAAGTAACATTGTAAACATGTTTTCACATTAAAAAAAAAAAAATTCTAGGACTCACACAAAATGGCAAAAACATGTATAGTGGAGAATGATATGGAATGGGAGAGTGGGAGGAATGAGACAATAGATTTTCTTTTTATGTATCATTCTAGTTTGATGAAGCACACATTAAACTAAGCAGTGGTACTTCAATAGAAAAAAGTATCTGATCAGCATAACCTTGCAGATTTATAAAGAATAAGGTTATTTAAAGAATCAAAAGTACATTTGCTTCATATATTTCTATGCGTTTTGTATATTAATGTCTTATTTATGAATCGATGTAATAGTTTACCAATTTGTGGTACAGTACACTGTATGCTATCCATACTTTAAACTATGCGTAAAAGCAGTATTATGGTCTATATACGAAGTTTAACATAAATGAAGGAAGAGGGAGAATAGGAAAATGCCAGCAAAGCAATGAATGGTGCAAGTTTTATTGTTTCTCTTAATAAAGTGAGTGTAAATTTCTAATATGAAAATATTTTTGAGGATATTAAATTAATTATACCATTGAAATCGTATTCACTTACTTAAAAATATAAATAAATTGAGCTGGTGATTTTTTAAAGTCATCGCTGAATGACAATCCTAATTTTCATTCCAGTGATGAATGTATTGGAATTTGATAGAGTAGCACCGACATTATCGACGTACAATCTTTGTTAGATTTTACATATAGCCGATATCAGACTATTGGTGTCTAACCATATATTGTTTTATTAGATGTCCCATACCTTCCTCTTAGTGGGGAGGTATGGGACACATTTTTAAATTTACAATTTCTTTAATTATAAAATTGTTTCTTAAAGATATGTTTCTAGATACTTTAAGGACATTATAAAATATTTAATTTTATATTCTATAAATTCAAAATTTTGATTTTGTGTCAAACAAAGTTGATTTTCATATTTGTGTTAAAAGTGTCCCATTTCTCCCCACTCTTCCTTTGCAGACGCTAAAAAGAGTTTAAAAGATGTGACGCAAGAATCTCAACTATTACTTATCATTGGATATTAAAAATTACTCCTCAGTTTAAAATCAACTACACACATACATAGATAAATAACATTATTATATAGAGAATTAATTCTCATTTAAAGAGATCAAACAATATTTTCTAAAAATTTCAGTGCTCTATCACTTTGATTTCTAACAACAATGCAAAAAGTTTTTCATTAACGATGTTATACAGCAATAATCACAATCTATACTTTATACTGCCAAAACTTACACTCTTAAATATGAACACCGCTATTCATAAAACACCATTTAACATTTTATTTACTTTTTTCATCTCTGGCGATCCACCAGAAATCAAAACTCGTGGCTTCCATTCGAATGAATGCCATTGAAGTGTTGTTCAAAGGAATGGGAAAATATTAGCAGAAAGAATCAATTTATTAAGAAAATTTTTGTGCTTATTTTCCATGATAAAATCAAAGCTTATCTGTTCCCATTTAGTCTTTTTAAAGAGCAGAATTTACCACTAAACAGAGAAAGAATTTAACTTGCGCTTTAGAATTATTTAACTTGTGCTTTAGAAAATGAAATCTTCCGTTTATTTGGATTTATGTGGAAAATTATCAAAAAATATTTGCTATAGTCGACATTAAAAATAAACACTAATCATTTAATTTATTTAAAAAAAAGTTTATGGAAAAATAATACGTAAATTAGAAAGTATAATTTGAGATATTATGTATAAAAAAATATAGTAAATGTAATTTTATAATACAAAAATCCATGTGTACTGTTGTGTAAAATGCATTTGAGGATTAAAAAAGGCAAATCTTAGGCAAAAATATCATTATTAAAAAATAGCAGTGATGTTGCAAATTTTCAATTTAACGATGCAATTTTTTAAACTTTTTTATAATTTTATTTAAGCACACAGTTATTCACTTTAATTAACGGGTTTCTTTAACATTTAAATGCAGTGAATTTATCATTTGAACTATATTTAAGAAAAATTAAACGTTAAACAAAATTGTTGACAAGGTAAACTTCCAGCTTAAGTTTCGTAACGAAACCCGTACAAAGCCTTTGAAGATCTTTGGTTGTAAATTTACTGAGCTCTACATAAAATTTGATGCATACACCATTCCTAAATTAAAAGTGAACTATTCCTATGCACAAAATTTTTGTTGAAATCTATGATTGAGTTTTCAAAATATTTAGAACGGCGATCTCTCCTTATGGTCATCTATCATAAAAGTACCCTAAGTCGTCAAATGTCGTTCTATAAATTTTTCCCGCTACATCCAGCCGTATTTACGTACATGCACATCGCACATTTAAATCAGGTTCATTTTGTATCAATGTTACCGGGTAAAATTCTCCTGTAAATAACAAATGCAATTTATTCGCCAAAAAGTATTTTTTTTTTCAAATTGACATTCATAAGTTTTAGGCGCAATTTGTTTCTTAATATTAATTGATGTGCATTTTAAAATATTATTTAAAAATCTTTTGAATTAACAGTTAGGTAAGTATCTGCAAAATTGCATTCTCAAACAGTCATGCTGCTCAAAAATAAATACATACGGTTTTTATCAATAAATCTGACCGAGAGATTTTACCGCTTATCTAAGTTTATTTGGTCTATAACGTTATGAAATGCACAAGGGCTTAATGCTTGGTGCGAACTTCGACAAAATAGATTCTCCTGTGTAGTATTCTTAGAAACCAATCTGGCTAATTAATATAGAGTAATAATAGAATCACAGTGGTAAAAGTGACAAATAATGTAGACCTATAAACATAAAGAATTATTTTCTAGAAATAGAAGTGTTTTAATGTAGGTGAGAACTTATATACATATAGAAAGAGAAGAAATTACTTATTATATAGCTTATATTTCAATTTAACAACCTCAGAAAATAAAGAATCCCAGATTAATAATTTCACGTTAAGATCCTTTCAATTTTAACGATTTAATTTTTGGTGTACGTTTTTTTAAACAAATGTAGGATTTAATACGGCAAGTTATTCACTATGTATTCAAAGACAGAATATTTTAGTAGATATGTATTCATAAAATGTAACGGTGTATTTTCTCTAACAATGCTACTTCGCTTTATAACCCGCCAACTATGTTTAAAATAACCTGGAGTAATGGCACGTTGATTGTCCAGTTCTAAAGATGCAAACACTCCATCCCTAGAAATTGACAAATTCCATTAAATATGAATGATTGCGATATCAGAATGCAATAATAATCATTTGATATTTTATTCTTCTGGCATTGAAAAAATTAGTAACATTTTGGCCAAAAAATTTCTTAGTATCCTTTTTGGTTTTTAACAATGACAATAATGCTCTCCTGTGCATAAAAAAACATCTTCGGATGTAGTTCCACCCCTGAAAAGCATCATCTGAAGAAATAACCACAATGGATGACATTCTTACCTCAGTATACTTATTGTGCAATGTATTTTGAACTACAAACTTCCTTACGAACACATCTAAAATCTGCCAAAACATTTGGACAAAGTACATTAAATATATTAAAAATTTTTGTAATAATCAAAGCATTTACTGAGAAATATACAACTTTCAGATCACAGAAAATACTTGTCAAATTTTAGAACGGGGTTGACTTTTACGTACTTCTTCAGGCGATAAGATCTACAAATTAAACAAATGAAATTTTAGCGGTGTTTGTGATTTAAATGACTCTGAAAACTTTTATGCAGAGTCCGCAAGTCCCATTTTCCGGATTTATTTATAATTACTCGTATATTAGCACTTGGCGTTGTTACCCCATGACACCTAATATAAAATATATTCAACACAATACACTGAATTGATTTTTTTTTATTTATATCCTTATTAACGAAAAAAAATTCAATTAGTTCATGGTTTTTCTTAGAAACAAAGCGGCATAAAAAAGGAAGAAATGTGAATTGTGACTTTCTAGTTAAACGTAAAATTGGGAAAATCGTTAAACAGAAGATAGTTTAAAGAATTAGAAGAAAAGAAGTTTTAATTCTAATGTATTTTTTTATTTTATTTTATTTTATTTTATTTTATTTATTTATTTTTGTTTTAAAAAATATGAAAGATTTTTCAAGAAACATACTGCTATTACAAGTGCTGTTTTGCATCGTCCCGTTTAAAAACAGCGATTCACAAGCGGCTGACGTACAACAGAAATACTTAAGAAAAATTTTCATTTGTATGAAAAATATTTATTTTATTGTTTTTTTGTTGTTTTTTAGAAAATACTCGAGCAGTTTTTGTAAAATTTAAATAGGATTACTTCGAAGGACTTTGTTTAAAAATATCGTACGAATCGGTAGCATACTTTCGAAGTAAATGATGAACTGAAAAAAAAATACATATGCGACGATTAATAAACTCTTTTTTTTTATAAGTGTTAAAAATAAATGATTTGGAAAATAATTTCATTTATATCCTTGATTTGAATATTGGCTTTTGATCTCAGTTTATCACAAATTTGAACAGTTTGATTAAAATTATTTACGCCCTGCAACATTTTTTTATTGAAGATTTTACCCAGAAATATCACACTGTATAAAGGATAGTGGGGATACTTGAGCCACCCCTATTATTTCTACAGTTGGTTAATTTTTCTTTCTAAAATTGGCAATATGGTAACATATTTATAGTTCTGAACATGTAAAAAAGAAATCACATACCTTGGTACCATTTTGAATGTATGGTGATAAATAGTTGTTTTTCCCTATCTAAAGTAAATATTTAGGTGCATGTTTATTTATTTTTATTATTTTTTTTTGTATTAACAGTTTTGTTTAAAGTTGCAATCATATGGATAAATTTAATAAGGATAATTTCAATTGTATTTTGAATCTAAACTAGTTCAAATAGCTGCATGCTTTACTTAGTAAAACTCTGATAAACGAAAATGGTGGTAATGGGGATACTTGAGCCAGTGAGAATGGGGATACTTGAGCCATGGCTCAACCATCTCCACTAGGATATTAGACATGGATGAAACAAACAAAAAATAAAATTGCGTCCTTATATTCACTAATTGATATTTTTTTCTTTAAAAAATAATGACTTAGAAAAAAAATGTTTAAAAATGTATATTTTTTAATGAAAATATCCATTTTATTTTTCACTTTGACTAAAAAAATAGCCTATTTAGATAAATGCAAACATAGTTTTCAATTTAATTTTTATTACATTAATTTTTTAAAAACTATTTTAAAAATCATAATCCCTAATACTTCAATTAGTCAGGTCCAACATATTAAAATATTTATTTTTTAATATAATATATTAAAATTAATATTTTATAGTGAAATTGTAACACCATCTGTTACTGTAAGTTTTTTTAATCAAAGAAATGACTATTGTCACCAACAGAGGACCCTACTGAGTTACTATGTAGCTAAAAGTAAAAAGATTTTGCAATGATTCTTCGATCACCAGCTATAACGACAAAAAAATTATCGTATTACTAGCTTTGTTTTCTCAATTGGTTTTGAAGGACTTTATGTATCATAATTTATCATTCTGTAAAATATTTGTGCAAAGATTAAGCGAAAAAAATTACTTTTGTAGGTTTTTTTTTCCGTACTGTCTCAAGTATCCCTTCACTCTTGCTCAAGTATCCCTTCCATGGGGGTACTTGAGCCACGATGTAAAAAAAGTAAAAATTAATTAGAGATAGAAAATCAAAATTAATTGAAAGTGGTTTTCAGTTGAAAAAGAAATATCAAATTTTCATTTTCAATATTTTATTTTGTTCTAAGAAATTATAAAAAATTTTAAAAAATTAAAATTTAAAAAGTGGACCACCAGAAACCACCATCTTTCCCTACTTTATGCAGTTAACTATTATACATTGAAATATGGAGACTGCTATTCATAAAACACCCATTTAACATTTTTTTAAACTTTTTGGTTTTTTTGGCGAATTTCCAGAAATCATAACTCGTGGCTTCCATTCGAATGAATTCGATTCAAGCTTTGTTCAAAGGAATGTAAAAATATTTGCAAAAGAAATCAGGTTAATAAAAAAATTGGTCTTCTTCTTTTTCATAATGAAACCAAAGGTTATCTTTTCCCATTCAGTCTTTTTAAAGAACAAAATAAAATGCTAAAAAGAAAAATATTTCATCAAACTTGCTTTGAAAAAGGGAATCTTTCGCTCATGTGGAAAATTATCAAATAAGTACTTTTATTTTAAAGACATATTGTCTCTAAATTTATATCAGAACATTGTTTTTTGTTGACAATAAATGCGCATTGACATTATTTATTGACAATAAATATGTAATTTCAGTGATATAACCCACGTTCTAATGAACATGTTTGCAAAAGGAATACGTACCGGTATATTCACCTATTTCTGTTTTCGTGCATATTTATTGAATAATTGAATTATAGGTCAGTATCAATTTTTAAGGGGGTAAAAAAATTACTACTTCCGTTTAAATCTATGGATAAGCTATTTGTCGAAAATCCAAGATTTATGCGGGTTGATGCCAAATTTCAAACTGTTATAAGCCTTAAAAATGGTAGATATGATGCATTTCAAATGAAAAAAAAGTAACGACCGAAGAAAACTCGGTTAAAAAAAAAAAATATTATGCTTGTTTATATGCGAGTTTTCGATATAAACAAAACATATTTCTTCGAGCATGGCACTTTCTATCTCAGTCAAGTAAATTTAAAATTGATTAAAAGCACTATTCATAATTCGTTACCTCATTTTCTTAAGTATTTCCTTACATGCTTTTTGAATACTTATCAGCACTTGTAATTTATGCTTATTGAATTTGGTTTTTTAAATATCCCTATGAAAAATAGCCGTCTGGAATACAAATAGTTGAGTTAAGTAACAATTAATTAAGAGGCAAAAAATATTATTTATATCTGTATGGTGCTTGTTTAATCGTGAATTTTGCCGAATTGTGCTGAGTGAGGGTGTATAATGTTCATTAGAAACGAAAAAATTATTATTTGGATACAATCTTTTATGCTTCTTGACTATATGTTTTAAAAAATATTTGCTTAAAAAACTAATTTTTCTATCTTTCTTTGGATAAAATAAATTTTTTTCGAACCGAGTTTTCTTCGATCGTTACATTTTTTTTCATATGAAATGCATCATATCTGACTTTTTTAAATCTTATAAAAGTGCTATTACACGAAGCTTCAAAGTTGCGTGTAATTCCAAGCAACTCAATCTTAACCTATCAAGAAAATAAGTTAATTGGTGTTAATCAATCTAACTGTTATAAAAACTTCTTAAAAACACCTTGCACGTGAACCAAACACTTGAGAGTTAGTATATTTTATGGTGTTAAGAAGTTTTTATAACAGTTCAGTTAACCCTTTCACATCAAGCATGTGCCTTGGTAAGAAAGCAACTACTTTTTGGGGGAGTGATTTTGACACCTGAAACGAAGATAGTCTTCAGTAACATACAATCATATACTTGGAAATCTGTCTATAGACAAGCCTTACCTCGAACAGCAATGAAATGCTTAGAAAATGAAAAAAAGAGTATAGTAGCTGCACGGAAACTGGCGATTCGCAGGCAATTTTTGTCGCTTGATTTTTTTTTACGTGTAACAGTATTTATAAAGTACTATCACACGTTAAAACATTGTTAAAAAGCATTTATGATCAATGTTTATTTTGTGCTATGTCTGTTTATAGTGGATACTGAAGATCGCTTAAATAACTCCCTCAGATTAAAGGGAGAGTTAACCTTTTCAACAATGCTGTTTATTTTTTAAAATATGGTTTAAATGATGAACTTACTGCATTTTATTTTTCAATTTTGAAAAAAAATTAAATTGCATATTTAATTGAAATATTTTAAAAAGTAAAAAGAGAATTGCATTTTTTAATTTCTTACAATTTTTTTAAATATTGATATTGTTGCGAATTTTTTAGATTTTTAAATGTGTATAACTTCGAATGGATTTTTAAATGGATGTAATGTTATAATTTTTATACGATATACATAGTGAAAAATTAAGAAAACTATTACATTTTCATACACTTTTATTATAAAAAAAATAAAAACATGAAGGTCAATTCCATGCACGTATTTATCACATATAAAGTAAAGAACACACGCATAAAAATTTAAACCTCTGTTTCAAATACAAAAAATTGCCTTATCATTCATAACAAAGAAAATTGACGAAAATAGGAATATAGAGAAAAGGTTATTTAGAGTTTTTATTGGTTTGAGTCATTACGTTGTGTGCAACAATTTACAATATATTTCGGTATAACTGCCGTATGGATAAAAAAAAATTCGTCAAAATAATCACAGTTTAAAGAAAGTTCATTTTTAAGTGAAAATCGATTTTTTGACCAATTTTGAGGTACACTGTCCCATTAAATTTCCTTATTAATGTTTTTCGTTATTGAAGTTTAGAATGGGGTATTTACTATTGAAAATGGAATGTGTAGTACTTTTAGTTCGTTTACTTTACGTAACAAATCATCATGTTACATTATTGTCTATGGGATTAATTTCAATTGCGGGGTATTTTAATGATGTTACAATATTTCAAACATATGACACTGTAGTACGCTTCAAGATAATAAAGAATAAATTGTCCATACCATTTAATATTCTATATCATTTATCACGCTTTATAGAATAGGTGTCCGTACATTTATTGTTCACTTTCCTAATCACACAAAGAGCTCATTTGAAATAATGTCTATTAGCGGTAATTCTTAGAAATACAATTAAGTGTATATAAAATGTAGAGATCATATAATAACTACAAAAAAGGTCTCGAGTATCTTTAAAATTTTTGACGTAAACTGCGTACAGGTAATTTTGAAATCGCACGTTATGGATTAGGTGCCCATAGCATTTATAGTTCGTTTTCAGATTCACACAAAGACCTTGTTTGAAATAGTATATAAGAGTGATAATTGTTGGAAATATGATTTGGTGCATATAAAATATAGAGATTATTTCAAGAGCTACACAAAAGATTTTAAGTATGTTACCATTTATTGGCGCAAATTTCTAAAAGGTAATTTTTAAATTTGTTCTGCATTAGCTAACTGAACTAATTCTGAACATACTATGTAGAAATATACAAACTGATCAATTGTAAAAAGAGCTGCAGAAAGCAATTTAAATATTTTTTGACGGTCGATGGTAAAAAAGAAATGAAATTTTCTTTTAAAAATTTATGAAAAAAACCTCTAATTATTTTTTTTTTCAGAATTCTGGCAGAATTTATGAAAAAGCATTTAAACTACACTTTTCAGAGGCTGCTTTGTTTCTAGGAACTCAAATCTTGTGTCAAATATAGGTGTTACTATTAGAAAATTTAAAGCTAGAACAGTGTTTAATTTTTGACGACTCCTATTTCAAAAACTGCATTCTTAATTTAAAAAGTAGGCATAATTCCCGGCCTATTAGTATCTCTAGCAAACCTCTGCAATTTTTTTGATAAGACAGTTTTTGATAATCTGCTGTTCTTATTTAGACTGCATAGAAAAATTATCAACGGAAAAATAAATCTCTTTTTTGTTAACACTTTGAGTGCCATATCAGTCACGAGTGATTGACACTGCACTTCTGGTTTATTTATTGATATATTCCTGGAATAAATAAAAGTTAAATAAATTTTCCATAATTTTTCAGTAATTATTTAAAACAATTTATATATGTATATTTATTTATTTACTTTCATGTAATATCTTACACCGTCAGTCACCGATGACTAACACGGCAAAAATGGAAAATTCAGTGTCAATCAGTGACGTGGCACATAACGTGCTAACTTTATTTTTTCTGTAATTGATTATCCCTTCACTATTTTGTTTCGTTTCCATTAAAAAAAATAATAAAATCTCTTGCATTATTTTTAAGTTGTTCTTTGACAAATTCAGTCATTATAATAGTTACTAGTTTTGTTTTTGAAATATATATAGTGCTAGATAAATTCCATAAACAAGTATTTAAAATTATTTACGATACAATACAACGTTTTTAAAAAAAACAGAATGCGATTTACACATCGCTGTCTGCGAAAACTGTTTACATCGTGATTTATAGTTTAAATTATGTTAAAATGTGACATTTTAAATCAGTTTGAGTCCGAAATCATGTTAATGATGTCCATCTACATCAGATTGTAAAGTATTTCAATATCACATTTCGATTATTATAACATATCATTTATTTGAATTAAGCTCACTTGTCCTAAAGAAGTAGCTTAAGTATCAATTCAGTGTTTCAGTAGCTTTTAATGACCTATGGGGTATTTATTTTAAATTAATATTATAAAAGCTTTGGTAAAATAATATTTTAATGTGTATTTCAGATTTAATCTTGACTTAATACATAAAAGTTTTGTAATACATTACAATATAAATATCTGATAAAGTACGTAAAAATATTACGCGCATTCATAACGTTATAAATTCACAGCATCTTTAGTATGCGTCTAATCCCTTCGCCTGTCTGTCCGTCTGTAAGCATACAACAATGCAAAAAATAGTGAACGGAATGGTTCGAAATTTAATGTAAACAATCGTTTCAGAATTTTCTCGAGTCTTTTGATTTTTTATGAAAATTGAATCAAAACTTAAAAAAGATATTAATAAAAGTTTACTTCATTCTAATAATTCCTATCATACGTAAATAATTCAGTAATATCGTATGATAGGTAATGTTTCTGTTTGCTATGTGAGTATTCTCTGATTTTATATGATCGGTTAGTGAGTCTAGGTTTCCATAGTTATCATGTATATATTTTTAAATAAGTTTTATTTATGATTTAAAATTTTGAAATATTTTTCGATGGTTATCAATATTATTTCAAAACAAAATCACGTGATACATTTTATCATTTTTTTTATTTAAATTTAAAATTTATTAAAAAATGAGGTAATTAAAAATCCTTATAACTAGAAATATTTATAGGATTTCGGCTTTTTTTAAATTTAAATAAATAGAAATATATGAGCTTTAATTTGATTCACTATTTTTAAAAATATTTATTTAAATAAAAATAAAAATATTTAAAATAAAACGATAACTTAAAAAAAATCATATTTTCAAAAGTAAATATTTTTTTCAGTTTTACTGAATCAAAATTAAAGTAAAGGAATTAAAAAATATATGTTGTATGTTGAACCATTTATCATTAACGGATCTTGACTTATTAAATAATAATTTAAATATGAGAAATGTTGATAAACACCATGAAGAAAAACACATTTATAGAAGAATTAATTTCCTGAAAAATCATTGCTTTAAACTAGATTTTGAAAAAAAAATCGAAAAAGAAAAAGAAATTATATTACCTGGTCAAATTAATATAAAAAACATGATTCAAATGTCATTTTAAGCAGAAAAAACAAACAAAAAAAACAAAATGTTTAATCTAATATTTTTTTTCGAATTTTTTTATTTGAAGATATTTGGGTCCTGGAACCCATCAAAGAAACTTGAGTATACTTCAAAACTGGAAATTCCGCACGAACTTTTTAGTTACCCAATATAATTGAGTCAGCTTCAGAGTAAATGAAATTTTATTGATACTTTTATTTTTTTATAATTAATTATAACCTTAATTTTTGCTAAGTGTATTAATTGGTCATATGTAACAAATTAATAAGTAACAATGTATAGCAATTTTCACGTGGAATTGCTTTTTATTTTGGGGATAAATATCGAACAGAAACGAAACAAGAAAACGGAAAGATTTAAAAAATAAAAATAACAATATAAATTGTTTCGTACAACGCTTGTACTTCTTTTAAGAAATGAGTATTGCCTGTCTCGAAGAGCTTCTCATCGTCTCAATTACATTTTCTCAACATATTAAAATTGGCAATTACCAAAGAGAAAATATTTAATGAGACATATGAAGGAAATTATTTCTTCACAAAAGAATTTTTATCTCAGACATTTTTTTTTTTTGGGGGGGGGGCGCTAATATCTTGATTGCTGCTGCTGTTTGAATATACATTATTTAAAACTATTACAAAATACTGATAACATAGTAAAACCTATTGAAAAAAGAAACTTCTAATGTGGAAACACATTTTTGCTAAAGATTTTTTCATTTTCATGCCATCATTATGGAAGTTCTGTAAATTTGTAAACTCACTAGATGGCACAACCTGCATTAAAAAAATTGAAAAGAACTTGCGGTTTAAGGCTGATTGTCATCCTTATGGATTTTCGTTGCTAGTGCTTAATTTCATATAAGATGTTTAATTTTTATTTCTAGTTCTTCGTCAAATTTTGACACGTAAAATATTAAATTAAGTGCATATTTTCGAAATAGTTTATAAACTAATTGAAAACAAAAAGACAGTCGTCTTTTATTTTTTTCAGGGCCCGTACGCTTGCACATATTTTATACGTTTGGCATCATTTTTAGAGAAGACAATTAACTTTACTTAAAAATTAACAAAAATGTTCCAATTAAACAAGGCATATATTAATTTTTATATTACTAGTAGCAAAAACATATGTTCATACTTTTTAAAAATTACATATTTGCACACATGGTTCCGACGATTAGACAGAAAAAGGATTAAGGGTATTAATTTCCCGAGGAAATATTTAAAATACAAGAATGTGTTCTATGTCCACAGACCTAGCACTAGCATGGAAAATACGGAGATGAGTTGCATTTAGAGTGGAAACTTAAAGCCAGTTATTTAAATTTAATAATGTTTCTCAATTTTAATCATATTTTAATTATATTTTTATATTTGTAATCTATTTAAAATTCATTTTATATACTTAAAATCTATTTGTTACATCTCTTATATATTTCAGAATACGGTTAGACTTCTTTTTCTTGTGACTCTCTAAGGTTTATAAAATACAGGTACTCATAGACCAGAGCGGATTATTTACGGTGTCTAAAAAACCTCTGAAATGCCTAAACTGTTGAGTTTTTAAAGAGATGCTCTTGTTAAAAGTGTTTAATTCTAGACCGTATCTTATTTGAATAGGGATTTTTTTCAAATTTGTAACCGAAAAAAAGTTACAGTAAAATTTGTTTTCTAAAATAACTTTTGAAGATTTTTGCAGTAACTTTGCCTGTATAATATTTATTTTTTTGAAGCAGAATAACATGAAATAAGAATTTAAGTATTCATAAGTATTTAAGACAGTAAATGTTGCCTATGTTGTTTTATCTTTCCCTCTTCGAAGAGACCTCAAAATGCATTTTTTCAAATATTTATTTTATTCTTTTATTTACTGAAATACATATTTTCATTTCATCTTTTATTATACTTTTTTTTAACATTTTACAATTTTATTGCAACTATTTGCGTTCTTATTTGATATATAATTTTCCTTTTAAAAGAGGTAACAATTTTATAAATTTTCAACGCTCAAAAAATAAGGCAAAGCACTTATGGAGACTTTTTGCATGGAAATTTTAGCTTGAGAGGCAAAACTTGAAATTTGGCCGCGTAAACGGAAAGACGAGATTATTATTATTATTATTATTATTATTATTATTATTTTGCTTACTTTTCAATTTTATCGTTGTCGTTTCGAAATAGATGTATTATTTTTTATATTTGAGTTGAATATTACATTATGGCTATATTTCTTTTATACATTATTGCTATTTCTTTCAATCTTGTTGTAGAAAAACTTTTACAAAAGAAAGAAAAGAAAAAGAATAAATTCAAAACTACGCATAATTGTATCATAAAATATAGTTTAAACTATAATTACTAAACGTGATGTTAACCTTGATTCTAAATAAAAATAGGAGATAGTACATTAAATCCTTATGTATGATTTACTTTAAATATGCTAAAATATACATAGTAAGGTATTTACAGAATAAGGGTGTCAAAAGGGTGTCCGCTTGGGTTTTAATATCTTATCTTCGCAAACTTTAATTTTATTGTATAAGATTACTCTTATTTTACAAATGTTTAAAAGTCCCTGGATACGCTTTTAAATTGATTTTTTCAGTATTTTATAATAAATTTTCGACTGGTTATAAATGATTTATTTTTGGAAAATCTCTTTATAAAATCTCAATATGCTATTTTAAATACTTAGTTTTTTTTTTTTTTAATTTGGCGAAACATGTCCTTTCTCTTTTATATATTTTTTAACATTTTACAGTTTTATAGCAATTATTCACGTCTTTATCCGATTTATATTTTTCACTCTAAGAGGGATAAACTTTAGATAATTTTTTCAACACCTCAAAATAAGATTTTAGGGATGACTTTGGAGATTTCATACATGTAAATTTTTGCGCAAGAGGCAAAACTTGATATTTGAACTCGTGAATTTGAAGACAAGATTAATTTTTTTTCCGCTTACTCTTCAATTTTATCGTCGTTGCTTCGGAATACATTTACTTTTATGTATGAGTTAAATATTACAAATTTTGCATTCATGGTTTATTCATATTTGCTATTTCTTTCAATCATTTTCCCGAAAAAAAATTAAAAAAAAAGATGTTGAAAGAATAAAGCAATTTGCTATTTTAATAAAATCTTATAAAGTTATTCTTATTTTACAACATTTATGGTTTTTTATGCACTTCAAACTACTATTATTTTTACATTTTATAACAACATTTCGACACGTTTTTAACTTTTTATTTCTCGTAATATTCACAGGTTATATTTATATTTAGATCGTTTGATTTCGACGAGATTTATAAAATAACGTAACTGGCTTTATTTGGGTATCATTTTGCCTATTATTAAATACAATGAATATATATATGTATAAATTTCAAAACAATGGCTGCAATAAGCAAACTTAGTTTGTAAACCGTAATTTAATGCCAGATTTATGAGGTTAAATTATTTTTTGAAGGAAAATAGTCTGATCTAGAAAAATGCCAGACATATTTTAAGATTCAAAAGTTTAATTACAAAAAAAGTAGCAAAATTTTAAAAACAAAGTTTCTTACGGTGTTGAAATTTCTATAAAACTATGACATTTAGTTTTTAGAAAATTATTTTAACCAAATCTTTTACATGTTAATTAGTTTTAAATTAGATTATATATTTTTAATGTAAAATTATATGTTTAATGACGCAGGCGATAATTAAACCGAATTGCGACTTGTTGTCACCAGGGGCCCTGCAATGTCATGCGGATCCTTGGAAAATCACTTAGTGGGACCCCACGTCTGTGATAGCAATATTCGATAAATAAAATTCATCGTTAAAATTACATATATCATTGAATAATTTATTATTTAGCCATTTATCGGACAATAGTAATGTACTTACCACTTAATTTTTATTCGAAATTTATTTATTCGCACCGGAATTTTCTGTTAGATGATTTCTGTTTATATTAAACTTAGGAAAATGGCAATTTTATATTTTGAAATACATTTATTTTTAGATTATGGTGTCAGTGAATCTTTTAAAAATTTTAGCAAAATAATTCACTTGCCACACTGTTAAAGTATTAAATATCTGATAATATAATGCAATTTTTTCACGTGTAATGTGTATAACCATTTTTAATTTCTAAAAACTTTTAGAATATTTTAAGATTTATTTTTTGAGAATATTTACACTTTTTGCTTTTATGGTTATTTTTTCGATTCTCACATCTATTCATTCTCCGACAATCATATTACCTTTGTAGGAAATAAAGTTATTAGTAACACTTTTGTGTCTTTGTTTGGTTTGATTTGACATTGCTTCGAGGCATTTAGCAGCTAAGGATTTCGTCTAGATTGATCCATGACACACAGAGACAAAGATAATTCAGAACTATTTTTATTTCACATATCCATTACATATTTATTTCACTACAAAGGGACAACACACCATCCATGACTTAACCGGATTCAAACCAGGACTCCTCGGTCTCCCAAAAGGCCAATGGGGCGACATTTTTGTGTCTTTATTTTATTATAATTTTTTATGTTTATCATTATTTTACAAATTGTAAGGTTAATTCATGGGCTGCCGCACTGTTTGCCCGACAGTTGCATCGGCTGTGGCTAGGTGTCACATAGGTTTTCTTTCTTTAAATTTATATTTATAGCATAATACTTACACAAACAGATATGCATACGGTGGGTGTGAACATCTCTGTGATAGTGTGTATATGGATTTGATTTATAGGTTACAACTTGCATGATTTATTCTTAAGGGGTGATATAACATAAAAGTAGTGTAAAAAGTTATAATTAATAGATGTATTGTTTTGAAACCAATAGTTAAAACACTCACCATTTTTTAATCGGACTGTCTGATGCTAGGCTTAACTTTAGTACAAATTTACTAAATAGGTAATATAACTATTGGAATGCCTCTAGTAATTATTACTGTTGGAATTCCTATAGGAATTATATCTGTTGAAATTCTTGTAGGAATTATTTATATAAGTTTATTATATATTCGTCTAACAGTTATTTTTATGGTAAGTTTCACTTCATTGCAACAATTTTTTTATCTAGAACTTCGAAAGAGGAGTTTTACGTTTAAACTTAATACGATAGAGCATTTCTTTTTTACTTTAGTTGAAAGAAAAAAAACATGTTATACAGATGGGATATTTTAAATCTTACTTTCTGCTACTTTATTCGATTGTGTTTACTGTTTAATTCAATTGTTATTCTTTTTTGTTGTTGTTGTTGTTGTTGTTAGATGGGAACACGATGGTCATTTGTGATGAATTTGCACTTGTAACCTGATTTTAGGGAAAAAAAGTTTGTTTTTTGAGCTTTACTTTTGAAGAGATTATCACATTTCCTAAACGGCTTTTCGTTTCTTCTCGAGTTGGATTGTTTTTACCAAAATTTGGGATTTTTTTTCGAACATTAAAAGAAATGATATTTTAACAAAAGATGCTGTACAATCCTTTTGTATGTATACTTCGTAATGTATATAAAGACCTAACTTAGAAATGTATATTTTGATTTTCATAATTATCGTTTTTAATACTAAAAATATATCGAACACAGTCTTTCCGGGTAATTGAAAGTATGACTAAATCATATTTTAAGACTTTCAGTATAGTTGGAAAATAATTGAATTCGGTTTATATGCCTATCCATGCATGTAAATACAGTTGGCTTGCCTTGTGATTGTTACATATTATTCTGATTTATGCTGCACGTTCGGTAATTTAAATAAAGTGTATATTATGTTTTATTCATTTACAGGGTCATTCACTTGAATACCGTTACACTATGGTCTATAGAGAACGTACCCTTGCAGTTTATATTATTAATGTTTTACTGTTTCAAGTTTATTGAAGTTTATGTTAAACAGAGACATGCAGTACAAGATGATTAATATAGAATAGGGTGGGCATAATATTTGCAGTTGGTTTGAGGACTGATTTTGTTTTCTAGTTATTTATTATTCGTAAACTGTAACAGATATTTTTTTCATTTAACATATTTTTCCAAATTCTCAATATCCAACTCCAAAAAGCAGCGCTTTAGGAAAATATCAAAAATATATGTAAATAAAGTTTTGTAATAGATAATTAAAGATATTTTCTTGCATATAAATTTTTTAAAATATTTTTTTATATTGCTAAAAGATATTATTCCCAATAAAATACAGTCAAAATCAAATACTTTCGAGTATGTGCATGATGATCATCAGCATTTAAACTTTGATAATGAACATAGACATGCTCGAAAGTTGGTGATTTTAAATGCATTTTTGTGTGAATAAAAAGTACTTTTTCGTAAGTTAAATTAATAGTTTGTATTAAAAAAATATGTAACTTGTTACAACAAGCTGGATTAAAGAATTTCAAGAAACTTGATTTAATTTCTAAGTTTTATCACTACATTTTATTTTTTATAGTCGCTTTTCGAAAGTTAGTAACCAAAGAAATCGATTTTACTATTTTCAGAATCGTTTGTGATTTTGATGATTTGAGTTGCTTGATTATATACTTCTATTACACGTACGTTAATTTCTTGTTTTATTTATATTATTTATTTATTAATTTATTTATTTATATTATTTATTTATAAATTTTTTATTTCATTATAGAATTTTAACCATAAGCAAATGCTGGATTTTTTATAATGTTTTAAATGCAATCGGAATCATTCTTCATAATTGAGTTACACGCGATAATGGCAGATGCTTTTTTAATTCTTGCTCGAAAAATAATTAAAAACAATAAAAAATCAGCAAAATGAGACGAATTTTCTCATCCTAATTGCAATTGAATGAGCATTTTTTGTGCTTTTTCAAGGTCTATTAGTTTAGTTTTAATTAGTCGATTTCATTGCACCAGAAATACATAAAAATTCATCTTTTTTAACACTTTCCAACATAGTTGACATGCGTTGACGAAATACAATTGTCTGTTCGTTTGTCCGTGATCTAGCTCCTATAAATATACTCGAAAGGGGATATAATTTTTATATTTTAATGAAAATCGCTATATAATAGTGCTTTAAAATGCTTGTATCGCATTTATGCTTCATTTACAGAAATATACCAAAAATTGCTTTACATTACATTCGATGGAAGATAACCAGTTACTGGGTTTTCCATTGAAATTGCTTATATCGCAATTCAAAGTATGAAAAGGTGATATTTATTCGATGATATTTAAGTATCGTTTTCCTTTAATTTATCATTTGTCTGTCCTTGCTCTAGCTTAATGATTTTACGATTCATCCCCAGGTGCCACTATGACAGTAGTAGAGCAACACAAGTTAAAATTAAATGATATACTAATTGAAAAGCTATAGTTAAAAAATAATTTTCTTTTATTGGACGGTAATGTAAAGCTAAGTTCTAGCAGAAATTACTTCTGTTAGGTTTAACCTAAATACGTCTAATTGCTTAATTTTATTCTTTTATAATCCGCTAAATTTCGATTTTTTTTACTTTTATCTAAATCCTGTAAGAAGGCCATGTCCCCTTGCGGTTGAATATATAATGAAGAACATTTCTTTTTCTTATCACAATGACATTTCTTTTGAAGAATACAAAAACATGCCATACAGGGGATATGTTACTTTCTGTCACTTTATCCGTTTGTTTTTACTGTGAAATTCAATTGTTATTTTCTTCTCTTTTGCTGGGACATGGAAATACGCAGATCATTTGTGAAGGATTTCAACTTGTAATCTGGTTTCAGAAAAGAGGTTTGCTTTTCGAACTTTCCTCTTGAAGGGATTATCGCTTTTTCCGAACAACATTTCCTTTTTTGTCTCAAGAGAAATTGTTGCTGCTCATCTTTTTTTTCAAACTTTCTTTTTTTTCTAGCACTTTTTTTCAACATCACAAATAATTATAAGATCTATACACACAATATAGTAAGCGCAGATATAGTAAAACTTAAAATCACATATCAATGTTAAAATTACTTTAATAATCTAAACATACGTTGGAAAGAACATATTGGACATAATATACTATTTGCAATCTCTTGTGTGACCATATAAATGATACGCATATTGTATTATATATGAAATAACTTGTAGTAAGCCTTAGTGATGTACATTAATTAATTTTTTATGAATTAGTTTAACATGATTAAAATACACATCAAACAATTTCCACCTAATGAAATTTTTTGTGTAAATGAATAATAACTATTCTTTGAACTGCATATTATATAGAATAAATATTTTAGTGCACATTGCAAATGTGTATCAATTTTAGTAGGTTTTCAAGGATGTAGCACTTTAAAATTAATTTGAAACGATTTCTTTTTCATTACCCAAGAAATTCCGGAATACTTATCACCATCTCTGTAAATAAACTAAACAGCTGCAAATTTCATTTGAAATAAGGCTCGTGCTAGATTAAACGTCAATAACATCCGAAATTTTCAAGGTAATCCGAGTATATTTGCATGAACTATAGCGCGGACAAACGGACAGAAAAACCAAAGTCATAAACAATTTTCATTTTTATTGGAAACTGTTAAAAAGTGTTAACAAAAAATTACTTAATTAGCAAACATCTTTTGACCGCTTGAAACGATGTAATTAAAGGTGTTCCATTTTTCCGATTAACTCAAAACATTTTGAAGTTTCGCAAACTCATTTTTAAACAAAATTAGAAATATTTTTTTTTAAAACAACTTTATGTAAAATTGCTTATTTTATTTAAATAATCAGCGAAATGTAATGCGTACCAATTTAGTCATATTTTTTAGAGAAAATCTTAATGTAAATAAATATACATTTTCATACAGCAACAAAAGAAATAATTATATTTATATCATTTTTCACATTACTTTTTAATATCATTTCACATTAAATAGGATATGCAATATTATAAATGTTAATTAATATTGTTTTCTGATCGAAATCTTCCCTGCATTCATACAGAATAACCGAATGATATCAATGATTGTACAAAGCACAGTTTCAATACAAAACTAGTCGTTGGGGGGCCACCGTAATACTTACCCATCATGGATATGTATATGAAAATAAAACATGTGAAAACTATTTATACAATACATTGCAATTCATAAAGAAAATTTAAATATTGCTAATATACATAGTAATGCTTTATTAAAGAACTGCTGATGTACCAATTTCGACAAATTATATAAAACGCCAAACTACTCAAGTAGTACCGAACTGCGCAAAAGAAACATCCTTATAACTCCAAAAAGAATAATTCTATTAACTAACAATTAACTGTGTCGGATGAAGCGTCTCATTTTCAATTAAAATATACCTTTGAATTGAAATTTGGATGAAATACAGGGTCATAAAAAATCGAAGAATGTGGAAAACAAGATTACAAATATCTCGGCAACTAATAATCCGACCGACTTCGTTCTATATGCAAAATGTGTATTATTTTATTGCCTTTTACGTCCATTCCTTAAAACAAAAAAATTCGAAAATTTTTATATACCTTTCATCAGAACGAATTTTTCGAGGGTCCGAAAAAAATAGTTCCGGATAATCAAGGTTGCTGATATTAAATAGGGTTCGTCCCATTCTTACATGCTAACTACATACAAAATTTCAAGTCTCTATCTCAATTTGTTCGGGAGATAGAGCGTTTACAGACAGACAGACAGACAGACAGACAGACGGACGGCAAAATTTTTTTTCTAAAAATATGTTTTTCGGAATCTCCACTATCTAAAACGTGTAAATCCGTCAAAAAATTTTTTCGATTTTCAAAACGATTGCAAGACTTACCCTATACTACGTATGATGGGTAAGTAAAATGTCCTTATGTATCTCATGATTAATGAAAGTGAAAAATTAATATATAAATTTTTCCCCAATAAAAATCTTAATAATTTTATTCATAAATTTTAACTATGTTATTTCATGCATACGACAACAATAGAAATTAACTTTTCAAGCTACTTCAAATTTATTTTGAAGTATATCTAAAAAAAACTTTAATTTATATCTTTAATAAACTTTTTATTAACATTAAAAATCTCAATTTATAACCTGTTGCTAAAGGTATTGTTTAAAATAAATAACAGTTAATATTCGCGACAGATAACAAACATTAAAAAAAGCTTAAAATATACTTTTAAGAATTTTGATTTTTAATTATTTTCCTTTTATATTCTTTTAGTAAACATATATAAGCATTCAGATATTTTTTTAACATTCTTTAGAAAAAAGTTTCTGTTTAGTTTCTGACAAAAAATCATTTATTTGAAGTGGTGCTCAAATAAAAATTGTTGTTTGTAATTGCATATCTTTAATTGATTTGCCATTAAAAAAGTGCTGTATTTAAAACCAGAATTTTAAGAATTTTTTTTTTACAGCATATTATTTACAAAAAGATTGAAATATTTATTTCATAGAAATGACTTAATGAAAGAGATTTTTTGAAAATTGTATTTCAGCAAATTAACGCAATTTTATTTAATACTATTAGTTTTAAGCTATTTCAATCTTGATTATTTTTATTAGTTTTAAGTGGTGTACAGGTGACAAGAAATAAATAGAGTATATTTTCATTTAATTTGAATGTGTTGAATTTTTGTTTCATTTAACCTTTATTTTGGATACTTGTATTTCTGTAAAATAGAAATAAAAATTACTGCATACATTACAACATTGAAATAAGTTAAATGGATTAATATTTTGATTTGAAAACATAATTTATTTAGGTTTAGATTCCAGCTTACTGGTACTTTGTCAGATAATCAGATCCTTTCACGTGCCTTCTTTTTTTTTCGCATTTGGTTGATAATGGAAGTATTTATGCTACTATGTTTTTAATATAATGTACTTATTAGCTTTGCTGTGTATTCTTATTGTGTTACCAAACACTATCTTCAGTATTTTATGCATAGTTAATACGCTAACAGATGCGTTGGATTGATATTCTTTAACAAATTTATATTACTGATACAGTTAGATTTGTCTACAATGTAAAAGTAGTCAGATGTGACAATTTTGAAACTTTCTTTTATCGTATACATGTTAATGCTTCTTGAAAAATGCAGCATGGCAGTGCCATGGATAGATGGTTTACACCAGAACCTAGTTATTCAAAATTTATGTGAACTTCTAACTAAATTCTCAGTTTGAAGAAAAAAATGAACAGTAGTTTCGGAGATAGAACTATTGTAGAAATTCTGCATAATAGCGCCACATGTTTAGTGATGTACACCAAAAATTAACTGGTATAACTTTTTATCAGGTACTAACTGTACATGGAATTTGACGAAAATCCATGCATTTGTTCTCGAGATACAGCTATATTAAAATCGTTAAAAATGCAGCATAATAGCACCATCCGTTGGGCTATGTACACCAAAAAAAAAACAAAAAAAAAAAAAAACATTAATCTATATCAGAGACTTACTAAGAGAATCTAAAGTTTTATGAAAATTCGTGGATAAGTTATTAAAATAGAGATATTGCAATAATCATGAAAAATGCAGCACAGCTGTGCCAACACTTGAGCGATTTGAGCCAACAAATAATAATAAAAAAAAACTAAATTATATCGTGTACTTACACAATCTGGAGTTTTATGAAAATTCCACACATTAGTTCTTGAGATACAATTAATGTGGAAATTCTGAATAATGCAGAAAAGCAGCGCCACCTGTTGAGCGATACGCACAAAAATCAAATCAGCTCTAGTTTATATCGAAGTCTAACAGAATCTAAAGAATTGTGAAACTCTGTGAAACAGGTTTGAGATAGAGTTCCAAATATTTATCATATAAAAACTCACAGTGTGACAGACAAAGTCGTCTTTTTCTAAAAATAATAAAATCGTGTGCAGGACCTTCTAAAACGTATAAATCCGACAAAAACTGGAAGTCGACAACTTTCACGAATCCAATACTTCCTTCTTGCAAAGATAGAAGAACGTAAAAAGGTAAATATTCTTCTATCTACGAGGAAATAACCATCTCTGAAATTAAATAATAACTTTATTGGACCTACGTGCGATTTTGAAAAGCGTTGTTTATTATTAGAAAACTGAAAAAAATATATATTCTTACAATTTGTAGAAGGATATATATATAAATAATGTTTATTGATAAAGTTAAGATTTCCCCCCTCTTATTTATATGACTTGATCCTATTAAAAATTTATCAAGATAATATTAATAAAATTTGCAATACATTTATGTTGCTTTCGTATCTTGTGAACTGACGAAATTATTATTTTTTATGATAAAATATTTATTTCTCTTTATGAGCCCATTTTTAATGATATAAAAAGCATGTGATACATAAAATTTTGGCCTTTTTCCTTGAAGTTTTAATAACTTTAAACTGATTGTGTATATGTTATAACTAAAAAGTTAGGATGTTTTTCTGTTTTGATATAACTCCTCAATATTTCCTGTCGTCTGATTTTGTCCATTAATCAATTTGACTGATATTTTGCACCTCTTGATTTTATGTACCTTGCACTGTAAAAAAAAATCTGTGAAGGTACTAAACATTTTCTAGGAAACTGGGATTCCAAGAACTTTTCATGTAACGATAACAGGAAAAATTTATGTAATCGATTCTGAAACTTGAATTATTGCTGTTACCGTTACAAGAAAAGTTCTTGGAATCCTAGTTTCCTAGAAAAAGTTTAGTACCTTTGCAGATTTTTTTTTTTTTACAGTGTGATTATGTATGATTTTATGAGGAGATTTGTGCTAAACTATGGAAGTTATAAATGCCATAAAAAAGGGATATGGATGGATAGAACGTTATATAGACACATAATATTTGGTTTGCATTTTTTAACACAATCTAATTGATTGGTAAAGTTATCATGGGAATTAAACATTTCCAACTGAGCGAAAAATTGTCCAGTCCGGGGTTTGAACCCAGATGCTTGAAATATACAAATAAACACCCAAAAGCTGTGCAAAAAAAGATATTATTTATTTGTTGTTTAACCTTATATCTTTCGAATGCCCTCGAATTCATTTTCAAAGGAATATAAAGGAATTTACAAAGGAATTTTTCTGGATTGAACGCATGGTTATGTTTGATAGAATATTTTAAAGAAGTATTTTGAACTCTTACAAAAATCATTTTATTCGTGAATCGAAGAGGTTTATGTCAGCAGTGCTTTCGAGTTCCGTGCCTTATTTCCTTCGCAGTACAAATCCTTTTAGCAAATATTGAGTTCTTCAATCTACATTGATAAAAAAAACATCTGCTTAAACACATAGTATAGACGATAAAATAAACATCGGATTAATATGTATTTGATTCACGGAGTTTAGACCTGTGCTTACAGCTTCCGAAGGATTCAAAGTAAATAATAAAGGTGAAATTCTGATAATCTTTTTAAATTCAGAATGTAGCAGGAAAATCTGATTTATATGGTACTAGTTGATCCGGTCGGCGTTGCCCGGGATCATAGGTAAAAATTCAAACATAGGTAATATTAAACAAATTTCGAATATTTAAAATCTCCATTCATACTAAAATAGAAAAGAAATAATTTTATCTGAAGATTATTTTAAATTTTATCTGAGTGAATACAGGCATGTATTTCTGTTACGAAAACATATTTTGGAAGGATAAAGAGATATAGTTGTTCAAATTAATTATTTTGAACCATAAAAATAATGCAGTAATTGAATTATTTTAAAATTTCTTTCTTCAATGACACTTACTCCATCCCACACCGATCGTTACGCATATGGTTGACCATCTGTCTGGGACATATGGTGCATAGCACGTCAGAACTCAGGGTCTAGCATACAGGGATGGTTACTGTCGGGGCTGATTCTTCATGGATTATGTCCGATAGTTTAATTTTACAATATGGAAATTATTTTATTTATTAAAAGAAATTTTATTAGCTGTGATATTAATGTATTTTGCACCATTTTTGACTTCTAATAAACTAGTTTGGCTACGATAATAATATTAGAAGTTTTCATCAGATTCTTCTCCCTCTAAAACAGCCGGATGCTTTGACGCCGCTGTTAGTTACACACATTATATCATTGAAAAGAAAGCATTTTTAATATGCCATGTTATGCCTTCATCCGTCACATTATTAACACTTCGTTTCTCTATTCTGAAGTATTGGCTCTCATGTTATTTAAATGTGATAAATTTGTAGTCATTTTTAGTTTGTCAAAAAATGAAACCCATCGATTTCAAAATGACAATCTTCCTTAATCAAGTTAACTATAATATATACAATAAGTGTTTCAGTTGGATTATATGGCTTACTTATTATGGTTACATTCGTGCTATGTTGCCATTAGGGATATTACGAAATGAATATCTTCGTACAGGACATTCAAATACTGAATTGGTGATTCACTGCTGGGAAGAATTTAACACTATACCAAATGGAGCACAATTTGTGTCTTTCAAAATAATGAATCATTGAAACATTCCTGATTCTTGTAATATCTCACACCATAATTTATTTACTTTATATCTAAAACATTTTATACTTGCATATATAAAAGGAATATTGGGACTTTGGCTCATTCTGTTCATATTCTTTATACTATTTATGCAATTTTAGATTAGCATATACATTGCATAATGTTGCATTCTGTACAATTTTCCATTCAAATTATTTATTTTCTACTGTCCCCCCGTCTCGAATTCCCACTATTTTTTGCTTAATACATTTGCTTTCCTGTGTCAAAATCATTTCCTTTCACAAGCATACTTTTTAATTTCTAGAGATACGTTTTAGGATATTTCTAGACATTTACTGTGCTTATTGACACTTTTCTGTTCTCTATACACGTTTACAGAATGACGTCAAATTAGTTTATAGGCTAGAGAAATGATTAGCATGGCTTTTTACATTTTTTACCTTATTCATACACAACATTAATTATAGCACAATGTACGCCTTCAAGACTCATTTTTTTGCAAGCTTTTAATTATTTAAATCCCGACAATTGGTAAATATTAGAGGTCACTTTCACAAGCAAAATTCAAAATGATGAACTTTTTGAACTCTCAAGGGTTTTCGGAAATGTACAATTCACTTGCAGGCAAAAGAGGAGAAAAGGGAAATTACCCTGGAATTGGCAATAAACATAAAAATAAAAGGGAAAAAATTAGATAGAAAATAAAATTTTTCTTAACTTATGCGATGTTTATGACCTTGTGAATAAAAAGTGTGAGAACAGCTAAAATTCTTTTTGCATGTTTTCTTTAAGTATTCACTGTGCAGTATAATTTCATTTATTGAGTTATCCAAACATCTGCGTATGCTAACTGGAATGGGTATGGTCTCGACCCATGGGTATGGAAAAATGGGTATGGTCCCGAACGGTTAAATTTAAATAAATATATCTATATATCTATATATATAAAAACCTGATTCATACTTTTGTTTTTAATTTCGAATGATATAATAAAATGATTAAAATTTAACCTATTGGAAATGAAAATACATTTGGGTATTGCCTTCTTATTCGCAAATCTATAAGTATTCTTAAATCATTATTCAGTGTGCATAAATAGATCAAAACTCACTTTTTATTCCATTTCATTGTTGAAATAAAATAAAAAGAAAGCTTTTTTATTCCTGTTTTGAAATATAATAATGTTGATCGCTTTCTGAAAGTTTAAGAACTGATCAGAACAGATATAGCTGTTTATCTAGATTACATCTGTTTATTTAAATTTCAATCAATATTATTAATAAAATAAACGAGCAACTTCATAAACATATAACTTATGTCAACTTCCTATTTCTCACAATTCACAAATCGTATAATTTTATTTCGAAATGAAATTAAAATACTAATAATGGCAAATGTTTCTTTATTGTGAATAAAATAGTACACAATTATTTAAATCAATAAACATTATCATAATAATAAATAAACACTCATAAATAAATATAAAAAAGGTACACATTTATTTAAATAAATTTAATTTAAAATGTCAGAATTCATAAATGAACAATACGGTTTGAGTCACAGTTAAACTCACAATTCAAGTATCCACACAGCCTCTCCCGACTTCCTGATTCAACCGTATCTGTCTCAACTGAGAAAATATACATAAGTCACATGCAAAGAGGAAAACAAAAGAGTGACGCGGTTCCCTCTTTCTAATTTGCTGCGCCCTTTCTGAATATTTATTCAGGATAACAATGGTGTCCTATTGTTTTCTAGAATTTTCTTAAAACCTGACAATCAGTGTTGTATTCGTGTATTTTAATTAATACGAATTTGACACAAAATGCACGATTTCATCAGAAGTTTTGTTTACATCTGTATCATTATTTTTCTGCAGCTATAACGAATGTAAAAGATTTTCTGTGTTCATCGGAGAATGTAAAGAATTTACATCTTTAGAAATAATGGTATTCATTAAAAATACAAGACAAATTATGATTGTTATTATATTGAAGAAAAAGATATGTTGGCTATAATAATTTATTTTTGAATGGATAAAAAAAAGGTATTTTTATTTGAAATAGTTACTAGTGAAAGATGAATATATAAAATGGTAAGTAGAAGAAATACATCTGAAACCAGACCTGTGAAATAATAAAAGTAAAACGATAACTAATTTTTCAGAAAATGGAAAACGCAATTTGATTCAGAGTCGCTTTAATAGACAAAACTACTATTATTGTGCCGTTTAAATTAAAAATTGAGTAAAGAAAAACGCACTGCAAATTCATAGAATAATTTTGCACCTCTAACTGAACACAATACTTAACATTTGTAACAAAAATCGTATTCGGATTCGCTGTAAACGTGTTGTGCCAAAAAAAGGCTGAGGAAAATGCGTTGTTAAAAATTACAAGAGGAGGACATTTATTTTTAATTATGCAATTTTAAAGGCGCCATGTAGAAGATGTTTTGAAAATGTTTTACATGTGTTGTTTTGAGGTGTTCTAAATTGTGTGGTGTTTACAATATGTTTTTAATTTTGTGACAAAGTGTTGCCCAGCACAACATTTTTGAAAGACAAACTTCCATCGCAAATTATTTACAACATTATTTCAACACAATTAACAACGTTATTTTCAGAACACATTTCTAGATAGCAACTCATTTACAATATACAGGGTGTCCCTAAACAAATGGTATACATGCTAGGAGGTGATAGAACACACCAAGACGAGCAATAGTAAATAGGAAACCAAGGGTCCCAAACGTTTTTCAAAGGAGAAAGTTGCCATTAATGTTTGGGGTCCAAAATTTCAAATACACATAAAAAACGGAAAAATTGGTCGATTGATTTGTGGTTTTCTCTAAAATTATTCTTTATGTTGGTATTTTAGTGAAAAAAAATTATAAAGATAAATTTCGAAAAATGCCGATAGAGGACGCTTTAGACTTTGAAGTAATGAAAAACTATTTTTTGCCGTGATTTTTTGCATTTCATTGAATGGTTTCGTATTGCACGTAGTCGTAGTTTAAATCTAAGCCTGCGAAACCATTTAATGAGATGCAAAAAATAGTATTAGGATGGGTTATTTCGTTAATCCAAAGTCTAAAGCGCCCTCTATCGGCATTTTTTGAAATTTATCTTTATAATTCATTTTCAATAAAATACCGACATATAGAATAGTTTTAGTGAAAACCGCAAATCAAATGACCAATTTTTCCGTTTTTTATAATTATTTGAAATTTAAACCCTCTGAACACAGTTAAGTTTGTTCTACTTAACCGCTTCCAACTATTCAGATTTTGAGCTCAAAATTTAAGTTTAAGTCTAAGCTTACGAAACCATTTAATGAGATGCAAAAAATAGCTTTTCATTACTTCAAAGTCTAAAGCGCCCTCTATCGTCATTTTTTGAAATTTATCTTTATAATTTGTTTGCAAGAAAATACCAACATAAAGAATAATTTTAGTGAAAACCGCAAATCAATCGACCAATTTTTCCGTTTTTTATGTGTATTTGAAATTTTGGACCCCAAACTTTAATGGCGGCTATCTCCTTTGGAAAACGTTTGGGACCCTTGGTTTCCTATCTACTATTACTCGTCTTGGTGTGTTGTATCACGCCCTAGCGTATATACCATTTGTTTAGGGGCACCCTGTATAGAGAACACAATCACAACGCAAAGGACTGTTTTCTATCAGAAGTTTTCTAAGTTGCAACAAATTAATGTGTTGTTAATTAGGTGTTAAAAATTGTTCTAAAATGTGTTTATTTTTATTTTTATGAATTTGCAGTTTATGTCAGTGAGTAAGTTTCACATATGTTGAGCAGAGAAATAAACCAATAGACTGGGAGGCGGCAGCAGAGACATCAACTCATCGAACTGACGGATAAAATTTAGGCTAGTTAAATCCCGATTCGCATATTAAAATTCAGTCGGTTTGTCAAATCATATCTTGGTGGAAAACAACTAAAAACTGGATTTTAGAGATTAAGTCATAACATTACCATTATGTCATCCTGCTCCCAATTCTCCATGTTCTCATATTTTTGGGTGTAGGAAAGCACAATGGAAAGCCTACGAATCAAACGTTAAAGTCGGTTTTTAGGTGTTTTCCACTAAGATGTGAATTCACAGTCCGGTTGCATTTTAATATGCAAATCAAGATTTTACTGATTCTAGATTTTCATCCATGTACTCGATGAAGTGATTGTATGAGCTACCGCTAGAGTTGCAAAAAGTCGGTTTATTCCCGGGTTTATTTCCAATAGACCTGGTTTATTCCCAGGTTTATTCCCAAAAAACCGAATTATTCCAAAAAATCCCGGTTTTTTTCCAGGTTTATTCCTAAAAACCCGGTTTATTCCCGGGTTTAAACCGGGTTTTTTCTAACCTTTGCAACGCTAGCTACCGCATCTCGGGCTATAAGCTATCCCAGACAAATTCAGCAACCCCATGTCTTAAGAGTGGTTGCTGTCAAAGCTCCACCAACTTGCAAACACTTTATTGATTAAGCCTAAGCTGAAGTTCTGCATTCGAAAAGCAATTAAATTCAATCAGTTGAAAAAATGAAATGAAATACGCAAAATCTATTTCCTTTCGCATTTAAATGCAAGATACAGCTCATAGGTTAAAAGAAAATATAGGGAGAAAATGAAAGGTTTAGTAATGTAAAATCTTTTTGATAAAAACTTTAATGTGTGAAAAATTGTTAAAATTTCATGTATGTCGGATAAAAATCTAGCATTGCTGTGTGAAATTTAATTGTTGGCACTTTGATTAAATTTTTATGTGCGGAAATATTTAAGCTTGATATTTGTATATTTTTAGCCATTTTATTTTGAGTCATTAATGTACACCAGATTTTACTATTCGAAGTTTAAAATTATATTTTTCCAATTATCCAAACTGGACTGTTGTAAAGTTACATACATCTCGTTTACGAAAAAAAATGAACGTTTTTTTTCCAAAGTATTTTTTCCACTTTTCGGTAATCTTATCCATAGTTAGACAGAAGACTTTCTTTCGGTAAGTGTAATATGTCAGGTAAAATTTTTCTTCATGCTGTCATTTTTCCTTCCCGAAGATAAAGAATATATTTTACTTCTATCAGGTTATCACTGCTGAAATAAAAGCACAGAATTCGCCTCAGAGGGGCTTTGAGTTGCGATGACCTTTCATATATATATTTTTCAAGAATAGTTGAGTAACGTTATTTTAGATGAATAAAATAAAGTAAAGTATGTTGCAAAATTCGTCCATTGGGAATAATGTTGAATAATATAAACTACTAGTATGTTTCAATAGCAAAATTCAAACAGTTAATTCAGTCATTTGATTTACTAAAATTTAATACTCCTTTTTTACACATTTATGTGAAACAAAACAATACACAATTAATTTCTTTTTTTTAATTTTCGATGCTTAGTTTAAACACTATCGGGGCCGATTTTTTTTTCAGTCTTTAGAAAAAATTACTTTTGCGTTAATAACATTAACACTAGCTATCCACATAAGATTAATTAGCATTTTAGATTAATTAGCTTTAATTTATCATTAAGAATATTCCATTGTATGAAAGATAAAGACTTTTATTTTTTTGTATACTATTCAATTATGTACTTCAAATTGTAATTCAATTTTGTGTACTATTCAATGACAAAGGCTAAGGAAGAATTTTTTTGAGATGTTCAAAAAATATTGTATTGCAATAAGATTTAACTTATATTACAAATTTTTAACACGTTTTACGCTTTATTACACGTTATTCTTTTAGAAAAGTAACTTTTATTTTTAAAGAGAGAAATATATGTTTAAAATTCACATAGTTGTTTTAATTTGATGGTATAATAGAACTGTTAAAAAGCAGCAATATATTGAAAAACTGCTTCATACGTGACATGGAATTAGTCCATACAACTCTGAGAATGAGCTAAGATATTCATTTACAAATATCTTTTATTTATGTTTAGGGATCGTGATGTCATTGCAATATGCTAATTTCGAGAAAGGTATTTCATAACATGTGCATGAGAAATGAGTTTATTTTATTTTTCTTCAATTTAGATTCCAGATACGAACTATTTTTAAAATATCAGCCTACTGATTTGAATTCTACAGAGAAAATGTAGTTTTTTTTTAAAGTTAAAAGTTTACTATTAAATATATGGACTATATTGTTAAACGCTAAAATGTACATATCTATAATCAATATTTCATGACTACATTGCATTAGCATATTAAGTATGGAACTAAAAAGTGTGTGACTTTCCTTCCGCCCATTTATATTAGAAAAGTGACTACTATATCCCTTGCTTGTCCTCTGCGGCTTGTTCTTATTTTTCCGGTTCCCTAAAAAAAATTTACCTACTAAAGACAAAAGTATTTTAAACAAAATTTTATTTAAAAATATATATAAGACAAATGGGTATGAAGTATATTTTTGAAACAAACAGGTAAAGAAAATTTTAATTAAGACTAATTTTATAAGCATTTTTATGAAAATGCTGGAAAGCTCTCAAGACGCTTAGAAAGACACTCGTAAAACTTAAATGTAGATTTAGTAAATTAGTTATTAACTGTGCGACCAAAACAAACTAACATGGGGAGGGTCTAAGGCTTGTGTCATCGAATTGAATGAACGCTTGTGTATTAATAGATTATAGTTAATATATAGATATATGGCAGCCATAAAGCGCAATACCCAGGGGGTCTTGAGAAAATAAGCCTTAAAGTTCATTCTATCGTTTATAATCGGATAAATTTCCATCATCAGCAAGTTCCTCTGTGGCTTGTTCTGTAACGCGCTGCACTCACATTTTTTCTACCTCAGATCTGACCCCGCGTGGACCTTTTTTTTCGGAATGAGAATTTTCATTATATATTTTCGAACCGCAATTGAAAACATATGCATACAAGTGAAATTTAAGAAACTTTTAAATTAAATTTAGTTTTTTATAAGATATAAATGCATTTTTAACTGCGAAATTTTGCATGTTTAAATACTTTACGTAAAAAAAAGTAGTTTAATTTATTTGTCTATAGATTGCAATTTTTTTGTTGTTATTT
Source organism: Maratus speculifer (assembly GCA_964019185.1). NCBI lineage: Eukaryota > Metazoa > Arthropoda > Arachnida > Araneae > Salticidae > Maratus > Maratus speculifer. The sequence continues at coordinate 3,698,507 of OZ025289.1, read as the reverse complement.
TAAACTAATTACAGTTATTTCTATAAATAATTTACTAATTTTTACAGAGAGATAAATTAAATTTATGATATAAATGCATGAATAATAATATTTTAAATATGTTTCATTATAGAAATATAATTAAACTGTATTATGTAAACATATTAAACAAGGAAAAAATTAAAAATAATTACTACATACACACTTATTCTACTTAAAAATCCAGAATGCAAGATTAAAAAAATTCATATAATAATATAAAAATCATATTTCAAATAAACCTGGCAATATTTCAAGTATTTGCATGGAGACAAAATTAAAATAACAAATTTGTTCACGTATTTTAATTTATTTCTCTGTTAGAAATTGTAACAAATCAAAGAGAAAAATTATAATTTTAAAAATCACAATAAAAAATTTGAAGTCTATAGATATATAAATATGCTTACTTAAATATATATATATATGTATACATATATGTATGCAGTTAAATATGGGAAATATCACAGTTAAAAATGCATTTATATGTTACAAAAGAGTAAATTGAATTTATATTTTTCGTAAATTTCAATCGTCATGCATATTTTTTCAATTGCGGTTCAAAAATAATCAACTGAAATTTTCGTTCGGAAAAAAAGGTCCGAGCGGGGTTAGATTCCAGGTGGAAAAAACATAAAAACCAGGTGGAAATAGATAAAAATAAAATACAATTAGCAGAATTCGAACAGTCGAAATTTTAAACTGTAGTACACATTTCGAAAAAGAATAATATTTGTAATCAAGGAATTTTTTTTAGTACATAAATGTAATGCAATGTTCTGAAGTTAAAAATATATGGAAAGAACATTTGAAAAATGAAATCAGTGCGCGCAATATAAAAAAATGATAAAATAAAAAAGAGAGAGAAAACAAAACGAAAAAAATCACAATGCAGCAAGAAATTTATTCAAATCAGCGAATGCGAGTTCTTTTGTTACAGTTTTTAAAACAAAAGAAAATCTTTCGAAGATTTTTGGTGCTAAAAAAGGTGATATATTTCCAGTGGCAGAAAAAAGATTTTTTTTTTGTAAAAAGGATGCTGATATTCTTTTATATTAGTTTCTTTTATATAATTTTTATGGTTTACTCCTTTGATTTAAGAGAGAATTCTTAAATGGATTTGATTTTATATTTTCTATGTTTACACAAACAGAAAAATAACGACAATATTATTCATCCCTTTTTGATAAATTAAAAACCTTCATATTTCATTCAAAAAAAAGCTTCATATTTGCATATTCAAATTATTCTGAATAAGTATAAGTAAGAATGGGAGAAATAAAGAAATTATTTTCATTGATGTGTATGTGTGAAGTATTTCGTACATCATAAAGAAATATATAAATGTATTAGGGGATGGATTTCGTTTAACAAATGACACCCGTGCAACAACTCAAAAATTTGGTTTTTTTACTTATGGCTTTTTTATAGCTTTTTGCCATTCTACGTGATTTACACTCCTCTACCAATCACCTGAAGCAGAAGATGGTGCAGTTAAAATCTTGCAATCAAATAGAAATTGTATTTCCAAAATAGCCGTTGAGTCTAGCGCAGCCTGAAACATGAGTTTCGACTTATGACACTTTTGTTGCAAGGGTTCGATATTTTCAATAACATTTTTCACGGATGTTTAAGCTCTAAAGAAATTAATTCCTTTGAAAAAGCAATAGGCACATTTCTTTACAAATTGATGCGTATTTTAAAATGCTATTTGATTATTTAATCTAAAACTTAATTAATAAAAAATTAACGTTAACTTAAAACATATTTGAATCGCTTTGGCTGCAGTCGAGAAATGTACACACGAAATAAAATCTTCGAATATTTTACTCATTATGCATGTGATCTCTAGAAGGATGTTCTAACTTTCCTATGCTACAATATTTAATTTATTAAAGAAAATGTTTGTTTATATTTTAAACTTATACTTTTAGTACAAGTTGAATTTATTTTTTAATGTATGTGAATGAAAATTGATTCAAATTTAAAATGTAATGACAATAAATTTTACTCTAAATTATTTTTTTTTCAGACGAATGTTTATAGTTCTAGTAAATCTGCGATTGTTCCCTATTTCAACATAAAAATGATGTTTCAACTTCAAAGGGTTCAACTTTTTTGTCGTACTTGATAGAGTAACAGAATATGTTTAACCATTTCCGTGACGCTGTGTCCAGTCAGGATACCTATTTTTTATTTCAAACTTCCAATCGGCACCAGTAATGTTTTAATAAAATTTTGCTTTTTCTGTTAAAGCCTAAATTAAGGGTTTCTTAATTTCTCAAAAAGTTATTTCTAAATTCCAGTGTAATTCGATGATTTCTCATTTCCGAACAAAATTTGCACGTGCCGAAAAGGGTTAATAAGTGACATACCTGCTGGGGTTGCCTAACTTCGTGATGAATGACTCCTAAATTAAATTCAAATTTTGAATGATAAGACTATATTTCATCTGAATTGAGTTTTTTAAATGAAAAGATATTGAATTGAAAGTAAGGTATCCTGGGGTAATAACGCCACGTTAAGGTTCTAGCAATTTTCGTTTTTCGTTTTTCAATTTTCGTTTTTCAATTTTCGTTTTTCAATTTTCAATTTTCGGCTCAGTTTTAGTTTGTATTTTTCAAACAAATGTATGATTTGATACAGCAACTCATTGACTATCTATATAAAAAAATAATTTAACAGATATGAATACATAAAATGTAATGGCGTGATTTCTTGACCAATGCTATTTGGCGTTATTACCCACCTATATGGGTAATAACGCCATGCAAACAAAACAATGAAATAAGTTGGATTAATTGCATGTAGATTGCCCAATTCTAAAAATACAAACTCTCAGCTCTAGAAATTGACAAATTGCATCCTTAGCTATTGAAAATGTTCATTTTTTCGTGAAAGTGTAAGAAAAATAAAGGTGTGGTGTGGGGAGGGGGGGATGAGGCAAAAGAATATCAGACCGTGAGCTTCTTTTTGCTTAAAAAGGGGCGTTTAAATAGAATTATTAGAAACATTGCACAGTTTTAACTGTGTTTATTTTAATCAGTATTTAGGATGTAGCTCTGCCACTGTAGGGAATCTTCCGAGGTAAAAATTGCAAGGATTGGCGTTATTACCCCGTTATAGTTATTTCGCTGTACATTTTAAATTACAAATTATCTCGAAAAGATATCGAAAATCTTGAACAACATTTTGAAAGGCCATGAAATGTACTACAAATTTAAGTAATTAACAAAGTATTTCCGGATAAAAAAAATAGTCTTCACATCACAAAACGTATCTCGTAAATTTTAGATCAAGCGTTAATTTTAGCTGCTTGTAAAAACAATAAGACCTAAAAATAAAACAAATTAACTTGAAGCTGTTTTTTGCGATTTATATGACTGAAAACCCTTCTGCGCAGAACACATGGGTGTCATTTACCAGATTATTTCATAATTATGCAAAATATTAGCACTTGGCGTTATTACCCCAGGGTACCTTACATAATACTTGTAATTTTATTTTTGGGTTTTTTTCGAATTTGATTTTTGGAGTCTATGTGCACCGAAAGCAAGCAAAACTGCGACTAAAAGTCAGGTTTTTACTGTCTTTGTCAAAATTTCACACACACAAAAAAAAATCTACCCGTTTGAACAATTTAAATTTTTTGTAGGTAATGTACTTTTTGATATATTGAGATGCTCTAAAATGATTGTGTGAAAATTCGGATGTTTACTGACTTTTATCGTAGAAACACTGTAAAAAAATGCGTTAAATTTACAGCAAAAACTGCTGGCAACATTCCTGCCAGCAGGTTTTGCCGTTAATTTAACGGAATTTTTTTTACAGTGAAATGTCGTCTGATAATGGCGCGTAAAGACAAGCATTAAAAATCATATATTTAGAAACTAATTGATTAGAAGAAGATTTTAGCTTTAAGTACACTTTTTAGGTTTGTTGTAAACTCTAAACTTGGGCTTTGGAGGGGTAATACCGCAGCAATTTTTTTTTTTTTTTTTTTTTTTTTTTTTTTTTTTTTACGTGATTCGTCAAAATTTCTACACATTTTATTTTCTTAAAAATATTTTTACCCATAAGAACGTTTCAACCTTTTTTTACTTAATGTAAAAATGGTTTATTGATATGCTCTGAAACGATTGTGCTAATATACGGATGTTCAGTTACATTGTTATCATAGTTTTATCGTGGATAAATTATTCTCTTCGTAAGGCGCGAAGGGACCTGAATTCGCCGGAATAAGTTTTTAATGCTAACTGTGATAGTTTTTTTTCTTGAATCGATTGTGGCATTTGAAACATAAGAGTTCAAACTTTTAGAATATATCTTCCGTTATTAACTTTACGAAGCGATTTGGCCCATGTTAATTAATAAATAATGACAAAATATTCTCGAAATTTTCTTTATCGGTTTTCATTTTCAACCGGGAACGGGTACATTAGTCGGCCCGTTCGGACCTGGGGTTTTCATTCATTTCTTTCCTGCAATGCACGATCTCCCCCTCCAAGATGTCCTTGGCGTTTTACTTGGCTCGTATGAGATGCGTACGATAACTATGATAACCTTTCACGGTAAAAAGATCGCAGTGATAAGATTTGTTTAGGGGGTTGTATATCGTTTAAGAATGATGCTTGTTTCCGACACCAGGAAAATTGACAATTAACTTCCACAAATAGTAAAATGAAAAGAACGTACTTTTTACCCATAATATTTTATATAATGTTATTTTTTGCTTTCATAGCTGTTTCTGAGAAGCATTCTTTAAAGATTTTTTTTCATTATTAAATATCTAATTTTTTTAATTATGCTGATCTTAAACTTTAATACTTAGCAAAATTTTTAAAAATGTAGAAAATTCATGCTATTCTGCCTTCTTTCTTTAATTAATACAGTTAAAGTTTGACGTTGCTAAGCCGGAGGGAGGGGGGGGGGAGGGGTTTGTTATCTAATGCAAAAGATCTGTTTGGTTTGCTATTGAATGGGATTTGGATCCAAATTTTACTGAATAGACAGGAGGTCAGAAACTGTCATCATTTTTTAAAAAAATCGTCATAGTTCAAAATAAATTTAGCGGAAATGAAAAAAAAATAACAATAATAAAAAGAAAGAAGAAAAAGGAAGAAAAAAAAGAAACTATTCGAAGAAACCATGTTTGCATTTTTTATGTTTTTATATTTATAAAAGACCCTGAATGTTTCCCGTTGATGATCGGGGTAAAATATTTTGAAAATCACCTTACTCATTTTTAGACGTAATAGTTCAGCTCAAATTAATCTTTGATAGCACACTTAAGGGTGTACTCGAAAAAAAATTTCCACCCTCAAAAGCTAAAAATTTTCTGAGACTTTACAGGTGTATTTTTAAAAGTAAATACAGGAAACTTGCTGAGGTGATTTTTGAAGACATGTTTAAGTGACCGTGTAATTTCATTATTCGCTCCATTAATTAGAATTTTGTTTATGAACAATTTTTCAGTTCGACCATTTTTTTCGCCCCCAGATCTCCCACTTCGGAAAATTCGGTTCGAAATGCCGCTTTGACAGCATTTTTTGCAATATTTTCTGCTTTTATCTGCAATTTGACAAGCACGGCAAATTATGTAATTTCCAAATAAGAGAATTTGCCAGATTGATACATTTAAGAGCAAAAATGAATTTAAAAATAAATCAGAAGATAAGCCGTTTGGATTGAAATACATCCTTAAATTACAACTATTAAATTGATTGATTTGAAGTATTGCATAGACTTATTGCTTTTTAAAATTTTCTCACCAAATTGAAAAAAATGTCATCAGTTAAATGAAGCATTTGATTTTCTATTTGGGACCAAACAAAGAAAGAAAGGAAGAAGAAGAAAAGCAAAAATGATAGAAAGAAAGAAGAAAACGTATTTGAATTTTGGCTTAAAAATGAATGTAAGCAAAATTACATAAATAAATAAAAATAAATAATCAAAGAACAATAATTTCTCAATAACAAAACAATTTTAGCCCACTGCCTTCCTCCACTTGTAGTGTTATATAGGAAAGACTGAAACACATGTGAACAACTCACATAAACATAGCTTTTTCTCGCAGCTGGGTTAATTTTTATACACAAAAACTACTCTGTATAGTAAACCTTTTTTATTTTTTTTTATTTTTTTTTTTTTTTTACGTTTACGAACTATTACTAAGACGTTACGAACTATTTTCTTTAAAATTAGCTTTATAGTTATTACTTTTTTTAAATAGTTTTATAAATTTAAAATAATTGTTCACATGTGCCCCAACGGTGGAGCAGTTGAGAACACATGTAGGGCACATGTGAACACAAGGGGAAATTATCCTTTGACATGTTTATTATTATTTTATTCATAGGTTAATAATCATTACTTATGCTATCGGTTAAATTCATCATACAGAGAAAAATTATGTATCTTTCTGTAGTTTCAGTGTGGTAAGTTTAGTAAAATATTATAAAATAAAAATATGTGGATTGGAGGGGGGGGGGGTTACATGATTAATTAAATGTTGTTGCAGTAAAATAAAAAAAATAAAGAATTAAACTTGAAAAAAATAATTTGAGCATTTAAATTTTGTTTAGGATTTTTGGTTTGATGGAAATTTTATGTAGAAGGCATTCAGATAATATTTATCGGAAATCTTTGAAATGTGAAAGTGTGGGATGTCTCTGATTTACCACTAAATTAGGGATAAAAAAATATTTTCCGATTATAGGCTCCCTTCAAATTTCATTTCTTTTGCTTTTGAAAGAATTGGAGGGAAGCTTAAAATCGAGATTTTACAGTAGTTATAGGTTTAAAATTTTTACTTTCTTAAAGTATTATATCTATTTAAAGCGTCGAATAACGAGCTGTTTTAGAAATGGAATTAAACTAATACTGCAAGTATGGAACAAATGAAACAGAAAAATTTGCAAAATTACTTAATGTAATTTTTTTTTTTATTAACGATGCATAAAAAAATAGCATTGAAAACCGCTAAATAAAATACTATATATGTATTTTTTTATTGTATAAAATATACAATTATTGCATTTTAGAAAACATTAAATTTATTTAAATTACAATTGAACGTAAACGAACTTGTTGCTTTTTATACATTTGTGGACAGATTATTGAGGAAGTTTCAATACAAAATCAACTTTGTATGACGGAAATGCCTTATATTATATGAAAACTACAGATATTGGAGCTGATATTATTTCTCACGAAGTTAAGTGAAAGAACTTTTTCACAGAATGATTATTAGGGAACTTGTGAACTGTTCATATCTGCCCCAAATAAATTGTTCACAAGTGCCCCATATTCCTACTAGAGTTAAAATGTCAAATCATTAGCATTTCTCAATTTTAGAAGAAAAAAAAATTGTATCAAAAATATTCATTAGTATCCATTGTATATATTAAAACATTGCAATTTAAAAAATAAATAAATATATAAAGTTATTCTCTTAGCAAGTTGGAACTGAGATTTTTTTTTTTTTTTTTTTTTTTTTTTAATCAATAAACAATGTTTTGGCTCCTGAGGACAAACAAAATGTCAAAGTATTTTTATTTATTTATTTTTTTTTTACCATATGTCTACAGGTGCTACTATATTTGGCATTTTTTAATTAAAAAAACTGTATATAACTAGTGAAAAATAGCAACTTTCAAATCTCCCCCATGTTAACATGTGCCCCAGTCTCCCTTATCACAAAGAGATTCACACTAAGTTTTCCAGCTTACATACAGATTATAGATTAAAACCATTTTTTTAATTCAAAGCTCTAATAGACCTTTGGTTTCACCTAACAATATCAAAAACTATTTTTGAATTGAAATAAAGATCAGACATTTATTAAAAGCAATACTTTAGCATAGATCTAGTGCCAGATATTAACAGCCAAAGAAATCGCCGAATATTATTATTTATAGCAGTTTTCTTTTCTTTATTTATTCTGATAATTTAAATGGTTCTAAGCGCTTAATTTTATGACACGTCTTTTTTTCTTTTTTCTTTTCTTTTTTTTTCTTTTGTATTATATTATATAACTTGATTTTTTCTTAATTAATCGTTCAGAATGACATAAAAAATAAAAAACAAAAAGATTAAAGTTGAAATTTAAATGTACCCGAAGGTTGTAAATTACATTAATTAAGCGCAAGAAGAATAAAAAATTAATTCAAATTTTCAACCGTTTACTTAATCATTAAATGATTTGTAGAATTATTAATTTATATATATATATATATATATATATTTTTTTCATAAATGTTTGTGTACATGCAAGAAGTACAATAACATTTAAAAGAATCTTACTTGAAGTCATCAATAAAAAAAGTGTTTGTTTTGCAGATTTTAATTTTTCTAATACAAAACTTTTCAGATATTCATTTGCCACCCTTAAAAAAGTATTCAACTGCTTTGCATATTTTAAAGCATCAGTGGAATTCTTTTTTTTCACAAATTTCCTTTCTCCTTCACTTTCAGAGTCATCCTCATATTTTCAGCATAACCTTCAATAGGGATAAATACATTTCGATGCCTTTATCTAAATTGTGGGAAAATAAATGCTCATTTATTGTGTTGTATATCTCCCTATCAACATGGCTGACTGTTTGATAAGTTCACAAAATTCTATATTTTCATTTTCTACACAGATTACTTTATTATCTGAAATGCCAAAATTTAATCCTTTGTCAATGTGACCGGACAACATGTTTCTTTACAAAATTTCTTTTTCGCATTAGTAACAAAGAAAAATTTTGCCTCATTTAATTAGCCTTTTTTTTTTTTTTTTTTTTTTTTTTTTTAGATTATGTACTTGAAGTAAACATTTAAAAAAAATGGTGCTAATGAAATAAGATTTGCGTAAGAAACGACCGAGTTCAGAGAGTTAGTCTCATTTTCAAGTATCACTTGAATCGAGTGTTCCTTATTTAGAGGTATACTATATACATTACACTCTATACGAAGCTACTACCCTATACGAAGCGACTGGGACCCGAGTTTTCGTCCCTTAAATAGAGATGTCCCTTATTTCGAGGTCTCACTATACTACAATTTAATATCTACAATGAATTAGTTTATTTTTGGGGTAGGGAGGGGAGGGAAGTGTAAATATAAAAATAAAATTATTTTTAAAAATTTACTTCTAAAAAAGTATTCATATTAATACAAGATAATTACTTCAACATGCCTAACATTTCATCTGTTTATTGTATTTGAGGACATTCCTTGTGTCTATTATTGTATGTATTTCGTTTCTTTTTTTACACTTCAGTAGTAGAAGTCAGTAAATACAAATTTCATAATGAATGATGAGTATGTATTAAATTTTCATACTCATATTATATTTAAAATACATGTATGTTTAATGGGATACAGTTTCTAGATTAATTTAGTATTTTTTAACTATGTATATATTACAAAATAAATATTTTTCTGTGCTTGCGCTTATTTTAACGAATTAACTTATATTTTTTTGAAATCGGTAAAAGCTATTGCGCAATAGAATGTTTCCTATTAAAAATAGAAGGAATGCATAGTTTGTTATGGGAACATGAATAGTTTGTCTAAGGGAACACCCAAAAGAATTCTGTTACATTACGGTCAACGAGGGAAAATCATTTGTCGTAAATTTTAATGATGTTACACTATTTCAACGATATTGAATTTGATAAATATTACTGAAGCACACTACAGCATGCTTAAGACAAAATATATTGTGCGATACGAATCACGGAAAAAAGCGCACCGGAAAAAAGCGTCCCCAGAAAAAAAGCACCCTCGGAAAGAAGCGCACCCACACTAAAAAAGTTATTTAAATATGTACTTTTCTGACACATTTCAGAAGTAATGTAAATATATGTGAAAAAAACTTTCTTTGACACCCTTAAAAATAAAAGGGGGGTAAGGAATCAGGGCCGAAACTAGAGGGGGGGGGGGGCAGAGGAAGTACGCGCCCCAGGACGCATTTTTAGAAAGAATCACGTTTTGAGAACCTTAATTTAGGTAAATGGGTTTTTCATTCTGAATTAACTATTTTGGTTCAATTTTTGGATATACGTTCATATTGAAAAGACGCTTGTCTGATTAGTTATGGGAAGTGACGATTAACCCCACCCCCATCCGCCCTAAATTAGATAAATGGATTTTTATGCAGGATTATCCAACGTGTATCAAATTTTGGACACAGGTTTTTTCTGATAAGGCTTATGTATAGTATATAATGCCTGAAGAGATTTGGGAGTTTAATGGTTAAACATAGAGGGGGAATGGGAGAATAACCCATCTTAAATTAAATTAATAGCTTTTTACGCAGAATTATCTAATTTGCTTGGAATTTTGGGCATAAGTTCATTATGATAAGACGTATCTTTGATTAATTATGGGGTTCTTTTGCTTATTAATAAAGGGGAGGACGGGCAATTATCTCCCCTCAAATTAGATAAATCGTTGTTTATGCAGAATTACCCGATGTATTACCAATTTCAAATGTAGATACTTTCTGATAAGGTGAATCCCTAGAAGGGGAATAGAATATAAACCCCCTTAAATAAATTGCCTTTTACGCAAAATTATCGGATTTGCTTCAAATCTTGGATTATAGGTTCATTATGATAAGTCGTATACTTGATTAGATATGGGGTTCTTTTGCTAATTAAAAAGGGGGCTGGTGATTACTCCCCTCCCCCCCGGTCCTCTTAAATCAGATAAAATGATTTTCATACACACTTATCCGATGTATTTCACATTTTGGATATAAGTTCTTTCTCATAAAGTTAATCCCGGAATAGTTTTAACGGTTTAATGGTTAAGCATAGAGAGGGTAACGGGGGATACCACCCCCCTTAAATTAAATAAATGGCTTTTTACACAGAATTATCCGATTTGCTTCAAATTTTGGATGTAGGTTTATTCCGACAAAGCGTATCTCTGATTAGTTATGGGATTAATTTGCTAATTAAAAAGGGGGAGCGGGCAATTTATCCCCCCCTCCTTTAATACTTTTTTTTTTTTTTTTGGCACAACAATTCGATGTATTTCAACTTTTGGATCTGGGTTCTTTTTGATAATGTGAATCCTTGAATAATTTTAAGGCTAAATATAGAGGGGGGAGACGGGGGATAACCGACAACTAATCAGGGATTCGCCTTATCATAATGAACCTACATCCAAATTTTGAAACAAATCGGATAATTCTGCGTAAAAAGCCATTTATTTTATTTAAGGCGGGTGATCTTCCGTTCCCCCTTCTACATAGTTAGCCATTAAACCCTTTAAACTATTCAGGGATTCTCTGTATTTGAAAGAACGTATATCCAAAATTTCAAATACATCGGATAACTGTGCATAAAAAACAATTTATCTTATTTAAGGGGCAGGGGATAATTGCCCGCTCCCCCCCCCTTTTTTAATTAGCAAAATAACTCTATAACTAATCAGAGATACTGTTTGTCAGAATGAACCTACATCCAAAATTTGAAGCAATTCGGATAATTCTGCGTAAAAAGCCATTTATTTAAGTTAAGGGGGTTATCCCCCGTTCCTTCCTATATACTTAGCCATTAAACTCTTAAAACTATTCCAGGATTCACTTTATGAGAAATAACTTATATCCAAAATATGAAATACATCGGATAAGTGTGCATGAAAATCATTTCATCTAATTTAAGGGGGGGGGAGGTAATAATCATCCACCCCCTTTTTTTAATTAGCAAAAGAGCCCCATACTTAATCAGGGATACGCCTTATCATAATGAGCCTATAATCCAAAATTTGAAGGAAATCCGTTAATTCTGCATAAAAAGCAATTTATTTAATTTAAGGGGGGGGGGTTATATTTTATTCCCCTTCTATACTTAGCCTTTAAACCCTTAAAACTATTCAGGGATTCACCTAATCAGAATGTACCTAGATTTAAAATTCGAAGTACATCGGGTAATTCTGCATAAAAAACGAATTATCTAATTTGAGGCGTAATAATTGCCCGCCCCCCGCCCCCTTTATTAATTAGCAAAAGCACCTCATAATTAATCAGAGATATATCTTATTATAATTAACTTATGTCCAAAATTTTAAACTCCCAAATCTCTTCAAGCATTATATACTATATATAAGCCTTATCAGAAAGTATCTGTATCCAGAATTTGACACACGTTGGATAATTCTGCATAAAAAACCCATTTATCTGATTTAGGGTGAATGGGGGGAGTGGTAATTGTCCCTTCCTAAAACTAATCAGGCAAGCATCTTTTCAGTATGAACGTATATCCTAAAATTGAACCAAAATAGTTAATTCAGCATGAAAAACCCATTTACTTAAATTATGAGCCACCCTCGATCCCCCTTTCATACTTAACCAATGAATCCCCAAAATCAATAATAAATCCCTAAAATCAATTCCTTGTCACTTTTTTTCCTAGTCACTTTTTTCCGTGTCACCTTTTTTCCGCTTTTGCAGTTTAGGTCACTTTTTTCCGATAAATTTTTTTCCTGTCACTTTTTTTCCTAGATTCATATTATATATATCTATCTTCTAATATTATTTATAATTTTAATTATACATAATTATTCATATATTATAATATTTTTAATATACAATATACTATATAATAATTATTATAGTATAATAAAAATTTGTAATAATAATAATAATAATAATAATAATAATAATAATAATAATAATAATAATAATAATAATAACAATAAATAATATATAAATATAAAATAAATATAGAATTAAATATAAATGTATAAATAAATAGAATTAAATATTGAAAATTAAACTCATTTACAAGAATTTATTTAAAGAATTATAATATTTTATTAAGTGATAAGAAATTAATAAAATATTAAATAAATTTAAAACATACGAATTATAAGCACTTTTTAAAAATAGTTTATTATTTTTGATATTTTAAAAATATGTCATCAATAATGAATTTTGTTAAAACATGTGATTTATGTTTCTGTGTTGATTTTTATTTCTAGGTAGGCGGTAAAAAGTGCACCTATTTATCATATAGTCATATATCTAAATAAATCTGATAATAATACATATGGTTAATCGGTAGGCAGAAAAAAGCGCACCGGAAAAAAGCGTCCCTTTTTACAATTCACATATTTAAATAAGTCTGATAATAGTACACATGGTTAATCTTAGAATATAAACACTAGATTGAGACGGTTTTATGAAATTTGAGCGTCCTTGATCTCTCGGGACTGAGATGGGCGAAGGTGGGGGGGGGGGGGCTTTAAAAGTTATCTCAAAACCTGTTATTGCCTCAATGAGAAAAAATTGTAGGATACGAAAAATAAGATAATAAACACTAGGTACTTAAATGATTTTTTTAAATTCAGTCTCCCTTGTTCTTCTGTGGTGGTGGTTGAGGGGGGGGGGGGGCGATTGTCTACAAACTCTGAATCTATCGCTTACATTATTTTTTTATATTATTTATAATTTGATTATTTTTAATTTAAATTATACATAATTAATTTATATATTATATGATTATTTTTTTTATTATTATTATTATCAAATTACATATTAATATTTTATTACATTTTATATTATATATTTATACTTATATAATACATATTAATTAATTATTAATATATTAATATAATATATTAATAGTAAATAATTAATAATATAATTAATAAATTAATAATAATAATTAATAATAATAAATAATAACTAATTTATAATAAATAAATAATAAATTAATAATACATAATTATAAATTAAATATAAAATTTAATTTAAAAAAATGTACAAATAAATATTATTAAATATTAAAAATTATACTCATTAACAAAAATTTATTTTAAAATGATAATATTTTATTAACTCATAGTAATATCAACTCATATATATATTTTTCATTCAGCCACCCTTGTTCTTCTGTCGGGGCGGGGGGGGGGGTGAGCCTACAAACTCCAAATCTATCACTGCTTTAGACGATAATTTTTTTTCGGAATGTTTTCTAGAATTTAAGGAAAAAAGTGACTGGAAAAACAAGAGCTCAAAAAGTGATCAGAAAAAAGTGACAAGGAATTGATAAATATTGAACTTGTGGATAAATAAAAGATAAAAACTAAAGTGGCAACAATTGTCTCTTTTATATCATTCTCGTAAGACAGCGGTTCACAACCTTTGATACGCGTACCCTTGGGGATACGTAGCGAGATTGCTGGAGGTATATGACAATAGTATCAGTAATGGCGGATGATAAAATATCATTTTTTAAATAAATTCTTGTTAATGTGTAGATTTTTTAATGTTTAATTTTATATATTAATACACTTTTTAGCTCACAGGCTATCATAGCCTGAGAGCTTATGTGCCCGTCCGTTCTGTATGTATGTGCGTATGTGCGTAACGCGATAACTCATGATAAAAATATCGGATCCACTTGAAATTTTGTATGTAGGTATATCCTGATAAGGCGCTTCCCTGATTAGTTTTTGGAGTTCATTCGATATGTATAAGAGGGGGAACGGGGGGCTCATGCCCCCCGTTAGTTGATATAAATGGGATTTTCATGCAGAATTAAGTTTTCAAAATTTAGATTAGGATCATTCTGATGAGGCGATTCCGTGACTGTTATTAGGTTTTTATTGAATAAGTATAAATAGGGGGAACAGGGGCTCTAATCCCCCCCCCCCGTTAGTTGATATAAATGGGATTTTCATGCAGAATTAAGTTTTCGTTCAAAATTTAGATTAGGATCATTCTGATGAGGCGATTCCGTGACTGCTATTAGGTGTTCATTGAATAAGTATAAATAGGGGCAACAGGGGTTCTAATGCCTCCCCCCCCTCTTAATTTATATAAATAGGTTTTTCAAGCAGAATTTTCAGATTTCGTTCAAATCTCTGAATCGTTTTGGAAGTTTAATGGTTAAGTATAAAAGAAGGGGATAACTCCTTTTAAATTATATAAATGCTAAATGGGTTTTTATTAAGAATTATCTAATTTGCTCTGAATTTTGGATATAGATTTTTTATATGATAAAGCATGTCTTTGATAGTATAGGAGGTTCAATGATTAAGTATAAAAAAAGAGGAAAGGGGAGAGCTGTTTCCCCTTCTTAATTTTTTTTTCGAACGGAATTAACCCTTGAAAATATAAGGCTTTAATGTACAATTAGTATTTGTAGCCTGTGAGCTCAATGCCATCAGTTTAACTGGGCAGTATTCTTTATTTTATTATGTCCTATAAGTTAATAAAATATAATCATTTTTTAAATTAATTCTTGTTAATGAAACTAGATTTTTAATATTTAATTTTATTTATTAATACATTTATTTTTATTGATTTACTATGAGTTAATAAAATATTATCATTTTTAAATAAACTTTTGTTAATAAGTATAATTTTTAATATTTAATTACATTCATTTTTAATTTTATATTTAATTTATATTTATGTATTATTAATTTATTACTTATTTATTATAAATTATTTATTCTGTATTATTATTATACTATATTAATATATTTATTATTATATATTATATAAATATAAATATATAAATGTAATATAAAATATAATAAAATATTAATATGTAATTTTATAATAAAAATAAACAAATTATAAATAATATTAAAAAAAGTAAATATAAGAGATATATTCAAAAGTTTGTAGACACCCTCTCCCCTCCCTCCCCCCACTCCACAGGAGAACAAGGGAGACTGAATTAAAATAAATCATTTAAGTACCTAGTGTTTATTATCTAATTCTTCGTACCTTACAATTTTTTTTTTCATTAAAGCAATGTCAGGTTTTGAGGTAACTTTTAAAGCCCCCCTCCCCGCCCATCTGAGTCTCGATAGAGCAAAGACTTAAATTTCATAAAACCGTCTCAATCTAGTGTTTATATTCTAAGATTAACCATGTGTACTATTATCAGACTTATTTAAATATGTGATTTGTAAAATGGGACGCTTTTTTTCCGGTGCGCTTTTTTCCGGTGCGCTTTTTTCCGTGCGCTTTTTTCCGTGATTCGGTTAATCTTAGAATATAAACACTAGAAATAAATAAATTAAAAGAACCAGTTTTCAAAGCAAAATAAAGTATAAAAAACGATTATAAGATACAGTTAAACCTTTTTTATTTTAACTTATTTTATCCGTAAAATTTGTTTTCCATTTAAAGTCTGATAAAGGTGACCTTTGTATCCCTATATTCAAGAGAAAGGTCTTTTTTTTTTTTTTTTTTTTTAAGAAATATATGGTCAAGTGTAGTCTCCGGGCGTAATTTGAAAGTAAACAAGCTATTTCTTCTGCGCATCATTCAGATGAGGGAAACAAACCAAACAAGCCATCCCAGATTTCTCTCACACCCCCCTCTTCCCTATGGCAACTGCTAAACACGAATCATTCGCTAAAACACCCCACTTGATCAGAATCGCTTGACTCTGAACGATGCCATTATGTAACTTTGAGATAATACGGGCTGACCTTTAGCTGACCACAGAGGCGCCAGCTCATATGGGACCATGGGGCCTGAGACCACCTACTAAGGACCATCGCTAGACTTTTTATTCGTGAGGGAGAATATCTTAAATTGCCAAGTCAAATTTTCATATTTGCCAACTCGTTTTATAATTTTGCAAAGAAAATGTAATACAGTTCTTATTTGTAAAAAGTTTAATAATATACCCAATTAGAGTTGTAACTTTTGCCAGTTCTATCAAAAATGGGAAATGTATTACAGTTTTTATTAAAATTTTAATTAAATTTGCTATAAAAGTTTTAAATTTGTCAAGTGCAACAACATTTGCGAATGTTTGGGGGGGGAGACACCGCCCTATCCCCCCTCCTCTTAGCGACGTCCCTGCAACTAATTTTATCTGTCCGCTCATCCAGTTTTATATGATTTATTTCGTTACTTATTTGCTCATTTATTTATTTAAACGTTAAAATTTTAAAAAAATGATTTTATTAACGTTCTCGAAATAACTTGGTTTGAAAAATAGTAAGGACATCAAACACACTTACAAGAACACTGAAAACCCTTTCAGCGGATGTATTTGAACCTTCAATGTATGTAACCTGCAATGATTTATAATTCACACATGTATTTAATGTATAAAGAATTTTTTTAAAAGATTGAAAAAAAAAGATTAGGAATTTTATTCAAAGTAGCATAAAGTTTCAAATGATCACATAATTATACTTTGTTAATTTAATAATTTTTTGTCACTTGGAAAACAGGAATTTTCATAACGGTTATCTGATATGGTACAAGTTTAATTATTGATATTATAGAATTTTTATTAAAAAAATTTTTTTTAATAAATTTACAAATTTTATGATAATTTAACATTATTTTTAAATAAATAATACACTCCGACAATTTAAAAATTATCTACTACTACATACAAATATAAATGGTTCTGCTTTTTAATTTGTTCTGAATGAAAGAAAAGTTCGAAAGTATTCTTTCATGACTAGCATTATTTGCTGGTAATGTCATTATTGAGAATGTAAAATTTAAAAAAAATTCTCATTTTTGTCGGTATTTGTAAAGGCGACTACCTACAGGAAGCTAGAAATTTTATAAGACTTCCTTGGGGTAATATGTTTTTGGGAAAAGAGTCAATTTTGCCACAAATTATATTTCGCACAAAATTTAAATTAAATATCAAAAAGCAATTTCGTTGTCCATTCTTTATGCTCACGTCATTTTTAATCCCACATACTTAGGATGAAGTAAATAAGCTAGCATAAAAACTAGCATTGCATTAAATGAGATCTGAATCTTGCATTTGTGAGTTTTATGATATTTTCATCATTAAATAAAGTTAAGCAAATTTTTTGAGCATCTGCAATAAAACAGTCATGCCTTTTATCTCTATCTAAGGCCAACAGCAATATATTTTATCATTTGTAACAATCATTCTTCATACATCATGTTATTTATCTACAATTTTAGCAATGCTATGTTCTTAATATTAATTTCGTGTTTTTTAACTATCTGCAAATAATATGGTTGATTCTTCCTGAAAGATTCAAAACTATCAAATTCTAATACAAATTTATTTTTTTAACTAAAACTTCACAATATTTTATTTGTAATTATCCTGAATAATGAAATGTACATTAGCAATTTAATACAACTAAAAAAGTCTCAGATTATGTCATGAAGGAAGTTTATGCCAGTTTCTGCCGATTAAAATCGGTTATAACCATTTTCTGCCACTAGCACGGCAGAAACCATTTTGTACCGGCAAAAACCCAGCCCTGGAATGGACAGGCACATAACTTCTTAGGGTTTCATACTATGTTGAGTTAAAAACTGATCAGATACAGTTTATATCAAGTTCTAACTGAATCCAAAGTTTTTCGAAATTCCGTGCATTAGTTCCTGAGATAGAGCACCCACAATATTTATGAGACATACACAGTAGCGCAGGCAGAATTCAGTTCTAGGGGGGGGGGAGTTTCTGATAATGGTGTTAGCCTATTATTTGAATCCCCGGTTAATAGAAACAGTATTATTAATGAATCAAATCATAATGGATTTTTTCTGCATTTACATTGGCCGTGTTTCATTTAAACAGCGCTTACAATATAAGAATTAGAAAACTTAAACGCCAGGAAAAGACAATAATAAGCCTATGTGTCAACCACTAAAATCGGAATTTCAGATTTTTTTCATCACATGACATCGAATTTTGCATTAAGTTATGCAAATTTGTTGAAATTTTTGTCAAAATGTCTTTATTATTGTTAAAATTCGCTAAAAATACCTGGGTTTGAGTTGAACTCGTATTGAACTCGTATATTATAAAGAAGCGGTTTTTTTTTGTAGGAGTTAAATTTGAAACTACCAAAAGGATTTAAAAAGATACCATGCAAAAATCTCCATTCTCTTATCATAAGCCTTCTCGAAAAATGACTTAGTTCAAATAACCAATTTTCACTTAATTAATGCATGTAAAAGTGTTCACAATTTTAAGTAGAATTTTCATCCTTTAATTGAATCACTTTATAAAATGGAATCTGATTTAACGAAACGGCGAATTTCGAAATACTTCAAACCGTTTAAATATTAAGTTTGGTTTTGATTCATAATATCACGATGTTTTTTAGCTCTGGGAGGGGTTTCAACCCCAAAACCTTCCTCTTAGCTGCGCCACTGGACGTACACACACAAATAGATTGACAGACAGACATTTTGTAAAAACATGTTTTTTGAAATCTGTGACTCCTAAAATGTGTAAATCCGTTGAAAACCCGATTTTGAAAAATTTTTCACGAATCCAGTACTTTTTTCTTGTAACAACAGAAGAAAGTAAAAGTTTACAGATTTATCTAATAAAGTAAGGGGAAAAAAAGCATTTTTTGCATATCATTTTCAAGTATTTCGAGAGGAGGGGGCTATAACCTCATTAGTCTCCCTTCTCTTCAACATGGACTAATATGAAGCTAATGAGAACGACTCATTTGCTATATGATAAAAAAAAAAATGAAATTTTTTTCCAAAAAAGGTGAAAAAGAAATCAGCAATATTTTTCATATCACTTTCAAAAATTATTTGGGAGGCTGTAGTAGAGGTCTGCACAGGCCGAAATTTCCAAGTCCGAGTCCGGTCCGAACGAAAAAAATATTGGCCCGGCCCGACCCGAAAGTTAAAAATTCGGCCCGGCCTGAGTGAATTTCTACAAAACATTGATCTTTACTCTTACGAAAGAGTTCAAATTGAAATAAAAAGAATACTGCCCAGTTAAACTGATGGAATTGAGCTCACAGGCTACGCATACTAATTGTACATTACAGCCTTATATTTTCAAGGGTTAATTCCGTTCGAAAAAGAAATTAAGAAGGGAAAACAGCTCTCCCCTTTCCTCTTTTTTTATACTGAGTCATTGAACCTCCTAAACTATCTTTAAGATAAAGGACATGCTTTATCATATAATAATCTATATTCAAAATTCAAAGCAAATCGGATAATTCTTAAAAACCCATTTGGCATTTGTATATTTTAAGAAGAGTTATCTCCTCTTTTATACTTAACCATTAAACTTCCAAAACTATTCAGAGATTTGAACGAAATCTGACAATTCTGCTTGAAAAACCAATTTTTATAAATTAAGGGGAGGGGCATTAGAACCCCCGTTCCCCCTGTTTATACTTATTCAATGAATACCTAATAACAGTCACGGAATCGCCTCATCAGAATGATCCTATATCTAAATTTTGAACGAAAACTTAATTCTGCTTTCTGCATGAAAAACCCATTTATATCAATTAAGAGAAGGGGCATGAGCCCCTCGTTCCCCCTCTTATACATATCGAATAAACTCCAAAAACTAATCAGGGAAGCGCCTTGTAAGTATATACCTATATACGAAATTTCAAGTGGATCGGATATTTTTATCATGAGTTATTGCGTTACGTACGAACGTACATACATACAGAACGGGCGGGCACATAAGCTCTCAGGCTATAATAGCCTGTGAGCTAAAAAACAAAAAAAAGAAAAAACACTTTTTTTCACGTTTATAATTTTCATTTATGCAGAAGTGTCGTAGGCTGCGATATTTACGCTTTTAATGAGCCTTTGTCTGTCGTATGCAAATGTTTCAGTAATCATTAGTGTTATTATTCCGTAATAAAAATCTAAAAAATGGTGTATGATAAAAGTAAAATATTCTAAGATGAAATCGCATTGCGGAGAGAAAAAGTACGGTCCCTTTTTAGAAGATGTAAATGTTTAATATATTTTTTTCGCGTATTGTTGTATTCATTTTGCATAGATGAACAGTTTAAAAGAAATTTGCAGTTTTCAGTTTAAAAGAAAAATTCCGTCATAATCATTTTTTTTTTCATGTATTTAAGTCTATTTTAATAGGCCGAATGATTTACGTTTTTTTAAAAAGAATAAATTTTAATGTTTAATTGTAGAATAATGACGACTTAAAAGTATATGCTATTTTTTGCAAACATTTTTGGACCAAGGCAGCCAAATTTTACTGATTTATGAACAGACTTGGCCAAGTCAAGAAAAGGACTTTCATACGGGATGATTCAACAGGAACTGATTATTTTGGTCCGTGAAGACCAGGAAGAATGAAAGCAATCTCGGATTCATAACGGAAATAATACGTTAAGCCCGGCACGAGTCTTCAGAAGTAAGACCCGAGCCGGACCGGCCCGAATGCCATTAATGGAAATCGACCCGTGCAGATCTGTAGGCTGTAGCCTCATCATCCCTGCCCCTTTGGGTACGCCTAATGCACTACCTCAAGGAATTTTCATAAATTAATCAAAGTTAATAATTTAATTTGTTCACCATCGGATAACTTTTATCCATTTGGCATTTTACACATCAAATACAAAATGAATGCACCTGACACGTTTATATTTACCCAAACTTCCATGTCGAACTGCTTTCTCAAGTATGGCTTTATGCAAATGAGACTAGAACTATCGGTTTTAAAATTTTTTGCCATTTGTTTTTCATCGGTTTTAAGAAATTAGCATAATTTATATTCCCTCTTCTGTTTATTTAAACAAAGTTTATGAGTATTATTGCGATATTTATCATGCAGATGAAAATAGAATTTACGTTACAATTCCATTACTTTGAAATTTTTTCTATTGGCTTTGTAATTTTTTTCAGTATTGTAAAAAGAGATATTAACATTTAAGACAGGGGCAATTTGGATATACATAAACACACAGGATGCCTACTCTATTGTGCTTTCAGCTTTGAAAATCTTGATAATAACTTTTAATGATATTTTTTTTTGTTATGCAATGCGCAGTAGTAGTAGGTAAATCAATAAACGTCAAACGGTTAAAAGCAAACTACAGTGAAACTTCCCTGTGCAACAACCTCTATTAAGCGACCACTTTCCTGAACAACCACGTTTTATGGGGACGAAATTTATTTCCGTAGGTTTAATACTAAATTTACCTCAATCCAGAGACCATACCAATTGAATTTCTTCAGTGAGTGACCAATTTCCTTGAAAAAAAAGGAAACAAATTTTGTTTTTTCCTGGTCGTTTGAAGAAGGTTTTATTAGAAAAATAATAATTGAGAGCACATTAGTCATCAAACTTCTAAACAAAGTTTAGATTTTTTATCTTTTATTCAGGTACTTTTTAAGTGTTTAAATCTTTTTGTAACTTCTGGGCAATGAGTTTAACTCTTATGAAAAAATAAGAATAAGGGTAAATAAAGCTCCCTACCCTATTCTGTCAGCGAATTCTGAATGAAATAAATAAAGTAATAAAATCGGCAATGTTTCTTCCCACTTCTCAAAAAGAGAAAAGAAAATGCATTTATTTACTGAAGTTTGAAAGGACTTGAAAATAAAAGCTATAAAAGATAAAAACGTCAAATCAAAGCAAATGTCAATGTTATATTCATTTTTTAAACTATGTAGTAATTAACTTTTGTTTTGATATTTATGAATCTCATATTTTCCCAATGTGAAAAATAAATTTTAGCAACATTATTATTTTTTTCAACAATTAAAATTTAGATTTAAACATGAACTCCATTAAGAAACCACCTTTCAGTGCGACTTTAGACCTCCTTTCGAAGCGCACTTAGCACAATTGCATGTTTAAATTTTGAAAAAATTTTTATTTTAAACTCGCTGAAAAAAAAAAAATTACTATGCTGAATTTGGATTTATGAGATACCGAATGAAGGTTAAACCGAATTAAGTTTGTAATATATATATATATTATATGATAAGATTAATATGTCGAAAATTGTACGTTAAATGTGACATATGAGTTGCGTTCGTACTATGACTAGTTTTATAAATATTCAGATCTTGGTGCAATAGCTATTGCACTCTTATGCAAAAATGTACGAAAACAAAATTTAATGTTATTATAGATATTAAAGTCAGAAATACGGAAATATTACGACTCTAAATTAATAGCGGCATTATCTCCATGGTAACGTAGAGCTATTACCTATGATGACATAGCATCGAAGTAAGTTCGTATGATAGGTTTTATGTAATAGTTAACATAGCAAATTAGAATGATTACCTATCATGGGAAGGGAAGTCGTTGAATTAATTACGTATAGTAGGATTTAGTAGAATAATCACCATAGCAACCTAGAGTTACTGCTTATCACGGAATATAATTAAATACGTATCATAGGATTTAGTAGAAAGAGGAAACTTTTAATAATGTTCTTTTAAATTTCGATTCGATTTTTATACAAATTGCCCGTCAAAATTCTGCAATAGTTCTATATATTCAATTTCAAAACATTCGGATGGACAGTTTTTGCTTGCACTATTACATGATGGTTATAAATAGCAATAAAGAACTTATGTTTACGTAATCTTTGGATATATATGCTTCTTGGCGGTTCTTAAATTCACTTCTCAACAACGCAAAAGTTTGACACATTTTTAACTGTAAAGTATAAAACTGACAAGCCTGACTGTTGAAGGCATTTGTAATCGAATAGCGTTTTTCATTTTAGGTAAATAAGATACTTCTATAGCCTTGTTGAGATATAAGGATTGTTTTCAGATGGTTCCAGATTTTTCTCCCTTCCCATGCTGCCGCTTCCAGAAATTCGATTCAAAACGCTAACTTTGACAGTATTTTCTTAAATTGCTTGCATCAAAAAATGGATAATGTCATTCTATTACATAGTTTCTGAATAAAAACACCTGCTAATCTTATGTGTTTCGGGAAAATAAAAAAAAGAGAGAGAGAATTCAGAAATGTATCAGAAAGCAGCTCGTTAGGATTTTAGAATGAATTTGGATTTTGAATCCTTAATAACATGATAATAGAAATATTTTCATAAATCTACTTTTATGCTACAGATTCAAAAGTTATGACGTTTCTAACTTTCTCTTTTTTTTTTTTTTCTAAACCATATTATTTTTTTTATGAATCTTTATTTGTATTTCGAAAGTCTAAGAATCTGAGTAAACATTAATGTTGCTAATATGTATTTCCTGTAAAATATGCTGTAAAACCATCTCATAGATATGTATGCAGTATTCTTTAAAGGAATCTTAATTATGTGATAAAATCGGAATTTTTAAAAAATAGTAGAAATTGTGACGGGCCAGAATAAGTCGGGGCGGACCGGGCCGATCTTGTTTTCATCGATTTCTGTGCGGGACCGGGTCGAAAAATCTTTCCAACAGGTCTTCATTGCATGACATAAAGTAATTCGAACATCAATTTCTCTTCATCATTCATTCTCAAATCATTAATAACTTCATACTTAATCATCGATAACTTATAATATCATAAATGTTGGTATCTAGGGGTTTCCACTTGTTTAATACACAGAATAAATATTACCAGTAATTTTGATAAAATCAATAGCACATTTTTAAATGCATGTGTTTCATATTCATGCATATCTGATTTCTATACACATACGAATATGCGCGTTTATGATCGAAAGTATTATATGAATCCTCTTTTTTACAGAAATCTATTACGCATGTTATATAGGTGCCTTAGCATATAGGCTTTTTATTTTATTATTTAGCATACTCTAACTTCAAGAATAAAACTACAAAACTGTTTAATATTCATTATTATTTATTAATATTAAAACTATATTTATTGTTTAATATTAATGTAGTTTTTGGAAGGGGTAAAAACAAATAGTAAGGTGTATCCACACTGGGAAAAAAAGAAAGCCAAAGAAAATAAATTACTGGGGTGATTAGCGTGATAACATGTGAGCTAAAAAAGTATAAACATTGTAATACAAAAAGCACTTCTGTACTGTCAACAAAAACAATTAAAGTGTTAATCTGAAAAATAATAATAGAAATAATAGAAATTGCAAATTTGTCGGCAATACGCAAATGAGTAATTATAAATAAATGAATTGAAAGATTATTATTTTATTTTATTTGTAGTTTTATGCTTATTAATTATTCTGAAAGAATGAAGAAATAATGTAAAAGGAAATAAAAATACCATATTAAAAATACCAAGATTTTCTCTCTTTTCTTTTTGGCTGTTTTCACTTTGGCTGTTTAATATTGCTATTGATTTTGATTTTTTTCCTTAACTTAATATCAAATAGCATGAAATATTTATCATTTTAAATGTTCGAAGAGCACAATATTACTTTTTCTTTAATAAAACTGAAATGAAAATATTGTAACAAAATTGTAACAATGATATTCTAAACAAAACAAACATATTGTATAATTTAATTTATACATATTAGTATTAAAATAATTACAAAAAAAATAATAAATATTGATGATTTTATTTATAATTATATATGATTTATATATGATTTTATTTATAAGTATTTATGAATTTGTACTTCTAAAAAATAATTTATCATGTGCCGTAATTCATAAGTGATAAGTTATTGCTACAAATAACAATAATAAAAGTCATGTGCATCTTACAAACTTCATGAAAAAAGACCTGTAATCTACAAAACTGACTGCGTAAACATTTAAAGGGTCCCTGTTTTTATGGGAAGATGGAGTTCTCCCTTTGCAGTCGTCAATTTGGCTAGTTATCGCCTCCCTTGGCTTTAGAAGAGGAAATAAGATTTGACTAAGAAATTCCGCGGTAGAAAGGTCAGGGGAATGGTTTTATTCACTTTTACGGACCGGCTAATGTACCTTACATAATACTTGTAATTTTATTTTTGGGTTTTTTTCGAATTTGATTTTTGGAGTCTATGTGCACCGAAAGCAAGCAAAACTGCGACTAAAAGTCAGGTTTTTACTGTCTTTGTCAAAATTTCACACACACAAAAAAAAATCTACCCGTTTGAACAATTTAAATTTTTTGTAGGTAATGTACTTTTTGATATATTGAGATGCTCTAAAATGATTGTGTGAAAAATCGGATGTTTACTGACTTTTATCGTAGAAACACTGTAAAAAAATGCGTTAAATTTACAGCAAAATCTGCTGGCAACATTCCTGCCAGCAGGTTTTGCCGTTAATTTAACGGAATTTTTTTTACAGTGAAATGTCGTCTGATAATGGCGCGTAAAGACAAGCATTAAAAATCATATATTTAGAAACTAATTGATTAGAAGAAGATTTTAGCTTTAAGTACACTTTTTAGGTTTGTTGTAAACTCTAAACTTGGGCTTTGGAGGGGTAATACCGCAGCAATTTTTTTTTTTTTTTTTTTTTTTTTTTTTACGTGATTCGTCAAAATTTCTACACATTTTATTTTCTTAAAAATATTTTTACCCATAAGAACGTTTCAACCTTTTTTTACTTAATGTAAAAATGGTTTATTGATATGCTCTGAAACGATTGTGCTAATATACGGATGTTCAGTTACATTGTTATCATAGTTTTATCGTGGATAAATTATTCTCTTCGTAAGGCGCGAAGGGACCTGAATTCGCCGGAATAAGTTTTTAATGCTAACTGTGATAGTTTTTTTTCTTGAATCGATTGTGGCATTTGAAACATAAGAGTTCAAACTTTTAGAATATATCTTCCGTTATTAACTTTACGAAGCGATTTGGCCCATGTTAATTAATAAATAATGACAAAATATTCTCGAAATTTTCTTTATCGGTTTTCATTTTCAACCGATATAAAAGAAGTTAACAAAGGACAGTAAGTGATAATATATTTTTTACATATTATATATACTAGAGTTTTAACTTAGTTTGGTAATTTTCTGGTGTGTTCGTAGTTATAAAAATACGTAGCACTTACAGTCTCTGGTCTTCAATCTGTCTGTCTATCTGTCTACCTATAACTGTGAAAAATTAACCAATCGAATGGACTGTAATTTTATATAGAGGATCGTTTCAAAATTTTGTCAAGTCATTTCAAACATGTTGAAAATGGAATCAAAACTTAAAAAGATATAAATATTTTTTACTGCATTCTATTACATTCTATAGAGAGGTAATGATTCAAGATTGCCACAGTGATTACGACCTATTTAAGTAGGGGTTCTTTTATGTCCATGATACTGAATTTAATTTTTAAATATTCATAATAAAATTTGTATTCATGCATTTTTTGATATCTTTGCCCCAGCTATGGCAGCGAGATCAAAATATTTATAAAAATAATTATAGTACAAACATTTGTTATGTTTCACGTAAAAGTTCTGCCTTCTTACACATATCTCAAATTTTCAAATTATTTATTTACGGTGCTATTTCATTTTGTCTTAATAATATTTTTTTTGCTAGCATCTACATATCAGAATGGTAACAGCAAATATTTGTTAAAATTTTAAAAAAATGTCAAATAAAGATAAGTTCTTTTACAGACGGATTATAGATAAATATTTATTATTAACGATCAATTTAAGAATAATTGTTTAATAGTAATTTTCAATTACGACATTAATTCTTCACTATTAACTGGTAGTTAATTCTCACCTAAAAGAATTTTTTTTCTATTTGTGATAGTCAGTATAAATGTTAATTTTAATTTGAAAGAATTTTTATTGATTGAACATTTCGAAACAATTTAAAATATTAATCTTTTCAAAAATTTGTAAAAAATATTTTCCAAAATGCTTAAAATTTGAATTTTAAATGGAAATAAATCCTCAAAAAATGTGTCAAATAAAAATAAATGCAGCCTGCACACCGAGAACGTCAAATGTATAAAATGATAAAAAAAAAATTGCTTAAACTCCTATGTATGATATTTGCTTCCATACAACTTTTATTTGGAACATTTTTGATCAAACTTAATATTATATATCTCTTAAAATCATTATTTGATCTAAAAACTATTTACATCACGTGTTTGTAAAACATTTTTGCATAATACCACCGATTTTGCATAATACCATCAATTTTACGTGTAGCAGTTTTCTTAACATTAGCGAAGAAATACCCTAGGTGACAAAACATTCATTGTCGGTGGTGGTGATAGCATTAGATACTTTTTTTTAGAATGGAGAGATACTGGAAAATTTCGAAATCTACTTGACAAGTAGGTAATATCAGAATTTAAATGAATTGCTATTTCTTGAAAATAACAGCAGTTTATAATGCAGTTTACAACACATTTCCTTTTTCAAAAAATATTTTCCAGGAATTAGTTTTTACAGATTTTGGCTGTTTACTTTATGGTTTTAAGAATAACCTATTTCTTCCAATTTTGTTGTGAAATAAAATAATAAAAAAATCTCTTTGAATTATTAACCACATTGTACTTTTTTAACTATTTAAAACTAATTAAGAACAGAAATGCAGGCGATGATTATATGTATTCTTTTTTTTTCACTTTTCAACCTTTTCATAGTTGTAAGTCTTTTTCAGATTTCAAAATTTAATTTATGTTTTTAAAGTATACTTTTCGGTGGTGGCATTTCCCTCAATAAATCAGCATCTACTTAGATAATATCTATTTGTAAATTCTAAGATCTTCAATATAAACTCTTGTTTGTTACATTCCACGTATTCACAATTCTATTAATGAAATGCCGTTTTGATCCTTCATCGCTTACTTAAATTAAGAATTTTCGGTTTGTTTGACTACATTTGTGTTACTAGAGGCTCGGTCTCATCAAAGGTAAAATTTCTAAAAGATAAATATTTCTCAAAGAGTTTCAGCAACATTGCGTACAAGTTTCTTTGCTGCTACTTTTCAGGAAGACGTTTGAAAACACCGCATCACTTTGATCAGGAAGAGATTATTTTTAAAAGCAAGTTAGCGTTTTGTGCAACTTTAATCTTATTGGCAAAGGTATAATTCATTTGATTTGTATAATTGAATTGTAAAAGGTTTCTGAGTTCTTATATTGAGTACTTTTGATTTCGAGAGGGCACAACAACTAAGTAAATAAATTTTAACTTGTTTTTGTTATTTTAACTTTCCTGTGGTGATAGAAAAATATAACAAACATTGAATTAAAGGAATAAGCAGATAGTATTATTAAAACTATCACTAAAGCTGGCGGAATGGAAAAAGTTTCCATAGTTCCGTTTTAGATAGAAAAATGTAATTTTCTATTATTATTTTGTTTTTTTTTTGACATAAAAACTTCGTGGGAAAAGGTGAAAACTAAAATCACCCGGACGTTTACTCAGAAGAAAAAATCTAAAAAAAAATGTAATTGTTTAAAAACTATTTACCTTTGGCAATAAAATATGATAATTATCGGAATGGCTTCTATCTTATTATTTTGCTTTCATTTTTCGCTTGCAATTTATGTACAAATTCAATCATCATGGAAAAAGATATAATTTATTTCGATTGAATTGTAAAAATTTTCTGACTTCTTATATTAAGTACTTTTGACTTCGAGAGGGTGCAACAACTAAGTAAATTAATTTGCTAAATTCACTTGCGATGCTCCTGTGGTGATAGAAAAATATAACAAACATTGAATTAAATAAATAAGCAGATTATGTGAATAAAAAAAATTATCACGGAATGGAAAAAGATTGCAATGTTCCGTTTTAGATGGGAAAATGTAATTTACTATTATTACTTTGTCTTTCTTGGCATAAAAGTATCCCGAGAAAAGGGGAAAAAACGAAAATAACGCGGAAATTTACTCAGAAGAAAAAAAAATTAAAACTTAAAAATGCTGTTGTTTAAAAACCTTTTAAAAGAGCTTGAAACCTTTAAAAATAAAACATGAAAATTATCATTATCATGTTTATCTTCTTGTTTTGCTTTCCTTTATCGTTTGGAATTTATACTAATGTTTATTTTCAGCATCCTACTCTGTATTTTGCTTAGAGATTAGAAGCATAATACTTTTACAGTTTAAAAATTCGTCTTTTTATGCTTTTATTTCTTTTTCCACTACCATTGTGAAAAATTTCAAAAATTAAAATGTCCTTCCAATTGAAACGTTATACAAGCTGAAAGTACATAATGTTATTCTGCTGAAAAAATATACACATGTTATTGCCTTTAAAATTGTGTTTTTTTAATACTTTTGTTAAATTTGTAATATTTTAAAAAATGTTTTTATTTGCCCAAACCGCTTTTATAATATTTCTTTACCTCATTTAAAACATTTTTGTTATTGGAACTATATGTCTATGACTTAAGATTAAAAAATTGGCCATTGGCCACCGTTCAGAGTGGATATCCTGTATACACTTTTTAATAGATATTATGATAAGAACAGTTATTTGTTTTTTCTACTGTTCATTATTTAAAGAGACTCCCATGCAAGGTTCGCGCTGGTTTTTGAGTAACATTAGCGATTTGACGAATAAGAAATAAAAAATAGTTGTCAAATAAAAAAAAGTTAGCGGAATAGATTTGGCGTGAAACTCTGAAAAATGTACCTTTCATACCTTATTGTATCCCTGTTTCCAAAATGTTCTAAAATAACCGAATGTTATGTAATTGCTTATAAAATTTAAATTTAAATGAACCACTAAAAATGAATAAATTCTAATGTATTCTAAGTGCTAAATTTGTAAATGTTTCAGACATTCTTTTGGCAATATAGTACAAATTATGCGAAGCTATCATTGCTTTAGCGTTGTTAAAACCTATCTTAAAAATTCCTAGGAAATTTCAATTCGATAGAAATGTTTTAAAATCGATGGAAAAAAATTGATCGGCCAATGATTGATTTGCATGCAACTTAATAATAAACAGTATAGTAAGTCACTAATTTCAGCGCCGCATTACAGCAAGACTTTTCGTTATTTGGCAATTGATGCGAGCAATTTTGTTTGTGTTTTTACCGCTACGACACTAGTACATAGATAGTGATTAACTGACAATAAATATATATTGCATAATAATTTTTTAGCTTGTCTTTTTCTCACTAAATTAATGTTGCGTCGGTATCTCTAGAAAATTGAGCAATGTAAATGGCACGGTGCGGTTTAACATGTAAACTGACATCCAAACAAACATTCAAGAATATGGATAAGAATCTCCACCATGTTGGCACAGACATACATACACAAAAATAGCAAAAATTGACCCCTAGCAATTTGGCGAATCTGCTAGTTTTTTTATTCGCCAAATGGATAGTTTTATCCGGATTTCGTGCAATGGAGAGCTACAGCGTGAACACTGCTACTGATTCTCCATAAAATATTAAGATTGGATGTCTATTACGGAAGTAAAAACACTAAGTGGCGACATTTTAATTTTGATGATAACTCTTTGTGATTTCAAAATTCTTTGCGATTGCTACAAACTTAATTTCTCGGTTTGATTAACTACATACCTGGAAGTTAGGCTTTAGTTATTCCTTAAAGAATGCAGCAATTTTCTTTGCTGCTATTCTTTGGGAAGACGTTTGAGAGGCACCAGTACATTTTGATCATGATGAAATTCTTTTTAATTACCCTATTGCTCTTTTCAGAAATTAAATCTTACTGGAAATGATTTAATTCATTCCGATTGAACTGTAAAAGGCTTTTGAATTTTATTTCAGAAGGAGACAACCATGAAGTAAATTTCTTTATATCTAAAATGCTCCTGTGGCATTTGAAAACTATAATAAAAATTGAATTAAAGGAATCGCATAATAATATTATTCCTAAAATGTACGGAATGGTAAAAGACTGCTTTTTTTTTTTTTTTTGGACAGGTAAATGTCATTTTTTAATAATACTTATTTCTTCATGACATATAAATAACATGAGAATAAAAAATAACATGAGAATAGGGGAAGTAACGAAAACAACTCTTAAGTTACTTAACGTCTGTCCAAAACTTAAAATTGCAATTGGTTAAAAAATATCAAAACAACAAGAAAACATTTGAAAGCTTTGAAAATAAAACAAAAACTATATCGTAATCATATCAATCATTTTCATTTACGGCCTGTAATTTATACGAATCTTTATTTTCAGCAGGTTACTCCATAATTTATTTAGAAATTATACTAAGAATTTTAGTAATGAATTGAATGTAAACGAGACTTTTAATATCGAAATTCAAATTTTGTGCGTGGTATTTGACAATTAAGTAATGTTTCTTACAGTTGCATTTTTTTAGTTACTTTTCATGCTTTTATTTATTTAGTCGTATTTTGAGGTAATACATGATACAAAGTACCTAATGTGGTTGCATAAAGTCTGTTTTTTAAACTTTAAAAACAACAACAAATTTCTTTCCATTTGACATTTGACAAAAAAAGAATGTAAAATTTGTTTATAACATTTTATTGAAGAACATATAACTATTACTGCCTTTTATATTTGTACTTTCATAATTTATATTTTTTAACAGATAAAGCTACAAGCTACTAAACGTTTGTGGCACATTACATACATTCCGAATAATCCAACTCTCTAGACGAATGGAAAAAATGAAAAAAAATAATACCGTACACTTTTTAAACAATTTGAAATCATTGTTTTTTTTAACAGTTTAAGGGACCTTAAGACTCCAAAAATTTTTAAAACTCCGCTACAAGTAACATTTTACTGGCGGAATTTTTATCAATAAAATAATCGACTTTTAAAATAACTTAAAAATTTTGTATTTCTAAGCTTTTTAGAGCATAGAAACTATTCGATACCGCTCGCTAACGCTAATCCATTGGCATAAATTTATAAAGATATGTCACAATTTAATATTATTATAATTTTTTTGCATTAGAGAAATGAGATAGATATGTACAAAGACCATTTTTTTTTCTTGTTTTGTATCGGACACTTACATTTTCCTAACCGGTTTCGAAACTGAAAGTATCATTATTAAAAAAACGCGCTATTAAAAAAAATCGGCCTTTGTATAGATCGATTTCAATTATTCAATGAGGAAAAAATCATTTAAAAATATTAAAATGCAACCGAGCTATCTTTTTAAGTTTCTTCCTTAAGATTAGGATTAGCGAGTGTGTCTTTTTGCGCTTCTTAAGCTGTCCCTTAACTGATTGGATCCAAAGCGTCTATTTGAGAAATTTCTTTTTACTCGGAGAATTTATGAATAAAAAAAGAAATTCCTGAACTCCACGCTTTGGATTATTGAATGAAGAAATCACATGATTTTTTGTGCCACTGACTTCACATTCTTCATTCATTTTATGTTGCAAGAATTTAAAAAAATACTACTAATATGATAAGAAAAACGTGTAGATGTTAAGAATAAATGTAGAAATGTCATATAAATTTCTACAATTTAAAAAAGTCTCAATAAGTTGAAATCTTAATAAGCAATATTAAAAAAATCTGAAAAAAAAATCGCGTTTGTGTTTGATTACCGCTTGTATTTTAAATGTAAAATTGTTTAAATGAAAAAAATAAACGTAGTTTTTATACGTGATAATGTTGATAATACTTTGAAATCAGAAAAAAAAATATTTTAAAGGTTAAGTTTAATTTCAAAGCAAATTATGTGTACATTAAAATTTCTATAAAATCTGGAAATTAATATAGTTTATATAATACATTACTAAATATTTTTTATTAAAAATAATATTCTACAATGTATTTTATTCCTAAGAGTTTATACAATTAATCTGATAATTCATTATCTTTCAGTAAATAAAAGATGACAAGATAGCACAGAAAATAAAAATCAGTGAAATTTCATCTGTTTTAGATAGATCTGAAAAAGAAAATTTTCCAAGATGGATTGCTCGAAAATCTATCTGGTCATTAAAGAGCTCGTGGGATTCACACACTAATGGAGAATCTCACTTCACGGCAAGTGATAAACGGCGAAATAATGGTCCAGGTATTGCTATTGTTTTTATTTTATTTTATTTTTTATACGTAAATTAATTGCACTTGAATGAATGGTTCAATATGAAATATCAAATTCAATTTAAAAAATCTGGAAAAAATTATTCTTGAAATTAATTTTTGTTCTATCTTTAAAAGACTAGCTTATCTTTTGTAACTGAACAAGTAAAGCATTCGTCATGTTTTAAAATAAAGAAATAGTTTTAAAAAAATAATAGCTTTTTTTTTTATGAAGAAATAGTTTTAGTATAACATGTTAAATATTAAACGCAATTTTCTGCGAATTTATCAAAAGTTCTTAAATATTCCTATTTGTACTTTAAAGTAGTGAAATTACGCTATTCGCTTTTTTCTGGCAATTTATAGTGCAGTATATTGCAGTATATTGTAGCATAAAAAGTCAGTAAATTTTAGTTAACACAGGCTGTACTTTTTAAAAATGTAGTATTCTTTAAATTACGTGATCGTAACTTGAGTCTTTCATGCGAAAGGTGTTCTACTTAATTATTTATGAGCATCAGAAACTCAGCTGCAAAGTTTAGAAACCCATCATGATGGATAATAACATTAGATAAATCCAATGTTCTAAAATCTAAATCAAATAAATTACTTTATCTTGTTGAAACATTTGTCTTATTTACCTATTATTATAAAATAAAGACTAAATCCCAGTTTTCTTCTTTTAGTATTGATTTACTGTATGTAAAAATACAGGAAATTAATGAAACCGGCTAAATAAAGCGAGAAATTGAATAAATGTTAAAAAAATTTGTAATTGGGGCTTCTGAAAATTTGGATCACGGTTATTGCTGATAAAAAAAACTATTCATGAAGAAAAAATGAAGCAAATAAGCATATTATAGAATGAAACATCCATTTCCCGTTATTTAATAACATTACAATTAATTAACCATAGCAGATTTTATAGAAAAACGGAGCACTTAATGCTGGTAATGCATTCAGACAGACGGAATAACTGTTTAATCTGGTCTTTCTGTTGCTAACGCACCGCCTGGATCAAATTAAATATATCACGTTCTACGAAATTGCTGTAGTAATGAGCTGTAATAAATGCGCTGTAATAAATGCTTAATTCTTAAAGTATAAAAAACTATTTACCAAATAAAATAAAATAAAATAAAATAATATATCGATACAAATATATATTTCTACTAACTTGAATTTGTTTAAATAAGAAAAAAATATTTTCAGGTAATAAGTATACGAGTTTTTTAAGGTACTTGATAATGACTATTTAATTTTTAAAGTATGAACACCTATTTACAAGAGAAATAAAAAATAATGAAAAAAATTTAACGCCTCTCACTTGAATTGTTTAATCGAAAAGAGTATTTCTCAGTTAGATAGAATACGAATTGATTCACGAATAACCCCTCTTACTTATATAATTAAATGCGAGATTGTCGTCTGCCAGCAGCTCCTGCTGCCAGCTTTATATACATTAAATCACCTAGTTGTCTTATTATTAGTAAATATCATTTGGAACAAGCTTGAGGAATTTCAAATTTAATCTGCTTTTAATCTTTAAGGCATTAAATAAATACTACAGTTAAGAATAATTTATATCGTTAACTCTATTCGTGTTTGGACCGAAATTATTAGATTTATTGCATAAGATGATTCTATGACGGACTTGAATAACATTAGGATTTTCGAATTATTTTGTTTAATTCTAAAATTATTTTATTAGATTTTCCAGAGATTATCATAAGCAAGGTTACTAAACAAATTTATGTTGCTTTTAAGCTTTGAAGCATTGAATAAATATTGGAGCTAAGTATTCTTAATATCATTTGAATCAATTTCTATTAAAATTAATTGATTCCTTTATCCACAAGTTCCTACAAAAGGCGTATGCACCATTATTTAATTTGAAATGTGAAAAAAATCTGTATTCTATTACAAATCAACATTAATGACCTTATTATTATTTTTTTTTACTTTTTTTTAACATTGAGATTTACTATTTTCGAAACATTTTGATGTGATATTAAAAATGAAGGGTATTTTTAAATTCACTAGTAATATGTACGTAAAAATCAATTATAAAAAAAAGAAAAAAATGAAAGGAAGGAAGAAAGGAAAAAACATCGCATTTATTTTATAATATTAAATTTTCGCTATTTTTTTTTTTTTTTAACTGATTTGCAAAAGGTGACATGATACTTAAAAAAAAGGATTATTTTCGGATACATTGCTTGAAGATACATAAAAATCAGTTATTCGAAGTTAAAAAAAAAAAAAAAAAACATGACCTTCGTGGGCCATTTTATGAACACATATCAGCTAAATTATTATTTCTTATATATATAGTCAAGATAATTACTGTATCTGTATCCTGTATTTGTCCGAAAAAAATCTAAAACAAGGCCGTCTAAATTGATGGAAACTTAACGTAGCGCTATTACTCTCAGGACACCTTAAAGGTGCTGGTCACCCAGCTTCCGAAATCCTTCTGACAGTGTTAAGTCTATGGGCGTTTGATACATTTTTATACACAAAATATCTCCTCAGGTAATTAATATTTTTAACTTCTTTTTTCTGTATATTCTTTTTAAAGGACGTGTATTTTTGTCTTAGTTTTCGAAATATCTCTAAAAGCTACGCTTAATTTTATATGAAGTGTTACATTTTGATTCCCAGTTAGTCTTTTTTTAAAACACTAAATTAACTAAAGATTTTAGATATAATTTTAGAGATAAGAGGAAAAGAGACATTCTGTAAAAAAAGAAAACTTAAAAAATAAGCTAAAAATAGTTATTTCCTGAAGAAATAGTTAGAATATAAATGGTATCAAACCCCCAGAGACCATAGCATTACGAAGGGAATTTGGTAGCTGATTGACTAGTAGCCTTAATAAATGAAACTATCATCTTTGGTTTTGATGAGATACCAAATTACGAAGTAAATTAATTGAAAAATTAATTATTACCAGCATTTAAATTTTTGTAAAAAACGAAAAAAAAAAGAATTAAAGAAACATTGTATTCTTTTGTATGAAACTAGCAAAACTTTTATAACAAAGTATACATAAAAAGAAAGGAAACGTCCATTCGATTCATTTAACCAGCTATAAAGTCCAGGTGGAATAAATGGCGAAAACTTTCAGACGAAAACTTTCTTTTTTATTTTATTTCGTTTCTCAAACATTTCAAACATTTGTGATTTCGTCCGTATAGTTAAGGGAAAGAAAAAAATGAAATTTCCATATGAATCCCGACTGTTATGAAAGAATATTATAAGGGGAAAGATTTAGCTTTTGTCTTTTTAGTGTAAGTAATAAAATTATACTTTGAAAAAAAATAATAGCTTTTCAGAAAATGATATAAAACGTTGAATTTAGTTGCGTTCGTAATTATATAAAGATGTAACACCTGGTCCGCCTATAGCCGCAAAAACTATCCAACCGAATGGTTTTGAAATTTTATGTATACAATCGTTGCATAATTTTGTTAAATCGCATCAAATTTTATGATAATCGAATGAAAACTTAAGAAGTAATTAATTAAAGATTTCTTCATTTATTTAAATACCATGAAAAATAATTTATTTAATGATATCCTTTGATAGATAATAGTTTTAGGTTGCCATTCACATTATTTAAGATAGGATACTTTATTTCCATACTATTGAAAAAATATATATATATAGTTATAAATTTTGTATTCATGATCTTTTGCGTAACTGTGCAACATCTATTGCACCAAGATCTGATTATTTATTGAACTAGAATTAGTAAGAACGCCCCTTATTTACCACGCTTAACGCTCAATTTTTCGGCTTGAAAAAATTTACGAAAGTAAATACCAAAGTCATATTCTTTGCTTAAAATTTATTTTACCTTCTGAAAAATTATCGCTATTCTTCAGAATTTTGGTGAAATTTTGTTTATTGTTAATTGAAATTGTTTTTGTATTTAATGATTTTTTTGAAAAGTTTAAGAATGAGAACGAAAATGATTCTATAACACAAAGAACACCACAATAATCTTTTTAAATCTTTACTTGCAAATTGTAACCACAGAGGTTATTCAAAAGATCTTTCTTTTTTTTTTCAATTTGTTGACGGTCCCCTATGGGATTGCGGGAAAAAATCTTCGCAGAAGTATATGACCTGTTCTATTTTGCTTATACACCTGTAATTTCAGAATAATTCCTCATGTATTTTTCTAGATAATTAACAAAACCTCTAAAATTGAAAGTGGCCGGTCACCATTGACCATACACTGTAAAAAGACTGAAATCTTAGTAATATAAATATACCGAAATCTGTTCTGCTTACTAAAATTTTATATGTACACTGTACAAGAAAATGATGTCAATCTGGAAAACTTATAAGCAAAACTAGAGACATCTGTAACCAGTGTTCTCACTGATATTTGACCAAAGTTAGTAATTTGGCTAATAAAAAATAGGAAACATTCGCCAAATGAAAAAAGTATTAGCAAAATAGATTCGCCGTGTAACAAAAAAAATTATTCCGCAAATGTAACCCCTGTTTTCAATATGTTATAACATAACTTAAGTTTTTATAACTATGACAATGATTGTTATTAATATAATTTCAACTATCCGCTATAAATATATAAAAAATATGCATGTATGTGTGAAAAACGAAAACAAAGAAAGCAAAAATTGAGTACTAGCAATTTGGCGAATGTAATAGCTTGTTTATTGGCCAAATGAAGAATTTAGTCGCAATTTGGCGCAATGGCGAGCGGCAGCGAGAACCCTGTCTGTACTTTACAAAAGAATCTACTGAAATTTTGGCAATTTTACTAAAATAGTATATGTAATACTCGTTAACGTTACTTAAAAAGTTCTGGGAATCCGATTGTGAAAAAAAAAACTCTTAGAAACCTCAAAAATTTTTTGATTCAAAGTGCAATACTCTATCTGTTACATGATTTTTTATTGTTGCCATTACATAAAAAGTTCTTGAAAAATAATTCTACTAGAAATTATTTTTTAGTTTTCCAATTTTTTTAGAGCGTATAGTGTACATCGATTCCCGAGTATTTCATTTTTAATTATTCCATTGCTTCAGATCCGTAACTCATTTGTGGAGAGTAGGGTGACCATTTTCGCTCGTGTTTCGTTCAAATAGTACGAATTCATGCAAAAATTTGAAACAATATTTTTTCCTTTAATTATGTACTTTTCATAATTATCTAAAGCAAAAATTCATCTTTCGATATTTCGTTATAAATTCCAATATCTAAATAAATAATAATAATAATAATAAAAACAGGGGACAAATTAGTGACAAGCGTTGCCTATCCGTGATGCGTTAAGCTCAATGAATTTTTCATTGTTCCTATCATAATTTTTAATTAACTTGTTTGTCATGAAGATTTTTTACACCTACACTGTTAAAAAATGTGTAAAGTTACTAAAAGATTTCTAAAAAACTGGGATTCCTAAAACTGTTTATGTAAAGGCAATAGTAAAAATTCATGTAACAGATACAGATTAGTATTGAAAATCGAAAACGTGAAACATGAAACATGCGCGAACAATCGCACCTTACAGATGTAAGGTTACTAAGAACATTTTAGGAAGCTTAGGATGCCTAGAATATATTATGTAATTGGAAACCTGGTTACATGTAAAATTTTAGTAAAATAACTATATATTTAGTAGATTCTTTTGTAAAGTTACAAATTTAAGGCTTTACGCAAATTATTTTTTCTTGTACAGTGTACAGCTAAATTGTTAGTAAACATATAGATTTCGGAAATTTTACATTTGTAGCATTATAGATTTTTTTTTTATAGTATACTCCTACGAAGGCTTAATATGGTCAACTGGAAAACCCATGAAATTCGTTATCTATTCCGTTATTCAAATAGACAAATAGATTATTCAGATAGGCAAAAATTTGTCTTCCAAAAAAACGGTG
Organism: Maratus speculifer; assembly: GCA_964019185.1. Classification (NCBI taxonomy): domain Eukaryota; kingdom Metazoa; phylum Arthropoda; class Arachnida; order Araneae; family Salticidae; genus Maratus; species Maratus speculifer. The sequence goes on along the minus strand of OZ025289.1, from coordinate 3,658,958 downwards.
ATAAAATAAAAATAAAATAATTTTTAAACAGCGCGTTGCGAAAGAGTTAAAGTTTGTTGGTTATATAAACCCGCTTGAATGCTTAAAATACTCAGAAACTATTGCTTTGTTTCTGTAACATCTCGAAGTTAGAAGACAAACAGAACATCCTGAGGAAAACCAAGATTCTACATAAACTTTACTCATCAATGGTTCCCATATTACATAATTTCGGTATTACATGTGAACTTCAAAAAAGTTATAAATAATAATAAAAAAATCAGCGTCATTTTAAGTCAGAGTTTTAATTCATATTCTAATATTTTTAATTAGTTTTGCTCAATTTTTAATTCAATAGAAGTTTTATTTATATTAGGTATTAAGTACTTCTCTTGTATTATACATTTAGCTGGCAGAATATGTTGAAAATGTAATTATAATAAATTGTTTGTTTACTAATTTAAAATGTTATTAAATATCTTCCAATCTAAGATCAAAATTTACTATTGCACTAAATTAAATTAAATAAAATTTTCTTATTAGAATGGTCCTTTAATTATATTCACAAAATTCCTTCTTCTTAATATATATAATAAATAAAAATTTTAATTACATATCAGATTGTTGCAGATGAATTGGAAAAATATAAAAAAAAAGATGTCCATTTATTTGAATTGACCAAAAAAATTCGATTTATCCCATTAAATTAAACAAAAAAAGTAGAAAAAGAAAACAATTAACTGAACGAGATAAGTTCGAATTGATCTGTCACATTCTCTTGACATCTTCAATTAAGCCATTTCTTTAAATCCCAAAGCATCGCTGAAAAAAAATGCAAAAAGCTGATTTTTTTTAAAGTAAAATGGATTGAAGTACATTTATCTGTCGAAAAATTTGAATTGAAAATGGGTAGAAGCATTTCCTGATCTTTATGCTGTTTGCCTGTCTATGATTATGAAATGTCCAAAAAACTTCACACAAAAAGCACTTGTTCTGATGTGATTCTGTTCTGATGTGATCTGATTCTGTTCTGTTCTCTGTTCAAATCCTTATTTTGCGATATACGAACACTTCGCGATTAAATTTTTTAGCAATAATTTTAAGTTGAGGATACGTCCCTAATGACAAAAACATGAAATTTGACATTTAAATTTTTCTTGTCAGCTCAAATCAGGTTAAAATATCAGCATTAAATTAATCCTTTAACTTGAAAAAGATGATTAATTGAAAAAGATTTAAAAAACAACGTAATCAAATTGGACAGTTATATTTATATCACATTTAGAATTAAATTGTTTTTTTAACATTTGGAGTTATCAGTGACTATAAAGTATAAACAAAAAGGAATGAAGAAAGATTGGAAACTTATATTGAAAATTCTTACGATGGTAATATCTTGATTAACTTACTTTAAAAGAATAAAATAGATTTCGATTAGATAACTCTCACAGTATATTTTATTTAAAAAAAAACTTTTGACGGAAAATAAATTGAACGTTTCTTTCTATTTTTTTATTTTGCTCTTGATTTATAATGATTCGGAAACATCTTTAAAAATATATCAAATCATCTGTAAATATAATTATGCACGGAATTAGAAACAGGGATATATGTTTTTAAACAGTTAAAAATATCTGATTTATACAGTTTTAATTACTTATTAAGTAATTTCAGGTTAATAAAAGAAGCCATATTGTAATTCACATTTAATACCAAATTGGTAAAGTAGAAGGAACATTTTTGATATTGTTGAAAAATAGATTCATGGATTTTAATGAATAATTTTGTTATTGCAGGTGAATTGGAGAAAAAAATTGGTAAATATTTTATTAAAACCTCCGAAGAAATTTTTTTTATATCGCACTAAAAAAGGAAAAAGATTAACTGAAAAATATAAGATGAGATCGAATTGATCTGTCACATTATTTTGACATCTTCAATTATGCCATTTTTTCAAATCCAGTAGCATCGGTGTAAATCGATTAAACAGAAGGAAATAAAGAAGATTATGAACGTTTCGAAAAGATTTGAAAATTCTTTGCGTTTGACATTATTTTAATTAATTACTAATAAAAAAATTGTCTGGAATAAATTAACAGTTTATATATATATATATATAAACTGAATATATGAACTAATCAGAATTAACATCATAAAACATGGCACATTAATTTCAATAGCAAAGGATATTAGTTTTATTTTTGATATACAGGGTTTTTAAAAAATGACCAGTATATTTGAAAAATCAATAAAAACGAAACGGGAAGCGACAGAAATACACCGTTTGTTGTAATATACTTGGGACAACAGTAAATTTTCAGGCAGACAAGCTTTCGAAACTAGTTACAATTTTCAACAACAGATGGCGCTGCAGCCTGGATAAAATCTAAAATAAGATATCTTCCACATATCCATCATGCGCAGTAATAATATAGCGTAGTTTGTGAACGAAATCACCAGAAACCTTTGTAAACGTGTCAGGTGGGATGGCTTCTCATGCAGAAGAGATGCACTGATTCAGTTGTTCAATTGTTTCTGAATTGTGGCGGTACCCTGTCTTTCATATGAAAAATCCTGTGTTCTAAGGAAAAAAAACATTTTTTCACAGCAAACTTGCAATCTGTGAACAGCACACGCTTACAACAGAAAAACGACATACAAAATGGCGAACTCAGACTGCGTTTTCTTCTATATGTTTCAAGTCGCCTGTAACGCCATCAGATGTTGAAAAATGTTACTAATTTTTAAAGTTTGTCCGCCTGAAAATTTACTGTTGTCTCAAGCATATTGCAATAAACGGTGTATTTCTATCGCTGCCTGTTTAATTTTTATATACCGGTCATTTTTGAAACACCCTGTATGAAGTCAAATTCACCTTGTTATCGTATTTTCGTACTATTTCCATTATGAAGATGTATTCATGTCTATTTTTTATTTCATTTTCCTCTTACAGAAAATTTTTCAAATCAAAATTAACTGTTTATCATAAATTATTATTTCGAGATCTGTTTATCTTGGCAACAGTAAGAAAAAAATTGAAAGATTACATTTTTATAGAAAAGGTTAAATTTTATAGAAAAATATCAATTTATTCTTTATAAAAATAAATAAATTAAATATTTTTTATAAAAAAATATTTGATATTATTTGATATTAAATTAAATAGAACATAGCCTGTCTTTATTTCTGGCACAAAATCCATGTGTAAATAAAGATGCAAAGACATTATGTAACTCTTGCTCGTTCTCTCTCAAGAGTAACTCTAACTCTTACCTGATTCTTTGAAAGTATGTAATACATGATGAGTTAACCTTTTTTTTCAAAAGCGAAATTATGAGAATTATCTCGAATTTTATTATTTACAAAATATTACTTCCAGTAATTACTCGTGTGCGAAACTTAAAAATGCTGAAGTTCCTAATAAATGGCCCGGCTTAAAAACCCATTTGGGTCATTTTAAAAGATAAAATAAAAGCATGGGAGATAATAATGTTGTTTATGAAATTTTCAGTAAATTAGCGAAAAAGTAAAGTTAAATTGATTTCCGATATTTTTTTTGAATTTAAGCTTACATAAAATTGCCGTGTTTATTGTTAGCAACAGATATTTATCTTTGTTTTATTTTCCCTTATGTACTTTCATATTTTGTCATATATTCGCAACACATACGTTTATATATACAGGACATTCAAAGAATTATATTCAGTTATAACAGAATTCAACGTTGTCACACAACAGAATTTGTATTATAGTTATATATTTTTAAATAAATTAAAAGAAATAATGGAATGCTGGAAGTATTTTCTAGCTGGTTGAAAATATATAGAGTCTTGAAATTGAATTCAGAATGTTCCGCTTCCATTGTCAATACACATTCAACTGTGTGGACAGCAACTTGAACTATCTGGACACCATCCCACTACACAAAACTTACTCAGACAATTATGTGTTAATAACGTAAGTATTGTCTATTGGAATGATAGTTTCTGTGACCTCTGTTAAATGGAATGTTTTCCAGATAATTTAGTTGGATTCTAATTTCGAGTCCTAATCTGACCAAATTTTTAAAATCGGGGGAAACTTCTACTCGTAAATTGTAATAGTAGAACTCAGCTACATTAATAAAATTCTAATATAAATGTTAAATGTATAACATAGAAATCTTAGCTTTTCGAATTTATAAATTAATTAAAATAAACCTTATGAGTTTCTTATTAAATAAATTAAGAAGCGTCAAGACTCTTAAATCTTTAAAATTTACGAAATGTAAATTTTTTAGATGTTAAATTCCTATTTTTTCTAAACATTAATCTATATGCATATAATTGTTTCTTTAAAATTCACATTACGACAAAAGTTATGGTTTTTAGAATTATAAGCACTCAATAGTTGAAGCAGCGTTTCTAAAACTTTCAAGTCATCTTTCTCCAAAAAAGCTTTTGTGGTATAACGCGCACGATATCTGAAAACCTCTGAATATTTTTTCATGAAATTTTAAACACATATATTTTATGTTAATCTGTTAAAACTGAAAAAAAAAATTTCCTTTTTATTGTTTAAAGAAACATTTTTTAGGTGTTTGTACTATTGAAACTTTCTAAATTTTGCTTTAGCTAAGCACAACTTTTATTAAACATGTATAGAATGCTTTCAATACAAATTTATTTAAATTCAAGTTAATTACTGAAATCTGAAATATAAGTCCAAAATTTGCTTTCTTGTTGCAAAATTTACTTGTTAATTTTTTAAATAATTTGTTATGCCGATTTTTTGCACGTCAAATGTTCGACAGTTTGAAGCTCCCTGTAAATGCTCTTTCTGCACCATGCGATTTTATTTAATACACAAAATGAATTCCAATTAAAAATGAATCTCAAAATAAATACTTTACAAAAGATTAAAAGCTAAAAATCGTCTTTTTTTTTCATTTCGTCCAATTTTAAACGTTCTGTAACCCCTTAAAACAGATTCCTAAATTTCCTCATAACAATGCTGTAAAATTATGACAGCATAATGAAATTTCTTAGAAGATTTCAAAAGTATTAATATGCACTGTTAAAAATTTCTGTAAAAACACAAAATAAAAAGCGAGACTCTGTAAATTTACACTAGTTCTCGGTTAAGTGCATTCGATTGAATTTCTCGATCATCATTTTGCACACATTTCCCTTATATTACATTTAATTCCCTACAGGGATTTCGTATTTATTTAAAGATATATTTAACTTTGGTAAAACTTATAATTGAAAATACCACCCTATAAAATTATTTTGCAATTTTACAAGACACATTAAAGAACAAAATTTAGCTCATTTTTTTAAATGTTAGAATAATTTAGAAAAATAAAAAATAATCTCGTCTGTGTTAGTGAGGATTTTTATTGATTTTTCCCCGCTGAATCATAAATAAACATACAAGCTCTTATAGCTTAGTAAGTAGTGTGCTCTTTCACTTCAGTCCATAGGAATCTCCAAGAAGTCTCAAATCCCAGGACGTGTAAAAACAAATTATGTAAAAACATAAATGACACAACAATTGAAATTTACTCGAAAAATGAAAAATTCGAATTCTTTCAGGCTCACTGAAAATTTATTGATTTTGAGAACTAAAAAATATTATTATTATTATTAAAAATAAATTTACCGAGCCTTGTGTATTTTTAACGATGTTAATTTACAGAGTTTGTAGAGTCTATTGTAAATTTTTCAAAAATCATCTCTATTATTTAACAGAATCTCTGTTTTTCTAATCTCTGTAATTTTACATAAGAATTTAAGTAATGGATTACCGATAGACTCGCTGTAATTTCAAAGAACATCTTTTGACAGTAAAAGAAAAAATCTATGATAGTGCAAAGATTAATTTGGTCTTAGCTCACTTAATTTGTTTTTTTTCTTATATGAAATATTCTTAAACTCCATAAACAGTTCTGTGTTACTTTTAATCCTCATATCCTATGTGACTTTTTATCGAATGATATCTTCAGAAAAAGAGCCGATAAAGAGAACCAACAGCGAATTCATGAATGCAGTACGAGACGTTTTTCGAGGTACATTAGAATAGCAATCATCCCACCAGTTCTGAAATACATCTTCGACCGATAAACTTATTCATGTGTCTAGCAAATAAAACAATAGCAGGTTTCGAAAACTTTAGTTCTATACCACCCATCTTTTTTTTTCCATATTCATTTTTTTAACAATTTCCAAAATGGCTGAAAACTGTTTATGAATTCACTTTGTCTGCCTGTCACTCTGTCTATCAAAGGGGTAATTTACGTAAAGAGAGTCTGATTGCCACGAAATTGATATATGCTACAGGATTTAAAGATATAAAACCAACGATTATAAATGCAGAAATAAAGTATGAGAAGGTAGCAAACATCTGTTTCGAATCTAAAATCGAGATTCTTCATCAATGGAAAACTCAGCGAGCTAAAAAAAAAGCAAAACAGAGCAAAGAGACAGAGTGACGCAGGCTTATATACCCGCTACGGGGACGATCCCGCCTAAAGAAAAGGAACCAATGAGAAGAAAGCTGCTAGAACAACTGGATGGACAAGAAGCGACATCTATCGGAGAACAAACAAAACAAAAACTAAAAAGCAACGAAAAAAAATGCATTAAATCAAAGAAACCCATTAATTTATTTTATTATTTCATTTGAGACATTGACGTGTTTTTCTAATGTGTTCTGTTTACATTTATATTATTATACGATAGACCGTGATCATTTGTGAAACGATGCGCTGGCCATATTACGTAAATAATGACTTCGACAGATTTGCGGAACTCATTTAAAGTTTCACCCACTTTTGATTTTTTTATTGGTTGTTTACTCGCTATTTAAAAAGTTCGTTGCCGTCCTGAACATTGTTGTCATAAGTTTCCTCTCATCTTTCTGTATAAAACGACATTGCGAGGACTCAAAAGACAGAATTCTATTCTGTTTGTACTGTCTGTACAAAGCACAGAGGCAAATAAAATGTCATTTCTCGAGACAAAAACCTCAGTTTAAAATCTAGAAACTCCAGAATGGGATTACAGCATTTTAGTTTAAAAAGTCCTTCCGGGCAGTGCCGGAATATTGAGTAATATATATCAATAATATATAAGCATTGCGCGGCACGGAACGGTGCAAATTACAACCATTTTGAAACAAAAACGCGGATGAAGCTGGCCTATGAACTCCGTCGAGACATTGGTCTGAATCAATCTGATCCAAATAAGTTTATACATACAAAAGTTACAGCATGTGTAATATCAAACTGTTTCAAAATTTCTGCTATTCCAAAAATTCAAACTATTATAACTCTGCCATTTTTTAAGATAAAGGCGAAAAAAATATGTTCCGGAATTCTTGTACTTGGATCAAAATTTCAAGATTATTTTATCCTGTTTTTAATTTATTCGAAAAGTTTTTAAAATTTAAAAATTTATAAAAAAAAATGGGCGCCATTTTGAAAGAAAAAGGTGGATGAAGCTGGCCAACAAATTCAACCGAGACATTAGTCTGCACTATTTATAGAATTAATCTTTTTCAAATCTTCTAATAGATGACAGAGTTATTGCATGACAAAAATATGATGGAGTCATGATCGATGAAAGTACGTTAAGTATTTTCCGAAAAAGCTTTCCTCCGGACGACTGCAATAACTAACTTTTTACTTTTCTGTAACGAAAACTACCTAAAAGAGATGCATAATTTTTTTTAATTCAATTCTCTAGCTTAATACACGAGCGTTGATATGGAGTACAAATTTTAAAAGAAATACCGTTCAGTTCTATAATTCAAACATGATATAATATGACATATTCATAAAATTATTTTTGCATATAAAATATACTTATTTTACTTAAATTAATGTAAAATATTCTTAAATTTTCTTAGATAACATGGAATTGGAAAGCATTTTTTTTTTCTTTTCTAACAAAAAATAAAAAAATAAAATAAAGGTGCCAGACGATTCGCCATTTCTAACAGTGAAATTTATAATGAAATGTAAAATTCTCTTCCATTTGTTGTTTCGCGAAAGTCAGTATTTAAACTCTATAAGGAAATGGGAATGAAAATGAGACTGTAAATGGGATGGAAATATCTGCATTATTCAGTGCAAAAACAAACATATACAAGTTTTAGAACACTTTTAAAAATTCTCTTCGAAATTATTTAAATTTTTGATAATATATTCTTTGTCTTTCCGTAAATTAAAAAATTAAATCACATCAACTGCATATATATGCATCAATAAGCACGGTAAGACTCTATAATTTGGTTAATAGGAAAAGGAAACAACTCACATTTATAAATAACTACCTATAGCAACGATTTTCATTAAAACGGAAAATATCTGAGCTTATCTAGAGCAAGTTGGTACGATAGTAAATGAATATATAATTAGGAAGAATGGAAAAGAAGAACGCTTTCACTTTAATGCAAATGAATCCATACGAGAAACTGCTTGTCTGATTTTGTTAGGAATTATTTTAGGGTTTGTCAGTTCTTGAATATGTTGAGGAAATTTATAATTCACACACGTTGAGCTTGAATTATGATTAACACTAGTTAAACATATCATACGATTGATTTATATCTTTTATCGCATTACAAAAGTATATTGAAATTCCAGAAATATTTATAAATTAAAATTATGTTTGTGGAATTCTGCTTTCCTTTTCTCTTCTGTTAGTCGAAGTTACTCAACTGGAATTTTCTTCAACAGATAGTATTGTAATTTCATGTAATTAGAAAACTAAAGTATTAATTGTTAAATAATGTTGTTAACGTAATTTGTTAAAAGAGTTATTAAATAAACATATGCTTTGAAAATATTTTTGCTGACTCTTATTATTGAAGTTATAAAATCAATTAACAGCTCCACATTAGTAATTTGACCAGCGAGAAATCTTGGGTTTGTAGAAAATAAAGTATGATTAAAGATTATTTTAAACGCAAGCGTTTATTATATCGTACTAAAAAGTGATAAAAAGATGCTGAAGGTCAATTGATGAACATAAATAACTTTCTAGGAGAAAGAAGTCAAATTGCAAGTTGTTTATTTCACAATTTTAAACCTTTTCCAACATAGTTGAAAAGTGTTTATGAATTTAGTTATTATATGGAAGTGTGGCTGTCTATCCACGCTCTAATTTACCTAAATATACTCTGAATTTCACGCAATCGGCATATGTTAATGATCTTTATCGTGGCGTATTCAATATTGTGTATGATGTGTGAAGTATATGCAGTATTGTTACAGGACATTGAGAAGAATTCTGTTAGATAATGGGCAATAGATAGAAATCGTTTGTAATATATTTTAATGACATTACGTAATTCTCAAATGTATTAGAATTGATATACATTACTGAATTTCAGTAGAATCTGATTGCTATAGAATAGGGCATTCGTAAAATGTATCGTTTATTTACAAGAACACACAAAAGGAATCTGTTAGTTTATTTGTTAGTTATACAGCTTTTGGAGAATAATTGCTGAAAGGGCGTTTTAAAGTTCAGTATGTACTTTTATTAACACATATGCATGGCTACATAAAAGAATTCGCTTACCAATGCCCTTATTAACGAAAATTGCTGAACGTGAATATTCAACTGTGTTATGTGTATTTCCTAGCGTTATAAGTTTTTATATGCACGCTGCTAATGTATACAACATTTTATACAATATACAGGGCTGTTCAAAGCATTCGGAAGTTTTTCGACTGTATATGAAAGTTTCAAAAAATGTTTTTTCAATTGTTTTAGTTAGACATCATATTTCAAATTATTAAACGGTCACGTTTCCTTACATTATTGTGAAGTGTTGGAAAATATTTTATAACATATTCTTGACGCACAATTATTCTTCCTTTTTTTATGGCTATATAATTTTACCTCTAGTTTTACCTCAACAAATAAGTAAATGAATAAGTAAAAATAGAAATCGACCAGTGTCCTTTGTATCACTTCAATTCACTCACTATGCAGAATTAAAATATGCCGCATTTTTCAACCACGCCACGTTACAATCAAAGATAATCTTATTTTTGAAGCAATTTATAACATTCAAGTGATCACATACGTGATCACTTTTATACATTACGATACATTACGATACATATACTTACGATACATATACTTATGATACATATACATTACGATACATATACTTACGATACATTTATGTAACCTTGTTGGACAAATGTTTTTTGCCAGCTGAGCGCAGCGGCTGCCTATAAGTTAACTATTTTCTAACACATCCATCTATAAAGGCATATTTTTCACATAAAATACATAAAATTTATGAGTACTTTTATTCAGAAAACAAAAATTCACGATATAAACTACAAAAAATTAGCTCATATTTTGCTTAAGATAAAAGTATATTTCCGATTGAAGATTTAAGCCGAATACACAGACAAGGCGGGTTAAATGAAAACATGTAAGAAAAATAAGTCGTATAAACGCACAAAAAAAAAAAATATATATATATATATATATATATATATATATATATATATATATACTTATACAAGTTTAGAAAAAGCAAAAGCACAGAGAAAGAGGGGTAAAAAGATTAATATTTCTCAAGGCAAAAATCATGCTTTAAAAGCTAGATTTAGCAAAGATTCTAGTGAAATGGTTATGCGTGAAACACATGCAATGAATGTTTATCTGAATACATCAGCTTTCTAAAAAATGAAGCATTTTTGGGGGGAGGGGGTATGGGGGTGAGGCTGTAGCGACTGTTTTATAATTCAAGAATAAAAATTTTTGAACACATTCATAAAAATATTTTTACCATAAAAATTTATAAAGTCTTTTTAGTTTTTTTTATTCAGAGAATGTAAAATTAGTTAGAAAATTGTTTTTCTAATAATACAAGTGGATTTTTAGGAAAATAGGATAACTTAGAATTTTGAACAGTTTTTTGGTATAGAAATACGACGGCATATTGTTCTTTTGAAAGAAATTAGATAAACTTTCAGATAAGTAAACATTATAGCGAAATTTAAAATATTTTCCAATTCGTTGCTTCGTCAACGTAAGTACTTAGAATTTTTTATGATATAAGAATGACGAAGAGACTGTGAATATGTTAGAAACACTCGTGTTGTTGAACGTAAATAAATAAATAAATAAAATGTGTATTTTCAGAATCACCCCCCCCCTTTTTACTTACCCATGATACGTAGTATAGGGTAAGTCTTGCAATCATTTTTTAAATTGAAAAAAAAATTGACGGATTTACACGTTTTAGACTCTTGAAATTTCGAAAAACATAATTTTAGAAAAAAAAAATTGCCGTTTGTCTGCCTGTCTGTCTGTTTGTGTGTCTGTAAACGCTCTATCTCCCGAAAAAATTGAGATAGAGACTTGAAATTTTGTATGTACTTAGTATGTAAGAATAGAACGAAGCCTATTTAATATCAGTGACCTGAATTATCCGGAACTATTTTTTCGGACTCTCGAAAAATTCGTTCTGATGAAAGGAATATAAAATATTTCGAAATTTTTTATTTCAAGGAAAGGACGTGAAAGGCAATAAAATAAAACAAATTTTGCATACAGAACGAAGTCGATCGGATTATTAGTTGCCGAGATATTTGTAATCCTGTTTTCACCATTCTTCGATTTTTCAAGACCCTGTATTTCATTGAAATTTCAATTCAGAGATATATTTTAATATGAAATGAGACGTTTAATTCAACGCAGTAAATTGCAAGTTTGTATGATTATTATTTTTGGAGTTATAAGGATGTTTCGTTTACGCAATTCGGTACTACTTGAGTAATAGGGCGTTTTATACAATTTTTCAAAATGGGTTCATTAGCAATTCATTCAGAAATGTATATTACAAACATTTAAATATACGTTTAATTTTTTTTTTTGGAATTGCAATGCATTTTATAAATAGTTTTCGCATGTTTTATTTTCATATGTTATATTATGCATAACTATGATGGGTAAGTATCATGGTCGCCCCCAACGACTAGTTTGTATTAATTAACGATTACTGAAATCTTAAAACATTTTTACGTATTACATCTTGTTTAAAATTTCACATGTGTTTTGGAATCTACTGTAATTTGGTTTTACAATTGTTTTTTAGAAATTTCGCAATTTAATTTTTTTTATTTTTCTTTTGGATGGTATTTTGTACCAAATATGTGTTTTATCATTTATTTTTTTTTTATAATTTTATGTGATATATTATCTTTCTCTATTTTTTTACATATATGTATATATCGGGAAGTGTTAATTCTTAATAATAAAAATATTTAGCAGGAAATCAAATAATTCCTCGGTAAATCAGGTGAACATATGCACACTCTGTCTTTCAGACAGCGTAAAGGACAGATGACTGCATCAATTTCCGTAACAGCTCCCTATTCAAGTCTTGATGGTGAATCTGACAAATCGCAATATTCCTAAATAAATCGTCTGACAGATGTCACAGATTACAATAATCACTTGCATGTGCAATCTTCAAGGATACTCCAGTTATTGTAACACGATTATTATCTATTACGTTGATTTGAACTAACTAAAACTTTCTCTAACTAACTAAAGTTTTTGTTATAAAAAATAAACTTTATAAAAATAGACCAAAAATATAAGAAAATGATATTGTCCCATTTTTATTTAAATTTTCAGATATTAGAAATGTTTTGAATTTCCAAAAAAATATTCAAATATTATATTTACGCTGTTTAAGAAAAGCAGATGTTTTTAAAACTACAAAAATTTATATAATAATCAAATTCGAAAGTATCCGATAATCGCTACCAAGTCATACAATAATCCAGAAAAAAGTTTTTTATATTTGGAAACCTCAAAAAACATTTTACTTTCGAACTTTAAAGAAGAATTTATAAAAATGAATTTTTATTAGCTACTCGTTATTTTCGGAATCGATTTTGAGTAGCTTTTATTAAGCATTAATCCGCTCTCTCTACACAGAAAAATACTTTTGTCATCGGGTCTCAACTAAACATTTTCACTTGCATAACAGAAAATATGCATACAATTGTAACAAAAAATGTTAATTTTAATTTTAATCTTATTGCAGTTAATTCTATATTTTTTTCAGTTAAACATGTTTATTGAATATGTAAATATTTACTTCAGGCATCGTATCATCTGAAATATCTGACTTCAACTGAATGTCTTGACTGGTTATAACCTGATAACCGAAATATCTTGAACGGTTACCTGACTATAGCGAGAATTAGTTAATTTACTTTAAAAGAAACTTACGGGCAGAAGATAAATGGGAATAGCTTTTATTATAATTTTTCATTATTTTGTTTTGTTAAGAACATAAAATTAATTATTTTAACTTGATAGTTTTGATAATTTTTTCAGTTCAATGAAGAGACAGAAAAAAACGTTTGTCTGTTTCATGTTACATCAGTTAATAAATTTAAAAATGCAATTTTTGGAAGTAAAATAAAGATTTTAAAAATAAGCCCATTTTTGTGTATTAAGTCGGTAATAAAAATGTTTTAAATTATAAAATTTTGTTCCAGTTTCATTTATAAATTCATAACGCAGTTTAGAGTTCAATGAACGATCACCAAATTTTACGTCATTGACGAAAGAATTTTCCGATATTAATGCCAGATCCCCGAACTCTTAAAATAATAATGTTATATATTCACAGATTTTTTTAGAAAATAATTAGTTTTAGTTATTCCTTGAATAAATGTCCTCTGATATACAAGCCGACGGATGATGGATGTCGATAAAAAATTCCTCTGTCACGCTATTTTTATATTCAGCTACCAAAAGAATAAACTCAACCAAAGAGTCTAACATTGAATAAAATTAATGTACAGTGTTCTTAGTGTCGGACGGCGTATCCACTTTGTGCAGTATGACCTAAGAAAAAGAACGAGTTCACGACAGTGCGATATTAAATCCGGGTAATTAAAAAAAGATCATTGAAAATTGAGATAAATTTTACGTAGAATTTAATTGAGAAAAATAGATCTATTTTTAAAAGGATATTTTTATATACAGAAAGAAATAAAAACAAAAAAGCATAAGAATTAGTATTATTTAAATAAATTTTGATAGGAACGAAAACTTAAATGTACAAAATTTTTTTTTTCACCCAGAAAGTGGCTCGTCAAAACATTGCAGACGGAAAGCTGCGTTTGGTATGTCATACCCGACAGAGAATTTAACTGTAATGAAATACAACTTATTTATTCCATAAATCGAAGAAATAAACAAAATAATGTTAAAAAAAATAATCTTTGGCAAAATTTGGCTAGTATACGTTTTTTAATTACAATAAAAATGCACTTACTGGCTCCTTTTTTACAGAATGGACTGATATAATTCATAAATAAGTATTTGTCGCTTTGTGTATTAATTTTGTCTATCCCTTTTCTTCATCGTACCTCAGATATTTCACCATCTCAACTTAATAATAATAAAAAAACACGGAAATCAACAAGCAAAATCTGACTGACATTAAGTCAGCGCAACTAAGAAGTCGCCCCGGTATCCCACATCTACTTCAAAATTATGACATTCAACTCACAAGGAAGGTCTCCATTCTGGGCATACTCAGAATTTTATGAAAAAATACTAATTAAAGTACTTATGTATGTAATAAAGGATTAGTCAAAATTAGGGGCGGAATCACATTAGAAAATATGTAAAAAAAAAAAAAATTAAAAAAAAAATATTTTCAAATATTTGGCGGGAAAAGACGAAAGAGTCACTCGATTTGGCGAGCAGCCCCTTTCCTCGCTAAAAGCAAACGATTATAATGGAACTGTTAGATATGAAAACTGTTAGATATTTAGAATGCGTGTAAATGGTATTTAATGAATTTAAACATAAACAATGAGAGATTTTAATATATTATATACATATATATGCATATTGTATTACATATATATATTACTTGTTGAAGTAGTTATTTAATTATTCATTGGAAAAAAAAATGTTTTCGTAGATAAAAAAAAAAATCACATTGAGAAAAATTATCTTCATACATTTAAGCGTATTGAAAAATAAAAGTCAGGTTTCCATAGCAACAAAATTTAATCGAGAATTCTCAATTGGACTTTGAGATTGAAACAAATCTAATTAATTGGAATTATGAATTTCGTTTTAAATCTCAAATTTTGATGATTAAATTTGAATATATATACATATAAATATCGATATAACAAAATTATACTTAAAATAAACTATAACTTACAAAACAAAAGTTGTTTAAATTAAATTTCTCAAAACAAGTTCAACATGAAGCTTATTTTTTTTCCTTGAAGTGTATTTGATATAAAGTATGTTTTGAAATTACATTCCATCGCCAACGGGCGATAAACCGCCAAATAACGAAATTTTCATTATTTTTTTATGGTTACTGAATCGAAATTCCGCTTAAAATTTTTTTTATAAACGTATATAACCACACGAGAAGAACATTCTGTAATTTTTTCAGATTTTTTGGGGTATGCCCGTATGGAGACCTTCCTTGTCAGATACACGAGCTTTGTCTCTTTTGCTGGAAAACTGACTTGAGGTAAGCGAAGATGAATGCAGCTACGGGTATGAAATATTCCCGGTTTTTAAAAGTTCAAGGAGTATGTTAAATTATAGCTGTTATAAGGTGTTAATATTTTTAAAAATTTATACACCAAGTGTACAAAACTGAACATTTTCAAACATAAGAGTTTTAAAGATGTAAAAGAACTTGAAAATTATTTTAGAAATTTTCATTTTAAACCGAGAAGTTTTTATATTTTAAAATTGTTCTAGACATGAATAAAAAATAAACCTCTGATACCCATGGCAGAATGTATTTTACGAGTGTTAAAATTCAAAGAATTCGAATTCCTACCAGAAATTTGAAATAGTAATTTTCGATTTATGTCATCAAGGAATGCCTGCAATTATTAAAATCAAAGTTTACTATTCAGATTTTGTAGACATGAGATGCTATCCTTGAATAAGGATTAATGGGCCGTAAAGGTGAACTCAGCAGAGTCCAGAATTCCCGGTTGAATAGTATAACGAATTATACCAATTTAAACAGACCTTACCTTTGTTAATTTTTTATCGCTGCACTTATGATAAATGATGGTACTTTAACTACGAAAAGATTATTATTATTACATATATACATTAAATTTAAACCGTTTAGTTGAGTAGTTTCTGTGTTGTTGTATCAGGGCAGACAGGCAGGCGAACTAACCAGACCACAATTATAGGTGCTATGTATTTATATAATTACGTATATACTGAAAATAATAAAGCATAATACAGGTTCAAATACACTATATGGCCAAAGATGACCGTCCACTTGCCACTTTAAGACATTTTGATAAATATCTAGGAAAAAAAAACATGAGGAACGATCCTGAAACTCTTAGTGTATAAATATAATAGTACAATTCATACATTTCCGTGAAGATTTATTCCTGAAATGGATTTTGTGCTTATTCTATAGACGATCACTTTCAGAATTTTTAAGGTATGATTTTGAGACTTTCACAAAAGTTCTCTATATATTTAGCTAACATAATATGCAAATCAAATTTTGATATCTTTGACGCATGCGCAGTGAAAAATTATTTAGTAAACCTACTCATTTTTCATACAATTTTTATTATTTTTAATTCTGATTACAGTATATTGTGTGCAATGTTGTTTGTCATATTTTCAGAAAAGAATATTATTTTATATTAAGAACTTTACGAATTATAAGCAAATATTTTGGGGGAATTTGGGACTGTGTTTATAAAGACCTTAATTTTTCTACGAGTATATCTGCTATCGACATAAAAATGAACATAGTTTATTACAATAAGCCACTTAATCATAATCAACAGTTTGAGCGCTTTTCCTGCATTAGTTTTGATAGGGTTATCCAGAAGATAGTCATTCTTTTATATTTTGTTGACGGTCCCCTATGGCGTTTCGGAAATAAAACTTCATGGAAATGAATGACTTGTACTATTATATTTATACACTTAGAGTCTCAGGATAATTCCTCATGTATTTTTCTAGATATTTAACAAAATGTCTAAAATCGCAAGTGGACGGTCATCTTTGGCCATGTAGTGTATATTTTTGTCATAAATAATTACCATTAATAAAATGCCCACAAAATTTCTGTACACACAAAGTAAATTTCAAAACTACATCGATGTTTGAAGATCAATAAGAGAAATCTTTAAATATTCAAAGCTTTTTAAAAAATAAACTAAATAGATTCACTACAGAAATAAAATAAATCTTTAGAACGTCTACCTCAAATAATAGTTTAATGCAGATATTTAAATCCTTTTTTTTTTTTTTTTTTTTTTGGCCTTTTTTCTAAACAACTACTACTATAGGGTTGTAACATTAGAAGAAAGAACATGAACACGAAATGATAAAATTTACGCTTCACTTAAAACATTTGATTTTTTTTTAATATTTTCTTTTCTTTAAATTACTTCTTTTCCAGTTAAAATATCATGTGTTTTTACAAAAACATTAACAAATATTTAAAACAGAATAAACCATTTTTCTTAGAGATGTTTTTTTTTCGCAATGCATATTCTTTTTTTAATCATACATTTTTCTTCTTTTTTATGCAACTTTCGAATAATTAAAAATCTAAAAAAATCCAGGAACCAATCCGAAACTTAAACAATTGAAGTTTGTTGATAGTTTTACAAAATATTTTTCATAATTTTTTCATAATTCACAAATATTTTTAATAGTTTACAAAATTATTTAACAGTTTTATAAATATTTGACTTATTTAGTGCTAGCATTTCATCTGCATTTTTGAATTATAAAATTCACATCTCGGCCTAACATTTTTTTTTCAAATTAAATATTGTATAATATATTTATTGCAATAATAACATTGAAATATTCTGCTTGTTTCTATACATTATTTTTTTGTAATAACAAATATTTTTCGATTTATTATTTATTTTTCAAATAGATTCGATGACGTAAATGAAAACATTTTTAGAAATATAATTTAATTATGAGAAAAAGATATTTTTATCAGATTTATAAAAATCATGTTTTCTAGGCAAAGCGTTAAATTACGTTAACATAATTTATTATATGTACACATTTTAAAATTTTACTTCAGGATAAATATTTGGAATTTTGAAAACGTTTAGTTAGTAAAAAATAAATTTGAAATGCAAATAAAAATTGATTTGGAAGTTTACTTAAATATTTATTTTTATTTGATTTAAACGCTCGTTTTGTCGCATATTTCATTTTTTTTTGCTATCCTTCTTTTATTTTTAATAACATATGCTTGATAACTTCATGTAAAGATTTTATTCTTAAGTATATCTTCGACATTCAAATAAGTATAAACCGAACTTTGATAATAAATCAGATTTCTTTATCTTTCAATAATTGACAGATACAAAATGAGTCAATAGCTTCACCTCTTTTGTTTTAAACTATAATTATTTAAAGTTTTAAATCATATGATTCAGGAAATTAATCCTACGTTCTTTTCATCTTTCGGAATATTCATATGAATTTTGAAACTCAACTATAAAAAAACATTAAATAGTTTATCCATATAGTTTATCTATAGTATTAGACTTTAAACCAAAGTTTCAAAAAGTAATAAAATTTTAAATTGTATTAAAACATTCCGTTTATTTTTATACACTAGTTGTTCTGTAACATCAAATATTTATATATTTTTTCAAAAAAATTTCATCAAGCAAATGAAAAATTCAGAAATATAATTTAATTATGTGGGAAACCGTTTTTTATCGAATTTTTAAAAATCATGTTTTTCAGACTAGGCAATAAATCCCTTTAACCAAATTTATTTATTTTGGATAGAAATTTTAAAATTTTATTTTATGATAAATACTTGGAATTTTTAAAACAACTATTTTGGATAGAAAAATTACTATAAAATCAATTTGGAAGTTTATTAAAATATTTTCGTTTTTTACTTAAACATTCATTTTGTGAGACTAATTTAATAGTATAAAATTATATATTTATCACGTAAATAATTTTTTTAATATGAAGTATTATGCTTGTTTATCAGTTAAGAAAAGAAAAAAAGTGGATTTTTTTCTTTTCCTTTTTTTCTGTTTAATTGCGTTTGTAAATATCTAAATACTTAGCACCTATAGCTTTCATCTGTCCGTCAGTCTGTCCGTACATAACAACGCAAAAACTATCCAGCATACCGATTTGAAAGTAGTAAATATAGCTGTTGCAGAATTTTATCCAATCATTCCCAATTTTGTAAAAATCATACGAAAACCTAAAAACATATTAATAAAAGTTTTCTTCATTCTATTATATACTATCACGCGTCGTTAGTTCAATGGTATCTCATGACATGCAAGGATTGTAAGTTGCCATGGTGATGACGTCCTGTCTTTCCATACCAATTAATTTATATATATGATCGCAGTAAATTTCTTAGTCATGCACTGCATAAGAAAGCGACAGCTATAACACCAAGATCTGAATGTATACAAAAATTACTATTATGAATGCACAACATTTGCTACGTTTGACATACTATTTCTACTTTTCATTTTTAATTCTCGAATACAATAGTATTTCTCAGATTGAAAAATCTTATATCTTATGAAAACACTTGAGATATTCCATAACGTTGCAAAATTTTAATTAACCTTGCCAATTATATCGAAAAATTTCATAATTATATTTAATACGACAATTTTAATTTTATCATGAATAATGCATGCATTTTCCTGAACAAGTTTGAAAAGGGTTGGTTTATTAATTGCACGTGATGTCTGTATATTTATTTTAATTTTAATACAACTTGAAAAATCCAATATATATTTCGAAATTTACAATTAATTTAAAATGTACTGTAATTAAACTGAAAATTCAAAATTAAAAGAAAAAAAGTTGCAGATTTACACATATATAACAATTGCAATATAACTGCTCATTAAAATTTATTTTATAATAAATGTGGCAACAATGATTACTAGATGTCTACTAGATTATTCAAATGCCTTAAAGGTTTGATAGTATTTGCAATTGCCTAAATATATATTTTTTTAATCTTTAAAACATTTTATTTTTCTGTAATTTTAATTACATATTTAGTTGCCTTTTTATCTACAGCCATACCGTTCTTCCTTTTTTAATATCATATGCTTAGAAATGCTATATAAAGATTTTAGCCTTAAGTACACCCTCTAACATCGCATTAATGAAAAGATCTTTAATAATAAATAAGTTTTTTTTTTATCTTTCAATAAATGACAGATAGAAAATCAGAGACATAAAAAAAAAGAAAATGACTCAGTAACTTTACCTCTTTTGTTTTTCAACTTTTCTTCAGGAAATTGAATGATAATTCTCCAAATGGTCAAAGTTTTCGATGCAACTTATGTTCGGTATTGTTCAGGTGAGGCAGGCTATCAATCAAGCATTCAATAGGATAAAAGAAATATTCAGTTTGGGATAACATGAATCAGGAATTTAATGTTTGATTTTTTAATTTTTTTGAAAGATTAATAGATATTTAGAAATTGAACTGTTGAAAAATGTTAAATAGTCCAGATGATTCTAAAATACATATTTTAGTTATTTCTTGTCCCTCCTACGTAATATAGGATAAATCTTTCAATCGTTTTGAAAATCGAAAAAAAATTTTTTTGATGGATTTACCCATTTCAGATACTGTAGATTCCGAAAAACATATTTTTAGAAAAATAAATGCCGTCCGTCCGTCTGTGTGTCTGTAAACGCTTTGTCTCTCGAACAAATAGAGACAGAGACTTGAAATTATGTATGTAGTTAGTATGTCAGAATGGAACACTGCCAATTTAATATCATGATTATCCGGAATATTTTTTTCAGACTCTGCAAAAATTCGTTCTGATGGAAAGTATATAAAATTTTCCGAAGTTTTTTATTTTAAGGAGGGGAAGTAAAAGGAGATAAAATAACACAAATTTTACATAACAAAGAAAGATGACCATCGGATTATTAGTTGCCGAGATATTTGAAATCCTGTTTTACACACTCTTTGATTTTTCATGACACTGTATTTCATTCAAATTTCATTTCAATTATATATTTCAATTGCAAATGAGACGCTTATTCAGACGCAGTAAATTTTCAGTTAATATGATCATTATTTTTGGAGTTATAAGGATGTTTCTTTTACGCAATTTGGTACTACTTGAGTAATTTGGGGTTTCATATAATTTGTCGAAATTGGTTCATAAGCAATTCATTAGAGCATTACTATGTATACTAAAAATATTTAAATATACGTTTAAACTTTATTTTGGAATTGCAATGCTTTTAATAAATAGTTTACACATGGTTTATTTTCATATATTATATATTCATATCTAAGATGGATAAGTTTTATGGTGGCCCTCAACGATCAGTTTATTACAAGAATGATTAAAAAATTTTAATAAAGTCACAAATAAATCTTTCTTGAATTTCTTTCTTTCTAAGCATATTTCTTTTAACTTTTTATACTATTGCCGCTCACCTAAGCAATTGGAAACTTAAAGAAAGTTTTTAAAATAATAAAATGTATTTAAAAATTCAAATTCATTTTTGATGTTTTAACAAAACTTTACATCTTTATCTTTATAGATATGGTAGGAACAAAAAAAAACCTTTGTTATAATTGCTAATTTATGTTAAAATGATATAATACATATTTTGATTCGCATGAAACTGCGTTTTAAATATTCATACATTTTAAAAATATATTTTGCTAACTAAACGATAGTTACCAATTCATACTTTTCTTATATATACAGCTATATCAAACTCTACGTTGTGTATATATATTAGTGATGGGCGATTTCGATTTTTTAAATCGATTTAATCGATACTACGGCCAACTCGATTTAATCGATACTTTAAAATTTTTAATCGATTTCTCTGAAGGTAATATAATTTTCATTTTCCTTCAAAAGTCGAAGATAAAATAGACGGATGTGCCAATTCCAAAATTTCAGTGTATTAGTTTCTAAGATAGAAAAATTAAAGAAACCTCAGAACTCCCTCCCCCGCCCCCCTGCAAAACAGCGTCTTTTGTTGAGTGATGTACACCAAAAATTGATCAGGATCAATTTTTATTAAGTACCAGCTGAATCTGAATTTTGATGAAAATCCATGAAAGCGCGAGACACAGCTATTGCGAAACCATAAAAAATGCAGCATATCAGCGCCACCTGTTGGGCAATTTACACCAAGAACTATTTAACATTAATCTATGTCAGAGATTTACTGAATCTGAATTTTGATGAAAATTCGTTCTTGAGATAGTGCTATTGCGTTAATCATGAATAATGCAGTATAGCAGCGCCATCTCTTAAGCGATTTCCACCAAAATGTAATTAGCATAAAATAATATCAAGGACTAATTGAATCTAAATTTTTATGAAAGTCCGTGCATTAGTTCTTGAAATAAAGCTAAAATGGAAACAGGGGCGTGCGAAAAGAGAACTGCGCCCGGTTCAAAGTTCCAATTTAGTCCCCCCCCCCCTATTAACTTTTTCTTGTGATAGGCTAGAAGTGATGTTAATAGTAAAAATTTGGCGCCCCCTAAATTTCCGTGCTCGGAACGGCCGCTTCCTTTCGCCCCCCCCCCCCTTTCACATGGCGCTGAGTGGAAATTGTGAAAAATTCATTATAGCAGCGCCATCTGAAAAGCTATATACACCAAAATTCAAAAAACATCAATTCATGTCAAGGACTAACTGGATCTAAAATGTGATGAAAATCCGTTCATTCGTTATTCAGATATAGCTGTTGCGCAAATCGCAAAAAATGCAGCATAGCAGCGCCACCTGTTAGGCTATATGCACCAAAAATTAATTAGATTTAGTTTATATCAAGGTCAAACTAAATCTAAAGTTTTGTGGAATTCCGTGCATTTGTTCTTGAGATAGAACGGTCAGAAATTTTTGTCGTATACAGACTCACAGAGTGACAGACACACCCACAGACAGATATTTCTTAAAAACCATGAAATCGTGTTAAAGACCTTCTAAAATATATAAATCCATCAAAAACGAGAAGTCAAAATTTTTTACGAATCTAATACTCTCTTCTTGTAAAGTTACAAAAGAAAGTAAAAATGTAAAATCGATTCTGCCCGTAAGATCGATCTTTAGATTCGATTTCGATCTTTAGATTCGATGTCGATCTTTAGATTCGATGTCGATCTTTAGATTCGATGTCGATCTTAGATTCGATGTCGATCTTTAGATTCGATGTCGATCTTTAGATTCGATGTCGATCTTTAGATTCGATGTCGATGTTTAGATTCGATTTCGATCTTTAGATTCGATTTCGATTTTTTTTTCTTTTTTTCTAGGCTAAATTAGTGTTGAATGAAGGTATTTTTCTGCGACTCCGGAGGAAAGCATCATGTTTTACAGCTCTGTAAGAGAGGGGGAATCGCAATTTGTGCATTAAAAAGCATAAATCTCATAACTTCTGGGGGGGGGGTAATCCCCTGCGGGCGACTCCATTAATTCGACACTAGGTTAAATCGTTATATTTTTGTTTAGAAGTCCAGTTATTTGAAGTATTAGTTGATTATGTTTTATTTTTCACGCTCGTCTCTTCTAATCCCCCCTTCCACGTCAGTTTTAACTTACAGGGCCGTTCGGAATATGCATACAGTTTAAAAAATGTCCAATTCTCGGTCTATTTTATTTTAGATCCACATTTTAAATCCTTGACAAAAGATAAATAAAGGGTCACCCTTCCGAACGTTTGGGGTTTATCTGCGCCCCGCCGGGGGGCATATTTTTTTGTTTCTTCAAAAGAAACAAAAAAAAATTTGAGGGGGGGGGGGCTTGCACCCTCCTCCAATATACACCTTAAAATTTCGCTCATTTAATTTTCTACCATTTTTAACTTAAAAGTTTAAGCTACATGGCACCCCCAGAGCTGTGGACCCTTCCCCCCCCCCCTGTCAAAGACAAAAGACAAAAAAAAAGGGGTTTTTTTGTCTATACAGTGAAACCTCCAAATAAGGGACACTCCGAATAAGGGACACCTCTATTTAAGGGACAAAACTTCCGGTCCCAGTCCCTTGGTATAGGACGTGTAATGTATTTACCTCTGAGTAAGGGACACTCGATTTAAGGGACACTTGAAAATGAGATTAAAGAGTCTGGTTTTTGAATTTCAGATAATGAAGTAGTCTGTGATAAAAATGAAAATACAGATTTTTGTGAACTTATCAAACAGACAGTCAGTCATGTTGATACAGAGGCATATGACACTATTAACGGCCATTTATTTACCCACTATTCTGATTCAACATTAGTACTTTAATCTGCATTGAAAGTAATGATGAAAATTGTGAGGATGATTCTCAAAGTGGTGAATAAAAGAAGATTGTGAAATAAAGAAGTTTACGTATGCTTTTAAGCTGTTCTCAGATCCAAAAAAGGCAACTTTTAAGACATATGTTTTAATTACTTTTTATCTGGAAATGCCTCAAACTAGCAAGTGTTGTTGTTCAGAAAATATGTAATTGACCATTTTTTTTTTTTTCAAATGCAATAGATTTTTTAGAAAATATCAATATCTTTTGAACCGAATTTATAAGTATGGTAAATGAACAGTTTAAGGTTTGTACTGAAAAACTGAAATTTGCAAAACAATTCCTTTTGATTGTTACTTCAAGTAAAATTCTTTCAAAATTTTTATACTTTTTGATGCATGTACACAGTTTTTATTAAAAATACAAATCAATAATTCTATAAATCATTTAATGATTTAGTAATTAACTGAAAATTTTAATTAATTAATTCTATTTTGTTCCGTTTGTCTGATTAACATAATTTATACACTTCGGGTCATTTAAGGGGCATCATCTGTGCTATTTTTATATCTTTCAGAGCGATTAATTAAAAATAATAGAAAAACTCCGAATAAGGGACACCTCTGTTTAAGGGACAAAAGTTCCAGTCCCATAGGTGTCCCTTATTTGGAGGTTTCACTGTACTCCTTGTTCTCCATCCTAGTTACACGCTCTTGGCACTCTTTATACTCGGTTTAATGCCAAGTTACTCAGTGTTGTTATTAGTTGAGTTATGTCTCTCAAATTTGTCAAAGTTTTTGTGTAAGTGAAAACCATAAGTGACAATCATTTTAAAATTTAAAATTCTTAATATCCGACTCTAAAATCTGCAATAGCTTAATTCTATGCCTCCCTAAATGGGGATGGGGAGCGGGAGGCGGTAATTACGGTCCTGCTGATTGTCTAAGTTTTGGAATTAGTAATTTGGATCTTCTCTGTGTGAACCTAAATATCGAAATATCGATTCTAGTATCGATTCTAGAACTGGGAAATCGATTCTTATTATGATCGATGTTGTTTTATACGATATCGATTTTAATCGATTCTCAAAATTTCCAGAATCGCCCATCACTAATATATATATATATTAATTCTTCTTATTCTTTTAGCAAGGATTTGTTTTAAATAATACAGTTAATAATTCATACGTTTATTGTACGGAACTCTCTGACTCATAGTTGACAGTTTATGTAATTTTCTAATTTATAATATAAGTTCGAGAACAATATTGGTTCTGAGAACTCTTATAATTGAAAAAAAAACTATTTTTAAGATTTAATCATTTCTAAAATATTTTTTATTTTAAGGCACAATTTTATATGGAAAGAATAATATAAATACGTTAAGCTTTAAGAGTATCGAGACTCCCTAAAGAATAATAACAAAGATGAATGTTTCAGTTACACTCCGTATAAAAGTGTTCATCTCAAAAAATAAATAAATAAATAAATATCTTATTTCAATTGTTAAAAAAGTAAAAATTTTCCTTACTGCAATGTTTAAGAACACAAATAAAAATCTAGAGTATTTATTAAGATTAAATTTATCTCTGGTTTCTTAGACATTTCTTTGGGGCATTTCATTTTTAGAAAGTTTCTAATTTCCTTAATTATTGGATTATCGAACACATTTCTCTTTTGGATGAGGTAAAAAAAAGTGCACATTAAAAATGTATATTATGTTAACTACAAAGAAAAAATAACCATACTAAGTACGAATACCTGGAGATATATGTTCTTTGTTAGCATTTTCGTAGTTAATTGATTTCTTGGGAATTTATTCGCATTAAAAAAGAAAACCTCAATATAATACATTTTAATGGGAAATAATTTATTGAAAGATAGATTTAAAACCTCATAGCCCCAATTTGGGAGTTAGTAATTCTAGTTTATTATTTTGTTTTATTTTTGTATTGTTAAATTTGTTAGTTACTGTTACCTGCGCATTTATATTTTCATATTATGGTATTTTAATTTAATGATAAACGGACAGTTATTTATATTATCCAGCCTTTTAAAAAGAAATAATTTAATTTATAATTGAAGAATAAATTAGAATGAAGGAAATGGATTTAGAGCAGTGTATGGATTATATATTTTGTCCTAAACAAAATTTTGAAAGGGAAATGGCAGAGGGAAATAAAACACTTCTTTATTTTTAATCTTACGAAAGGCTATGATAATGTTACAATCAGAAAATTATACAATGTATTAAATGAAATTAATATAATCCAAACATCATTAGAGCAATTCTAGAACTTTACAGACAATCAAAAAAAAAAAAAAAAAGATTAAAATAGACCAACGATTATCAAAAGATTTTGTAACAGATAAAGGCCTCAGACGAGAATAATGCATCTCCCCAATACTTTTAGAAATTTATGCTGAAGAAGTATTGAAAATTTAGAAGCAGAAATTCAAATTATGAGACTTAACCCTCTGATTGTTTTGTAAAGGGTAAATTTGTAATATTGTTTTCTCTGAATTTGGTTTTACATGCTCAGAAAATATGATTTTCTCAATTTTTTTTTTAAATGTAACTACAAATATGAATGTAAGCCTTGAAGTTATTACTCATTCTAAAATGTATTGCAAATTCATTAAATTTATAGAAGTATACTACATTAACTATTACGGATACTGCCGTGAAACCTGGAGCTTAGTGAAAGGAATGTTACGTTCCAAACACTTAGAGGGTATGTGAATTTTTGTCTACAATTCGCAGATGACCGAGTTATAATTGAAAAAGTGAAGAGATTTAGAGAAAATGACATTAAAAGTTAAGAAAGAATACGAGGGATGTGGAATTCACATGAAGGTTAGATAGATGAAATACCTATATATAGGAGGAAATAAGACAGACCTAAATCTAAATAATTACATAAAAATAGATTACAAAACATAAAAAGATGCCAAATAACTCAGTTTTAGTTAAAAGTAGCTTAATTCAATTGCATTTCCTAAAAACAATATTTTTTATTAAATATATTGGAAAAGTGGTGATAAAATCAGTAAGATTATTTTAATTTTAAAACAACATAAAAAAGTATATTTCGAAATTCAATATTCAAATAAAATGTTTCATAATGCTATTAATTTTTTTCTAAACTATAAATATACGTGTTTAAACAATTACTTAAAATTTCAAATATTATTAGTCATTAACATTTATTTAGTAATAGATGTATCAACAATGTTAGATACAGGATTCATCAAATGCAGTAAAACTTTGATAGATTTTGAAAGTGTCGAAATATCATTAAAAACATTTAAGCAATTTATTTTTTTGCAGGCTTATTGACATAATTTAATACGTTTTTTATCTATTTCTATTCATTTCTTTATTAATAACACATGCTTGCAATCGTCACAAAAATATTTTATTTTTAATTATTTCTTCTAACATCCATTGATAAAAATAACTTTGATTATTAATTAGATTTTTTTTATCTCTCAATACATGGCATGTATATATACATATAAAGTAAGAAAGTAAGCTAAAGAAAAACGATTTTTTTTTGATTGAATGAATTTAATATGAATTCAGAAAATGAAATATCGTAAATATTTGTCATAATTCTATAATACGTGTATAAAGTCATTTAACGAATGATCAAAGATATATTAATAAAGTAATAATTAAAACTTTGAGTTTTATTATTTGACTTTTGTTTTTGACTAAAAGTTGGTAAACGTATGGGTTTTAAGGATACCTAAGAACAATGGCTTGCAAAAGTCATTAGACACTTAAAAAAGTTTTGAATATTTAAAAAGGATTAAAGAATTTAAATTGATTTTTACCGCTATAATAAATCATTTACCACTTTATGTTTAAATGTTACTAATATTTTCGAGAAAGTAAAGGAATTTCTTTTTTACAATTACTAATTCATGTGAAAAGATCGAAATTTATATTTCAAAATTGATGGGAGACTTATAAGATGTTAAACATAATTATCTTTTATGAATTTTCTGACAATATTTTAATATCGTATTTAAAAAGGAATATTTGGCTTTTTTAAATTCGCCTGCTAGTTACAATAAATTTTCTGTCCATGCGAGCATTTAAAACTTTTCTATGAATATTTATTAACACTAATTTAACTATTTATTTTTGTTTAACATGGTTTTGGTTAAAGCTAAGTTAAATATTTTTTATAATAATAGTTTATGTTTACAGAATTCATTTTTTTAAATTTAAAATAAAATTAAAGTACATTTACTATTTTGTCATGGGTTATTTAAAAATGTAATGAACTATAAAATGCCAATTTATTAAATTTACTTATTTTTTCTCAAACAAATTGATTAGTAACTACATCAAATCATATTAATTTCCCTTTGACAACCGTGTGATAATGTGTAAATTCCGGCAACGAAAATGTCCTGTAATGAAATTTTGTATAAACTGTATAGCCGTAGGTCGACGGAAGAAATTTATTACAAATTTAACCCTGGAATTTCCATTGCGCAAAAATATTAAATGAATTATTTTTATTACTAAATATAATATATATTTATATTCTTAATTAATTTAAATCATTTTGAATGCAGATTATAAGTAAAATACAAAATAAATGATTAACAGCTGTAAATTTTAAAAATTCTACAAGAAAATATCGTTTAATAAACTTTGTTTAAAAAATGAATGTTTATGAAATAAAACTAAACCCTAATTCAAATATTTATTTTTACTTTCTTCTATTTTAAAATAGAAGAATCGAAATTTTTTTTCAACAGATTTACACGTTTTACGGATCAGAAAATCCAAGAAAAATGTTTTTACAAAAAGTCTGTCTGTCCGTGTGTCTGTATGTCTATGCGTATGTCCGTATATCTCAACCATCTACCATCAAAAAGTGTATGAAGATATGCATAGAACTGAAAGAAAATTTTTGTGAATGTTTTTGACTGTGGCAAGCAGACCTTCCTTCAATTTTGAAATATTCCGCCGGAAGGGGGTGCCGCAATAGCACTTTTTGTGCCGTTTTCAATATTGTACCGACTAAAAGTGAATGAAGTTATGCATCGAATTGAACCAAAAATTTTGTGTAAGTGTATGGCTATGAGTAGTTGGTTCCCCCTGAATTTGAAGAAAATCCGCACGAAGGGGGCGCTGTTTAACTATATTGCTTATCATTCGACGTTGATCATTAAAGAATTATAAATGGGGGGGGGCAGATTATTTAATTAGATGAACCATATAATGAAAGATACTTTTTTTTGGGATGAATTTGAGTTTTAGTTACTAATTTTTGAGGGGCGTGTTCAGTACAATGCAATTACTATATCGTTATTTGTCAAATCCCACTATGAATGAAAATTTAAAACAGTTTTTTTAGCCAACCCATATTCTGTTAAAAAATACAATAGCGCAATGACATTCGACTGCTTAACAATGGGAAGTTATATTTTAGGCAAAGGTATGTGTGGATCTTTTACATGAACGAGTTGAATAGAGAGTTAAATTTATCAATGATAAGGATAAATAAATCGGGAGCGAATTTTACATCTTTTTTGAATTTGCTAAGTGTACTGTCAAAGTAAGACATTATTAATAGATGTTTGCAAATAGTAAGTTAGCTTTTAAATTTCGACCGGTGCAATATAAATTTAGATAAAGATTTTTTTCAGTATGCATATGACATCTACAAGAATTCGGGGCATAAAAGAGGGAACATATATGTAAGGGAATTGATTGTTTTAGATGCCCTTTACGATAAAATTATGCATGTTTTTGAATAAAAGTAGGAATGATTAAGAAAATGAGAAATTCTGGTGTACAAAAGAAAAGACGCCATAATAATATATGAATGTCACATCATAATTTCATTTAAAAAACAAGGTTAAATTCCCCTATCTATTTCCTTTGATTCAATGTGCGTTTCCAGAAACCAACAAGAGTAGCGGGCAAAGCATACTAGAAGATTATACAGCATTTATGTATGAGCTGTTAACATTTTAGTAGAAATTATACGACGGACCCGGTAAAATAGTCTAAGTTTAAAATATAAAGATCGCTTACTAAAAATATATACATTTACATCCTTTTCTAAAATATATATACGTAACTTATTTATTTTTTTAAAGCATCAAAAATTTTCAAGGTATTTATCAGATAGAGTTGATTCTTCCTGCTGATTAAAAGTAACAATGGTTTTTAATCAAAGTATTTTAATATTACATTAATTTCTAAATTTGAAATACATAAAAGAAGGAATGCCACTAAATACAGAAAAAGCAGCACAGTACGAACGCCATGAATAAAAGATTAAGTTAAAGATTACGTTCGACTCCGTTTCTGTTTTATTTTATGAAAACTAAATGGATTTTTCATGTTAAGTGGACAAAAGACGGATCAATAAATTTTTGCACAGTAATTTATTTCAGTCTTTGTAATGTAAAATGTTTTTCTTTCTCATTCCCAAACGATTTATAGTTATATTGGTAATTTTATTATTATTTTATAAAAGATTAATAAATTAGGAAATGAAGTCAATGTGTTCTTAAATTACTGTTCTGAGATGATGGGTAAAAACATAGATTTTTAAACAAAAGAACTCTATTCCAGAACTCGTCAGTCAAGCGTCAGTTAAATCAACTTATTTTACAGAGGGATCTGTTTATTGCAAGTAATTACACTTTGATATAGTATTTGGCTGTGTAAAGGATTTATTTGTTACAGGAAAATACATTTAATAAAATAAAATGAAATACGGGTTTTTTTCTGTGAAATATTCTGTTTAGTATTGCTTCCGCTCTACGTTTCCCCCCCCCCCGTACATTCAACAGCTTTCTTTTGACACGGCAAGAAAGTTGTGTACGCAGAATGTGTACATAAATCCCCTATATAAATTTGACAAATTTAATAAAATTGACGCATAGTTTGGATTTAATTTCTTATTCTGAAGTAAAATGTACAATTAAATAGGTGTTGGGAACAAAATGTGTTCGCTAAATAGGGGTATCCACTAAATTGAGGTATCCACTGTTAGTTAATATCCGTTAGAAACGTTTTAATGCATTCATGTATTATACATATGCAATATGAAACTTACAAAAATAACCTATTTTTACACTACTAATGAAAAATAAATTATTCTTCAGACTATCATAAGGAAGAATTAAACTGTTTTCGAAAGTACATATTCAATAACTTTCATATATTTTTCAAAATGCTTATAGGTACAGAACATTTTCAGTGTTCAAAGGCTAAATGCGTTTTACTCCTATATTTGAACCGTATTCTTAACAATAAATGAGGATTCAGAAATCAATCCAATTAACTCCAATATATAAAATTGCTCATCTTAAACTGTTTAAGTTATTTATCTATAAGAAAAACTATTATTTTTTTCTACCACATTTTGATTATCCTTCCACATTTTAATTCACTCATAATCAAGGACAACTCTTAATCACTTTATAACTATATAGAAAAAATTCAATCCAATCATGTCGTATCCTCAATTTCTTGAAAAATGGAGTTTTTAATGCTTCAAATGTTGTTACTAAAATAGCAATAAATAATTTTGGTTTTCGGTGTCTTCAGATTTTTTAAAAAAAAGAATGTATGTGAGGCAACTGTTGGATGCGTTAAAACATCAGTTTTTTGCACTATACGATCATAATAAATATATTTTAGCAGATAAAAAACGATACATAACAATAAATAATGGCCAAACAGTTTCTAGCAATGTTAATTATATTTTTAGTTTAATTGTCAGTTAGTTAAGTATCAACTAATAAGTTCAATTAGTTGGACAATAATTGTTATTTCGCCTGGATATGTAATAATTTAATTTTGTTAGCTGTATGCTGATTGTGCTGCATTGAATTGTGCTGCTATGCTGAATTTTTCTGCATAGCTTCTTCAAGCTTCAGAACCAATACAAGGATTTTCATCAAACTTCACATTCGGTTAGTCCTTGACATAAATTGATGTTGTATACATTTTGGTATAAATTTGGCGATTCTATGCTGCATTTTTTTTTATTTCTAAAATAGTTCCCTCTACAGAATTGGTGCACGGATATACATCAAACTTCATATGCAGCGGATTCTTGATATGGAGTAGTTCTGTTTATATTTTAAAGCCAATCGCGCAACAGGTAACGTTATTATGCTGAATTTATCCCGATTTTATCGATAACTGTATCTAAAGATTTAATGCACGAATTTTCATTAAACTTCAGATTCAGGCATACCTTGATATATATTATTGCCGACTATGTTTTGGTGTATATTGCTCAACAGATGACCCTTTTGTTCTGCATTTTCCCAATATCCACACATGTCCAGTTTCAAGAACTAAAGCACGTGTTTCATACCTTCAGAATCCTGATGATAAAAATAGATTGCTATTTAATTTTAGCACTGCGCAGCGAATTTTGAAATATTAACATATATAAGTCTTGGGATCGCATATTCCAAATAGTACAATATTACAGTTAATAATTCATATATTTTTTGTACGGAACCCTCTGAGGGCGAATAATACACTTACTTGATAGTTTACTAATTAAGAAAGTAGACAAATTGAAAAGAAATTCAATCTTACTAATACCTCATCTAACAAAAGCAATTTTATTTTCAATTTCAAAATGATAAAAATTAAATGATTTTTCCTTCTAAATCCTAAATACTTTGATATCTTTTTCGCCAAATACATCTTTTGATCTTAAACAATGAAACTCTCAACAAAATTATTTCTATTCTCTTTTAAATTGTTCTATGACTTACTTTTTGAATGGTTGTGTGTCTGCAAACTCTAAAAAGTCGTATAACGTCCAGTAATATTTTCTGAAAGGAATTCGATGATATACTTTCTAATGTTCTTCTATACTCTGACTAATTGAAAACTCCAGAAAAACTTTTATATTTTCCCCTTTTTTAAGATCTTTATTTGATAGAAAACATTTAATTTAGACGTTCATGTTGAAATCTATTGAAATATTTTAGTGCATGCCAACATCAAACTTATCAATCACTTAAAACAAACTCAAGGTAAAAAGAATAATGTTTCTGATTCTGTTATAAAATGTTATAGGAAAAAACAAAGTAAAATATAACTTCTACTGACTTATTTACGATAATGTAGCGTTTTTTATATTTAGAATAAAGCGTTTTTTATATTTAGAAACTTTAAAAATGCACGTTTTATAACTTGAGATGCATTTTTAAAAATAAGCATATTTTACTGCCACAGATTTTCGTAACGTTTCTTTGTTGGTTTTATTGGTTAATAACTTTTTTTTTCAACATTAAGTATATCTTATTTGTATAGTTTATATTAATTATTAACACTTTTTAAAATTATAATTTATTTTATGTTGCAAACAAATATTTAAACGATAAAAATATTTCTTCTTTTTTTACTCTTTTTGTCTTTTGTGCAATCTTAGAAGACTTAAATTAATAATTATAAAAATAACTTTTATTTTCAATATAAACATTGGAAAAACAATCTTTAAAAGTTTTTGTCTGTATATATATATATATATATATATATATATATATATATATTGTATATGTATATATTTAATTTCTGTATTCAAAGATTAGATTAAGAAAATGCATCTTGTCAAATTTAATGTTTTTAACATTAATGATTTCAAACTACAAAGAACTTTTCTAACGCAAAGTGAAGAAAATATGCATAAGTTTCATTTAATTAAACACATTCATTTTACTTTGAAGCGGTAGTCAATCTAAGCTGTCAGTAATTGAAAGGAAATATTTTAGTTAGCGGGATAAAACTCTAGCACAACCAAGTCTTAAATCATTTTAATTTAATTATCACACCACTAATAGCTAAAACAAATCTTTTAAGTTATCGATAATATTGTTTTCGCAAGAGTCACTCAAACTAATTACTTTCATTCTGCTTAAACGATTTTAGTTTGCATGCTTCAAAACATTTTTCGAAGATTACGAACATAAGATAATATATTTTTTAAATGCTGAAGTAATAAAATGTCACGAATATGCTTATGTTAAATTATACGTAATTTCTCATGGTTATAAAAGTAAGAAAATGTTATTCTTAGAGTAGTCATGATCATTTGCGCATGCTGTTTATCAATAAAAATATTTCATTCAAGTCCGAAATTTCGACAGAAAAAAAATCATATGTCTCTTTTTTAAATAGCTCATAATAAGATACTAGGAGTTTAAAAATTCAGAGAAAAAACGAACTTTAAAATTTTTAAAGTTAATAATATGTTTAAAGTTAAAAATATTTAAGTTTCTGGAGTAAGTGCCATGGAGGTGTTACATGCATGTACTTTGAGCGATGTTAAATAGAATTGAGCCGAAAGAGATTCTCTTAAAAAAAATACGCAAATTGAAATACATTTTTCAGTTGAATAATGATTTGGTTCAGGTAATTAACAGTTTGATTCCATAAATTAACGAAAATTTAAACTTTAACTAACGCATTTTAATAAACCAACAAGCATTTATATATAATGATAAGAATCGTTTGATATCTCCCAAATTAATCTGCATATTTAATAAATCAAAAAAGGTTCTGAAACATTGATGGAAGTGTTTTTCAGGGTTTGTACTTTTTTGCAGGAAATGAATCTATGAATTTCCTTTTAGTAAATTTTTCAGAATTAAATAGTTTTTCCATTTGCATAATAAATGGAGAAAGACGCCAGTTAACTTCATTTTTTCTGACGTGAATTTTAAATGAATAGAGAAGATTTATTCTAGAGTATTTGAATAGTTTTCATGACGTTTGTAAAAAAATTACCATTTCCCCCTGAAGTTTTCTTAAGATGTTGTTACAACTCAAAGGTTACAAAAGAATTTTAAGGTTTATTAAATTTTTAAAATTCTATCAGATTAGTTCCTAAAATTTTCGGAATACTTTTTTTACGTTCCTTATAATTTTTTACAGTAAACCATATAATTTCCATTTTTGAGACTACGAAATATCAATATACATAGAACCAAAAACAAAATCTTGACACTTATTGAAAAATGTGAAGTTTGTGACAGATGAACTATAAACCACTCTTCAAACCGACACTTTCGTTGCCAGGTTTAAAAGCGCCTGGCATTATTTTGCAAGCGAATTTGTGCCTGGCAAATTAAATATAGGATTTCTGATAGCCAAAGAGTAATACGTTACCGTTTTCAGGGTTACTAAAATGATGTGAGCGGGAAATATGTTTTATAAACTATAAACCACACTTCAAACCCGCACTTTTGTTTCGAGATTTAAAAGCTATTGCTACTAACTTTGTAATTCAATTTAAGTTTGGCAAATTAATTATAGTCGTCTAACAGCCAAAAGGTAATCTTGCAATTTTCAAGCTTTCTAAAATGACGTAATGATGACATGTTTCCTTGTAGTTTTAAATAGATCTGTCAGGATCTTAGCAACATTGGAAATGTCTGGCAACAATGGATTAATATCACTAATAGATAGTAGAAACAGATTTTATAAACAAAAGTCATGCTATAATGATGTAATTTTGAAGATTTTGTTTTACTTGCACAACTCCTATCCCAACAGATTAACGCAACGTTTCCCATTAGGCAGATCGCTCTCATACGTAATACGTCATAAAAATTTAAAGCACATTAAAAATGAGCCTTCCTAAAACATGTGAAGAAAACATTGCTAGATCAAATAAAAAAACAGTGTAGAAAGAAAGAGCTTCGAAATCGCTCTAAAAACGTAATATCATTTGTATAATTGAAATCAATTGGTAGCAATCTAAAAATATCAACGATATTCATTTTACAAAAACTCAGCATGAACTTAAAAAAAAATATATCATCTGCCCCGAAAATTATTCTATATTTAATAAGAATCATAATAAAAGAATATTAGATTCCACCTGAATCTGACATACCCTCATAGCATGCATGGTCACAGTGAGGTCACAATGACGTCACTGTGAGTCACTTTGGTCACATCACATCTGTGACGAAAATGCCACCACTCAGTGACGTCACATTGTGACTAAGATGTGACTTTCTAAAAAGATTTTCACAGTTCGTCACAATGTTTATGTCTAAGTAGTCACAAATGACACACTTTTCACAAATTGGTCACATTGTGACGTCACAAAGTGGTCACAATGTGACGTCACAAAAAAGCTCTAAAACGGCCATAACGACTTCACATTTTAGTCACTGTGACTTCACATCGACGTCACGTGACGTCACATCGACAATCGTTGGTCACAAAGTCACAATGTGACTTCACAACGACGTTGCAGTGACGTCACCATGTCTTACGGGATATTTAATAACCGATATCTTCGAACATAAAGACCTGGTTATGATTCAGAAAAAAGAAGTGAAAATTTCTAATTGAAAAGGTTACATGGATTATAATTGTGCAAAACATAACCTACTTCTTGTAAGATACATGTTTTTTGCCCCGATTGAAAAGAATCACTATAAATTTTTCTAATATTTTTACATTTCTGCTATATATTTTTGAAATTTTTTTTTGTTATTGTTTCCTCAAATGGTACGTCTCATCATAATGAAATAAAGATAGGTTCATTCTGACAATTTTAATTACTATTTTAGCGATTGGTATCATAAAATTTAAGGCGTTTAAATGTTAACTAATAAAAAATTCAGCAAGCTATTTTAGGCAAGTAAGAATAATACATGATTCAAAGAAAATGTATTTAAAAACTATGTATAAGTTACGTTTAAAATATATCATTTTATAAATGGTGATCCACATTTCAGCTTTAAAAAATTCAAATAAGATTCTGTAGTTATGGTGGATATTTTGTTATTTTAACTAAATGTTTTTATCAATTTTATAAAGGGACGATAAAAGTTGCGACATCAAATGATACACAGCTGACATTGTCGTACTTTTTTTCAGTAACTGTTATAGTGATTATTATGCATTTTTAAAAATAGCTTTTACAATAATTAGACTATAAATTAGTCGTTCGGCAAAAAAAAAAAAAAATGAAAAGCAAAAATGCAATATTTTGATTAGTAAGTGATTTTGATTGCATAAGAAAATACTAAAATCGTAATAATAGGCATATATTTATATTGAAAATATACCCATACATAAATATATATATATATGTGTGTGTGTGTGTACAATATCTTGACATTATTACTCATTTTATTTTAAAAATTAATATTAAATGTTATAATGTACCATCTTCATTCGTAATTTGGTTATAATAATATTGGTTATAATAAGAAGTTATTATGAGCTTTTTATTCAACGTAATTTCATGTATAACGATATCTTATTATGCATCTAAATTATAAAATAAGAAAAAAATCATTCTTGGAATTCCCAAAGGGTCTTTTTCCACTATTTCACATTACAAAATTTAAATTTGAAATTTGTGTCAAATGATTCGTAACTAGTCAGTATATTCGTATATTTTGCAATGAAATATTTTCGCAATGCAATACGGCGAAAATTTCTGTTTTACTTAAAAATTCTCTTATTGCATCTTCCTGGCAAGTACACGCACCCATACCGGGTGTCCAGTAAATAACGGACCCATTTTGAACTTAAATAACAAATAAACGGTTTGAGATAATAATGTGCGGTTTGCGGTATTGTTATTAGAAAATCAATAGATTTTTAAACATGTACTTTGTTAATATAGTTCAAATTTCGGAAAAAAATATCGCGATGGCGGTAACAGGCTGTTTGAATAGAGTTTGGTTTGGTTTGGTTTATTTTTGTCGTCCGATTATCTACACTAGGGATATAGGACCAGGGGGGAGTGCCCTTCGTGGGGGACTTTCTAAGGGAACCTAACCCGTATTTACTCAAGGTTCGAAGAAAACCACGAAAACTCCGAACGATTAGGCCGACAGCCGCGATTGGGTTCGAACCCAGCACCTGACGTCTACCAGTTGAGTGGTCAGAACCTGTTTGAATAGAGACATGACTCTAATTTTCCTAAATATGAGATTTTCGGTTGAATCTGAATCTGTATGTTGAATCGACTCTCGAATCAGCTTCAGAAATAGAGTACGTTGGTTGGAAAGTGATTTAAAATAATATGTATGATTGAACCATCTGTATCATACTTCACCTCCTCAGTCTTGAGACTGAGATATTATTTTAAATATTATTATATTACATTAACAAAGTGCATATTTTAAAATTTATTTATATTCTAATAACAATACAGCAAGCAGCGCATTTTTATCCGGTATATCTATATTTCCTATTATAATAAATATTAATTTTCTTTAATAAAACTATTATCCATTAATTAAAATAAAATTTCTTTTGTTTTATTGAAAACTTATAAAAAGTATATGTCAGAAGGTTACAAACAACAATTTTGAATTTGGAAAATTTTCCTTAGAGATTTTCCTAATGTTGGGAATGATTGACGAATTTGCGGTCAATCTTTAACTTTCCAAGTTCAAATGAGACCTGAATTGAAAACTTTAAAATAAATTGAAATCAATATAGACTAAATATGTAATTTGTAACATTAATTAAAAAATAAATAAACGAATTATCAATAACTTTAACGAATTATAAATGACTTTTGACTATTCGAAAATTAAATAATACCTATGGAATATGATATACAAGAATAATTAAGAATTTTATGATAAATTATCGATGAAATCCTTCACAAGTATTTTAAAAGAAAACATGATTCAATACTCAACATTAACCCATAACAATGTCCATAAACCACACATTTTGGAAAACTCACGTCAGAGACGTTTCGGAGTAAGCAAAAACATATATATAGGTTTAGTGATTGTACAATATTGATATATTGACTGATTTAACCAATAAAAGTTCAATATTTTAACATAAAAATTTCATTGGTTTAAACTAAAAAGCAAAATAAAAAGGGAACTATTTTGCTTTACAATTTTTTGTCCTATTATATCTATCTATATATATATATACAGAGAGAGGTTTTTTTTTTAATAAACTGAAGCTATTTAGAGCTCTCTATAGCTAATTTTAATAACCGGAACTGCTTTATAATTTAAAAGGGGACTAATGAAATCAGGGGAAAAAAGATTCAAAGATAAAAAAATAGTTTAAATATAGTATAAATTTAATAGTTAAGTAAGAGCTATTCCATATGAATGCCAGGCGTGATGTAAGAGAAGTATCAATAGTCACATTGAATGTAGTCACATTCCTCATCGGAAAAGTGAATATGATGAATGAAACATGGCATTTTATTCAAATTTTTAATTTTGTCTCTTTCTGATGTTTTCTTTCCATGTACAGAACCAAATTTGCCATTATCAGTGGTGATTGGAGCTATTCTTTCATTATTTATTTATTTATATTTGATTAAAATATTTTTCCTGTGATTTTATTGGTCAATTTATAAAATTTTCTGTCATTCCAGTTATTAGAAAGAGCTATCGGCGGCTCTGAATAGCGTCAGTTAAAGAAAAACACCGTGTATATAACACATATTCTGTTATAACAATAACAATAAAAAACCATGAAATTTGTTTTGTAAATTCTTCTACATCATAAATCGTATTACTAAATATTTTTCAAATGTAGAGGTTTTTCTTTTGTATATCACGACTTTCACATTATGTAAATAAAAGAAACATAAAAAATATACATTATTCTCTTATACAGCCATTCTTTTTTTTTAAATATGCATGATCAATCCATTTTATTGCACATTTTTCCATAAAAAAATAATGTTTCACAGAAATTTTCAAATGAATATTAACGTTATAATCTTGAATAATAAATAATATAGCTTTGCTGTATTTTGTTTTATAAATACACACATTATTGTGGTTCAGATTATGACAATCAAATAAAGAAATGTGTCGAAAATAATATGATAAAAAGAAAACAAGGTTGATTGTAGAAACTTTATTATATGTGGTGTTTGCTTTGTTTTTATTGTTGTTATAAATCACTAAAACTGCCAAAACATTTAATGGTTAGAAAAGAAGAACGTATTGCGAACTATCTGATGTGATTTAAAGATTTAATAAAATAACATATAAAATAATACGATTTTAAGTATATCTAATTGAGAACTAATTAAATATAACGGTATTCAATCATTCTAATAAATGAATATTATAATATTTAGATAAATAAATTTTCATTTGGAGTTACAAAAAATAATAACCATATATTATGTGAAATATTTAAAAAAAGACATAAGTTCAACTTTTTTTTTTTAATTCCATCATGTTTCAAAATGAAGTTCTTCTATTAATATATAATATTTTTCACTTCACAAATTCAAACATTTTCTTGAATGAAAATAGTTTTATTAAATTTAATAATGTGTTCTAACTATTTGCTTAAAAAGCAAAATTACAAGTAAAAAAAATTTTTTTTGAAAGTAAAAGTGCAATATAAATTAAAGGTACTGCATGAAAATATTTTTTTAAACATTAATCAACTTTTTTACTAAATAATTTTGTATGTGTAATAATAAAGGACTTGTACGGGACTGAAAAAGATGAGAGAATTAGGATCCCGGCTCACAACCAACTTGCTATAAAATTTATAAGCTTTCGAATGCTGTATAATTTCTCATTTATGAAAAAAGCTGGTGCTGTTGGCTGCGAGATGCTTGTGAGAGAATAAATTCGATTGTTGCTTCATTTTGTATTTAAACTCAATTCCGCAGCATGGATGCTTCAATAATTATAGGAAAAATCACTGGAAGATGCTTCCTCAAGGGTGCTGTAATTTTATTTTCATGTTTAGGGAAAGTAGTGGGTCTGTTGCCTGCGTAGAGCAGGCAGCAGAAAAAATGTGTTTACTTAACAGCCTTGATGCTATAAACGTTACAACATAAGTTTTAGGAAAAATTACCGTGTACTCTACATGCTACACAGTTCCTATAAAATTTCTAAGCTGCGATCTTTAGGAAAGCAAAAAAAAAAAAAAATGTATGGGAAAAATTGTAGTTCTATTGGCTGTGTGATGGACGCAGCAGAAAAACAAATATTTTTGCTTCATTTTTTTCACAACAACGGTGCTTGAGAAATTATATCATAAAAATCATGAAAGATTATAATGTTTTTTACAGTGTGGTACAATGAAGAAATATTGCCTTCGTTCATAACAATTTTTTTCCTTTCGCCTCATTATGTAAAACTATTTCCTTTTATTATATGCTAAAACCAATTAAGCTAAGTCTACATACATTTATTAATAACGTATAGTGAATTTTCAAGGTAAAATATTTTTCATGAATATTTATGAAAGTTGTGCCTAACTCAGATAAATTATAGGTTTTTGAAATTTAAAACATTTGCTATATTAATTTTGATAGGCTATATACAGATATATTCACATATTTAAGAGTATAAATATAAATATATTATTTTTACCATAATAGAGATTAGTATACAAAGTAGAATGCGTATAACATTTATTGTTCAATAATTAGGGTACACAAAAGAATTTAGTTAAAATGCTGTCTAATAACTATCATTTTTTAAGTTTTCAACTGCGGTATGAATCTTTAAATAGAAAAAAATTTTGTATAGTACTATTGTGTATGAATTCTATAGATCACATACAAGGATGCACAAAAAGTTTTTTGTACATTTCTCTTTAATAACGAAAATTGCTGAAGGTGACTATTCAATCACTATACGTTTTCTTAGTGACTGTATTTTATTAAACTATATAAAATGCATACAAATGTATTAATTATATACAGAAATAACTCGGATGTATTTTTTATTACAGACGGCAGTTGTTTAAATTGTGTTTTCAAATGTGTTTTGTGTTTCACATTTTATCACCCTTAGGCATTATGTTAAGGGGCATAATTAAAGTAAGAAATTCTGATAGAATATTCTAAAAAAGTTGGAAAGTGACTTGTAATCTAACCTTTAAGTATGTTTTTTCTAGGTTGTTTAATTTATTGTACATTTATTTGATAATTCCACATTTATTTGATTTTGAACGAAACAATAAGAATAAGCTTTCATAAAAGCTAGAATTTTTTTCACAAATAAACGTTACCAATGTAAGCATTTTCCAATAACTTAATTTTAAAACATAACTATTTTTATTAATACAATGTAGTAAAAAACGCGGATACCATTTTAAGAGTAGGGGAATTTTTAAGATCAAATAATGTTTCACTGAAAAAAAAATTCCATAAAATTTTCTCTCTGTCGCTATAGAAATCAGTTATTCAGTCCAACGTTCCATGTCTGGAAGATAAAAAGCGCATTTTAAAAACTTATAATCTCAATGAAAGAGAGAATAAATCGAAATATCTGAAGGGAAGAAGCATTTACGGAAAATTTTAATAATGTTGTGTATAGAATTTATTCATATAAAATAGATGTCTTGAAATTATAAAACATTTTTGCTGCTTTTAACATCGTAAAAGGGTACATAGAGAATGTCCCAAAGTAGCAATCGTTCTGTAATTCTTAGAGTCTTTCATTAAAACTTTCCAAAATAATTGGAAAGTTTTTATGAATTAGTTTTATCAATCTGTTTGTCTCTCCGTCCATACGCCAGTCTGTCCGTGCGTCTGTTTGTCTTTATGTTCATCTGACTCTGAAAATATGTTCAGATTTCCATGAAATTTATATCTTTTATTGGGGCTTAATGTGGAATGTTTGGTATTGAAAATGAAGCCTGTAGAACTGACAGTTTAATTACACAGTCACTCAAAAGAGATACACTGTATTACCGCCTATGCGCAGAATCTTTTTGAGATATAAAGATATTACACTGTTTTAAAAGTATTGAAGTTAATGAAAGTCATGTACGTGTACTTTAAGACACTTACTGTAGAATATTGTGTAGATATAATTCATTGTTTGTTTACAGGAACACAGAAAATATTTGTCTAGAGTACATGCTATAAAAATCATTGCTAGAAGTGCGTTTTAATTTGTGATATGAATTTTAAAATTTATCTAATTTTACTGACTCATTGTATGTGTTACAGGGTTTTGTAATCGTTTTAAAAATCGAAAAAAAATTATTGACGAATTTGCAGGTTTCTGACACTATAGTTTGCGAAAAACATATGTATTTTTTTAAACTGTCATCCGTCTGTCTGTCTGAATCTGTTTCTACGCAGTATGTTTTGAACAAATTGAGATAGAGACTTGAAATTTAGTTCATACTTAATATCTAACAATGGGAAGAAATTATACGATTAGATACACCTAAATTTGGTAATTTCAATGTTTTAAAACATTTACTTGATATTCTAAAAATGATTTTTGAGCATTTTTAGAACTCAGTAGTAAGCAATCGATTACAGTTCTTGAAGTTATTTTTGCTAGAGAGGAACGTTTGAAATCAGTATTTTTTTACTATGTCTTTTACATTTGTTTGTTATCCCAACAACAGATGACGCTGTATTACATCATATTATTATAAAAATATTATTAACAAAAGCATGAAAATCTATCAAGGATCTATACTTCAAGGATCAATGTTGTTTTAACTGCCTCATGGTTTAGCTATTAAAACGTCTCGAAAATAATATTTACAGTTTGGAATTGAATGACTAGTCTTAGCATCTTAAAATCTGAGATATTTAATTGTCCTTTGTCGGCGATATTTGGAACTAAATCCGAGAAGCATATTAAAGTATTATTTCACATTGTTTTATTCTTCGTTAACAATTCCAGTTGTCCTAACCAATTGCCTCTGACTAAAATTTTGAAACATTCAACGTATTTCCAACAGCTGTATAGGGATGGGTTATTATACATTATATTTTTCATACTTTGGTAAAGATCAGTATAGTCTTCAATAAACTATAACAAGTAAATTATCATTAAGAATACTATTTATTGAAAAGAAACCAATTAATTTCGATGCAGTTCATGCTTGTTTTCCTCATTAAATTCCACCTAATAAGATGTTTATCGAAAAAAAAAGAAATAATATGTTGGAAAACGAAGAAAGAAATATTGAAAGAATGTTTTTTCTTATTCGACAATGTGCCAAAGTTACATGAAAAATATTTTTTAAGGACCTCTTCTCAACAGAATGTTCCTCGAAGCATAAAATATATTTGTTGCTAGCTACTTTTATTATGTTAAACGCCGAGATTTCATTTTTTTCATATCTTTCTAAAACATGTTTTTATTACTGAAAAAAAGAGACAAGAATACTTTAATATCCGGAAGAATTAGATTATTCGCAGTGCATTTTATTAAGCTAATTTTCATCAGTGGAAGCAAAACATGCAAAAAAGAAAAATTAAAAATAGTCTTTCTGATTAGTTTGAAACTGAGTTGTTTATTC
Source organism: Maratus speculifer (assembly GCA_964019185.1). Taxonomy (NCBI): domain Eukaryota; kingdom Metazoa; phylum Arthropoda; class Arachnida; order Araneae; family Salticidae; genus Maratus; species Maratus speculifer. Next base: position 3,614,381 of record OZ025289.1, on the reverse strand, counting down.
CTTTATAAAATTAAACCAGCTGTGTTTTAATAGATACGATATTTAATGAAAATGTAATATTATGAAGAAGACAAATACACATATATGTAATAAATATATATAACTTATTCGAAATGTCCTAAATGGTAGACAACCAGTGCTATTGATAATTAAGATGATACGTGGCTAATTAAGATGACACGTGATACATTATAATGCTAGCAAGAAAGAAACAAGTTGGAAATTGCAAGTGAACTGTAGCAAATGAAGTGCGTTCGTACGAAAAAAAATATACCTCTCATATAAAAATCTCATAAAATTATAAATAGTTAATTACAATTAAAATCACCAAACAATGTTCTCCCTATACCATTATGTAACGGAATACTTTTGTGTGGCCTTGTAAAACAATAACAAATGTTCTTTGCACCAGTATTTGCAGATTATACAAAATGTATATTATAATATGTAATTTATAGATGCATATCAATTTTATTATGTTTGAATGATTGTAACACCATTAAAATGCATTTGAAACATTTTTCCCTATTGACCGTAATGTAACGGAATACTTTTGATTGTCCCTGTAATTGAACTATGCATCGGGATTTTCATAAAATATGAAATAACTCGACAAAATAATGCAATAATTATGCATTTTAAATTTCAAACGTTTAAAATGCATTTGAAACTTTTTAAATCATTGACCGTAATGTAACGGAATACTTTTGATTCTCCCTGTAATTGATCTATGAATCCGATTTTCATAAAATTTGAAATGACTCGAAAGAATTATGTAATAATCATATATTTTAAATTTCAAACGATTCGGTTGGGAAGTTTTGCGTTGTTATATGCGGATGGACGGACTGAACGACAGCTATAGGTGTTACGTATTTACATTATTACAAACTTACCTAAAAAGACACTCATTGAAAAATGTAAAGTTTGTGACAGATGGAACTCACTGATACATTAGTAATGTAATTTTTTTCTAGTTGTTATAGATGATATTAACAGTACGTCTCATTATAAAAGGTTATCAGACCAGTCTGAAATCTTTCTCAGTTTTTTTTTAACTGATTTTTCGCTACAGATAAGCGAGTAAAAACAATGAATATTGGCATATACCTTCTCATGTCATATATCTGCAAATTCAGACCTTAGTCTCTATTTGCTTATATAAGTTTTACTTTAATAGCAGAGAAATAAATCTGATGTTTTTAGAGAGTACTTGTACCTGCCCTTTACGCAAAACATAAATGGTCGCTGAATCCCGCTTCTTCATGTCAGTGGAGAGACCGGGACATTCCGTTTGCCATCACACCCATACCCGATATATTGCCAACGGTAAGATGCCGAGCAGCATTTTCGATGCTTTATACAATACCTGTAATATGAAATATATTTTAAATAATGGATAAAGGAGGAAACTTTAACAAGACACAAATGAATAGCAATTAAAATCAATTGGTGATTTTAAAAACAACGAAATTAAAAACTTCAGTATCTTTAACGTTCATTCTAAACGTTTGAATAAAATAATAATAATAATAACAATACTTCAATTAGATAAATTTGTGATCAATCAAAATTTTGCCAAGGTCTTTTGTCCCACTGCATACCATCGTAAAAACCTCCTTACTGTGATAACTATAGATAAACATGGGTGTTTTTTATAGCCTATACATTTGTATAGGTTATAATTATAGTCTATACAAAAATACTGATAAATTTTATTTCACATATTGCAGAAAAAGATCTTAGTACACATCGGAACATTTAAACAAATAACTTTTTTTTATAAACAGGGCCAACAAATCAGAGCAAACAAATTATAATATATTGTATATGTGCAATAAAATGGACTATGTATCGAATCCTACTCGAAGAAAATATTTTTTACTCATAAAAGAAGCCCACCATCAAAGATGCCGAGAATGGTAAAATGCACAACGAAACGGAATTTAGAAGCAGTAAAATTCTGTATTGAATAAAATCCTATTTAATGGCCGTAACCTTTATATCGGATTCAAATCCTCCATTAATACAATGAGGAAGAACATGTTGAAATTCGACGAAAAAGTTTTTTGATTAAGGAACTGTTTTATTGATTTATAATAAATCTTAAAAAAATAGTTACAATAAAAAGAGCATCTGATATTGGTCAGTCTAACTCCCAAACAAAGATTATTTTAAGCTAAAATTAAAAAAAAAAAACCTATAAAACTCAGTTGTGCAAATAATAAAATTAAACTTTAATTGATATGCAATCAGTAAAATATAATAAAGATCAGTAATGATGAAATTATCAATTGAGGCTCTTATGTTTGGTATAAATGTAAAGGAAAATAAAAGAAACAAACTTTTTTCCAAATTGACACAATAACAGACGATATATTTGACATATTATACTCAATTTATTTTCTGTTTTTTTTTTTTTTTTTTTTTTTTTTTTTTTTTTTTTTTTTTTTAATGAAAAAATAGAGTCACTCTGTTGCTATAATTACAAAATTAGTACAAAAAAATATATAAAAATATATAAAAAAATTAATATCTCAAAAATAAATTGAGATACAGCTTTTAAACAAATGAATTTAAAAATCCTTCTTCTTTTCTATAACGGCAGTGTAAAAATTTAAAATGTTTTATTTAGATTTAGAAGTATAAAAATAGCAGAAGCGAAAATTGCAAAACCAAAATTGCATGGAAAAATGTTGCCATTTACAAAAATGACGTATGCGTTATGCACATATACGTTTGGCCTTTATAATATAAAGATAGATATGTAGCTAGTGGATCAGCCGGGCAAAATAGAAAAACGTTTGTGATTGAAAAACATAAAATATTTTACTCATTATCAAGTATAATTTTTCTTTGTTAAACATTTTCCAGTATACTACTAATAAAATTTTTTGAACTTTTAACCTGTACTTTTAATCCCTTCTTAACTTTCATATCGTACAACGCCCCATTAGGTCGAAAGACGATTGCTCTCAAGGTTTATCACGATATATTTTATCTGGGTAATAACATGAGCTTTTTATCTGATGCGATTCGAGGAAACGGAGGTTTACTAATAAAAGATGCCGCCCGTCAATGGTGCAGAAAATGGAAGAATAGTGGAATGAAGCTGAGCTTAGAAAGTCATAAAATTTTGTTACGTATAAAAGCATACCCAATGGCCGAAACGTTTTTATCGGATTAAAAAGATATTTTTCAATATTTTGCGAAAAAGTATAGAAAAGTGCTTGCGAAAAAAGAATAGTCATATATTTTACGAGCAGATATTCGTTTTTTTTAATTATATCTATATAAGTTTAACATGTTTTAATTATTTTAGGTTTTTATGTTTTCGATAAAAGTTTAAAAAAAAATTCGTTCGAGTTTTTCTTTGCAAAATGTATCATAGTACAATTAAAAACATCGATTTTTCATTTTACTTTACTCTTTAAAATTCAATAAATCGTATTTGAAAGATGTTCTGAGATGTTACAGCACATTCTTTAGAGCATGTAAAATATAGTTATAAAAATTAGAACATATAGTTTATAAAAGAATATTTATTAATGGGCACTTTTTTCAAATTTTTAAATAAACACAAAATTATATACTACTCATAAATATTGGTAATTTTTAAATGAAAAAATGTAATGCACGCGAAATTTTCATTTGTCCACTATTTTTAATTTTACAAAATTTAGGAAATTTGTTTCAGCAATAAACATGCAAAATTGCTCAGATGGTAAATTTTGGCATGAAAATGTAACGCTATTGTTATTTGTTGAGAATTTTATAAATAATTTAATTGATGTGTTAGGATACATTAGTTATAAATATAATGGATTTTAAACGTACTGTTTAATAAACATTGACTTTTGTGAATGTTGAAACATGCGATGTTGTGATACAAAGGTTTAATGTATCGATATTGTCCCTGATTTGATTTGTTATAGGGTCTATGATCATGACTCATACACGGGAAAAAAACCTGACTGATACTTATATTTAAAGTTGAATCCGACTTGCAGTAAGTATTCATGCACGCGTTGAGATGCTAATCCAGCAGTTTTTGTCCAGTATGCAGCACTGTAAACATTACACAGTTATTTTTTGAAAGATAGACACATTTTCATTTAATTGTAAGATTGGCACAGTTTTTCGACAATATATTGTAACATACTTGCAGCTAATTCTAAGATTTTTGTTTTGTTTCTAGCTTGTGCTCTACAACATATAATCTAAATCTGTGAGAGAAAACAAACGTAAACTCCTAAACATATATATTAATATACAGCATGTACCCCGCGGCTCAGTTAAATCTTTTTCCGTCCGGAAACTTTATTTGGAAAAAGAAGTCAAATTAATGCTGAGAAAAAGTCAGTCACATTTTATTTAAAATAAATTCTGGGAAGAAATCGACTTATCTGAGGTGCGACAGATACGCGCGAAACTACGGTATATAAATATATATAATCATTTCATAAAAGGAAATAGTGGTTTCAAAGGCTTTAGTTCTTAGCCCATCTACGCCTAGCGTTTCATATAAAATAAAAAATGCATGTAATAATTATCTATAAATGTCTTTATATGTTTCCGAAATAAGATACTATAACATGCATAATAGTTTTCTCAGAAATTTATAGATTTTTCATCTTTCAAGATGGCGAAATATAAAAAGTAAGTCGGTTTATGTTTTTTTTCCACTGATAATCCAAATAAATAAGTCTTAATCTTTGCTTGTAGGTTTTTTTAAAATACATATTTTTTTAAATTGTGAAATATATTCAAATCTACTTTTTATTCATTTTTATAACGTGCAAAATATAGGGCACTAAGCAAGAATGATTACATAATTTTATTAATCATTTAGGAGACAATTATTTACTTAAGGTTTTTTTTTCAAGATGATTATGAAACAAATTGTTTTTATGCTCCAAATACGAAAAATTTTACTTTATTATTACTTATATATATCATGTTATCAGTCTCTGTGAAGAAATATTTACATATTTTTAGTAGATCATAAAAATACTAATTACAGTATATAATGTACAATTTGAAAGCTTACTTAATATAAACTTAGACAAAACACATAATTATACATATTGTGCGCATTCCCATATTTATTACGTTCACCATTTTTTTAAATAAATAAAAAAAATGTAATTTTTTTAGCAGTTTTTCACTTCATTTTATAATATTTTAAAGTGATTTTACCAATAAATTTGAGAATATAAAAATTCAGTTTTAAATGGGTAAGTCTTTGTATCACTAAGTTACGTATTTGCAAGATACAAAAAAAAAAAAAAAAAAAAAAAAAAAAAAAAATCAATGTTTGTTACACAGTAGGTTTTAAATATTGTCATTATTTATTCCTGTTATCTCCCAAGACATTCTATAATATAAATTATTCATATAATTTTCAACAAGCGGCGATAATGAGCTCATTCTTCATGTCAAAATTGCACTTATCATCTGAGCATTATTATTGCTAAAATGAATTTTGTAAATTTTATAAAGTAAAAAACACTGGAGACATCCAAAATCAGACACTTACAAAAAGTAGTTCGTATATATTTCAGTTTTGTAATATAAAATTCTTTGTATTTATATGAAGTATGTAATTTCGGTATTACTTGATTATCCTGTTGCCCAAATATCTATCTCCAAACTATTTGATTAAAAGCCAATAATGACTATTCAACTGATCGTGAATGTCACAACTTGACATGAAACATATTACACGTGTTTGTTTCATCACCAAGTGATTTTAATTTAGAGTTTAATCTGTCTTAATATTGATGTTTTATTAATATATTTGTTCTTTTTTATTTGAATTAAAAATATGTCCATTTGTATACTGTGGCTATTAAAATAATTTAGAGAAAATAATAGACTGAATAATCAAGTAGTACACCGTATTTTCTATTTATTGCAGATGTGAAAAGACTTTTAATCAATGTATATTTTTATTTTTCTGTTCTGTTTTGTTATTTAAATTTTTGGATACTTAAAATGATGTATTACAACATCTGAGTAATTATGTTTGAAACCAGAATTCCATTTTCATAAATGTTTGATGCATCAAATTTATTTTCTTTAGTAGTTTTCCAATATTTTGCTTAAAATTTGAATTCATGAAATATAAAAATATTTTTTTTCATAGTATACCGTGTTTACTCTAAGAATGTCGAAATATCACAAATTTTTCTAACATATTCTAGAAACGTCCCTAAATTTTATTTACGAGACCACTTCTTTGCATATATTGCTCTTTGAATTATGTTATTTGTCTATTGAACGTTTCCCTAACCAGACCGCAATTTATGAGGCCATAAATATTTAAAACTTCTAGCTTGGAAATTCACGTAAAATATAAAATTTTCCTATCTTTATGTTGTGTATTGAAACAAATTTATTTGATATACAGGGTGATCATAGTTAAAGTGGCTTTTTCTTAAATACGAATTGATAAAGCAGAGAAACTTTATTATGCTTTTGCCATTGTTTTATTTTCTGTATTTAGAATAGTAGCTAAAGTTTTTTATTGTATTGTAGAGCAATAAATTTGCATTTGAAATGAATGTGCACAATTTTGCATGAAATTAACCTACTGAACACAGAGATCACATGAAAAAATCTTTATTTCCCCAAAACATGTATTTTTAATTAATTTTTAGACAATATATAAAACGTAACCTATGGATTTTTTAACATCAGGTTTCGTATAGATACTGTTTTTTAGAACATGATATGTCAGTATTTTTATGGTAAAATAAATCTAGCTGAAACATTCAAAACTTCGACTTATTTAAAGAGAGATTTTCTATAAAAAATATTGGCACGGAAGAATTTCCTAGCCTTGAAATTCCAGTATCCGTACGAATCTTGAACATAAATTAATTTCCAGAAGCTTTAATTATGTGAACTTAAAGTTAGTTTTCAATCCATAGCTTAGTTTTGTTTGCAAAATTATCCGCGTTGCAGTTTGTTTTGTAATAATATTAAACAACAGTAGTTTAAGATTCAAATGGCATTTCACTTTAGGAATTCCAAATGTTACATCTGCATACATCTAAAACCCATATCTGCGAACTTTTACGGATTTTTACTACCACAAATATTTTATAGTAAATATAATCTTATTTAATCATCGAAATCTTATGATTAAAGAAATGGAAAATATCTGCAAAATTTTAGTGGTAGCAAAAATGCGTAAAAGTTTGCAGCTATGCTACACTAATAAAGGATTTTCTATTTGATATTTTGAAAAAAATTGAGGGATCCTAACATGATGTAAAATTTAGGACATCTAACTAAAAATGTCAAAATTCGTTACAAATTCTATGTGAATTTTATGAATTTTAGGATGAAAGCAGATCTGAAAATTATGATGAGCTTTTGTTTTAAATAGCCTGTTTTAAAAGTATCAGCAAATACAACTTAAATATGTCCTTAAAAACTCTGAATGTTTCCCTGCAAACCACGTTGTTATGACTGACGAACATGTCTAATAATTTCACCAAGATATTTCGATAATGGAGTGAGATAAAACAGGTAATTCAATGCGTCAATGGTAGCAGACTACTGCTGAAACTTGAGTAAAGATGTACCTGACAAAGCTTGCAGAGAAGGCAAACGAAAAAAAGGGACATTTTTTTATTGGGGACTACATTGTTAAAAGAATTTCTGTGAAATTACAGAGAATCTGAGGGTAACCCATCATTCTCTGTTTTATGTAAAATTACAAAAACCAAGATTCTGTTAAATATTATATAAGTTATTAGGTAAATTTTGAAAAGACTCTGTAAATTAACATCGTTTAAAATACCAAGACTATGAACATTTACTTTTAATTATGATAATTTAAGTGTTATAATTTGTGAATCAAGCAGCTTCATAGAATTTGAACTGGTGTTTCAATAATCTTTAACGTAAGTTGTTTTTAGCCATCCTGCGGTTTGAACCCGAGACTTCTCGACAGGAGAAATACACCTCGTTGGCTGAGCTATACGAACCCTTGCTATAAAGTGCAAAGTATTTCTTTTATATTTCAGCAAGAAGAAATTTCCTCTAAACCTGAAGAGATGACTTTTTCCTTTCTACACTGTCCTAAGTTTAAATTAAAAAAAAACAATTTTTATGCTAAGTACTTTCTTTTAATATTTATAATGAAAACAAGAATTTTAAAAGTGTGTATTTTGAATTACAAAATTTAACAAAAATGTCTTTAAGTAAAGACTCGGAAATCCCTAGAGGGAATTAGTGATAAGGTAAGGGAAATGTGTGTAAAATGATGAACGAGAAATTCAATGGAATCCGAGAATTAGTGTAAATTTACAGAAAGGTTTACTTTTTTCTAATATTAATATAAAAACACATCGTTTATTTAAAATGCAAAACAGAAATATTTTGCAGTGTTCTTGATAGTTATTGAGGGATATTTTGAAAGAATATTTAAACGCTTTCATTTTCTTATGTATTCACGTTTCAGTAGTAAGTTTTTGTAGTAACTGAGATAATATACACCAATTTTGCGAATTTACAGAACAATGTTATGCTAATGTAATTTTTGATTTTAAAAAATGCAATTAATTTATGTATATATAAATGACCGGTTAATTAAACCAAAGAGAAATTTTACATAAAAATGTTAATTGTTAATAAAATTAATATAAAAACAAATCGTTTATTTAAAAAGCAAAACAGAAATATTTTGTAGTGTTTTTGATAGTTATTGAGGGATATTTTGAAAGAAAATTTAAAAGCTTTCATTTTCTGATGTATTTACTTTTCTGTAATACATTTTTGTAGTAACTGAGATGCTACACACCAATTTTGTGATTTACATAACAATGTAATGCTAATGTAATTTTTGATTTATAAAAATACATTTAACTTATGTATATATAAATTACCGGTTAATTAAACCAAAAAGAAATTTTACATAAAAATGTTAATTGTAATTTAAACAATCAAAGATTTTTTATTCACGTAAAAGGGCAATACAACCGCATCAGCTTCATATCATTGGTTAAAAGTTCAATAATTAACCGAAGACTTTACTGTGTATATCAACATTTTTATTTCCTATTATTTGAGCACTGAACTGTGGAGTTCAAATAGACATTTGTTAAAACTGTCTGATATTAGTTGTGATGTATTAATAATTTAGTTGTGATGTATTAATTTTGTTATGGAACCTTATCCGTAATCAATATTGAACATTTTATATTGTTTTTCACTGAAACGTGACGTGTTTATCATATGAAATCGGGTTAGTTTAATTGTCGGATGACTTTCCGACATCAGTTTTTTTAAATCAGAAAATCTCAGTTATTTTTTTAAACTATCTTTGAATAAATTGCATATAAAAGTATTTATTTCGTCTTTTAAATGCCTTACAAACAGATGCAGTGCGATATTTAGGTAGATAAAATAGATAAAAACTAAACTGATTGTCAATGTCGTTGCCATCGGTGATATGACGTAATCGTTATTTTCGTACATGTTTTTGCTTTACAATATGAATGCAATATTAAAAGTTACAGTAGCAAGCTTTGATTTCGGTAACTTTAGCATCTAAATGTAAAAAAAAAAAAAAAAATTTATAAAACTCAGTTATTAAGGAATAAAACGGCAATGTTACTTTAATAATGAAAACAAATTAAACTATCATTATTATAACAAGTAAGTATCAATACCATATTATATAATAAAATAGATACACGATATTTTCAAAGAATCAAATGTAATGTGAAACTAAAATACAAGTACAAAAACCAAAACAAAACTAGATACAGAAATTTTATAACCCGCACAAAACAATACAGCGAGCTATGGTTGCCTTAAATCTGAGTTTTACAGATAACGGTTCATTACCAAACACTTATTTTTTTCTTCTCCATGTTCATTCTGTTGACAACTAGCACATCCATTCCATAATTTGCTATAAAATGGACATTTGATTTGTTAAAGAAAAAAGACATCGACATCCCCTGGGTATGAAACCCTCTTCAATTGTTATTGGAGCGAAGAAATGAGCTTAAAATATCGATATTACTTTATCATTTTTTCCGTGAAATAAATAAGAAAGAAAATATGAGCATTTCAGTTTTTCGATGGAAACAAAGTTGTATTGAATCAAGACTGTAAAAAGAATTTCATTTTAGAATTACTTTTTTTTTCTAGAAGGTTTATGGTTGATTAAATAAAAATAATGAAAAGTTTCTTTGACATGGTCCTGGGAAACATAGTAGTCTCTCTTTCTTTTGTTGATGTTTTAAAAAGAAATGAAATAATTAAAACAACATTGATTATTTATTTATATTTGTAAAAAGGGAGTATTAGTTTTAAAGCAGTTATGTAAAAAAATCATGTTTTATTATTATATTTTTATAAATCAGAAAGAAATTATCATAATAAACGAATTATTTGGAGGTTGATGTATATTCTGCAATGAATTTGTTTTTATTTCGGTAACAAAATAAATACAAACATGTCTGTATGTACAAATCTGAGATGTTACATTGAAAAAAAATTACGTGTAGGATTGATTCTAAGTAAATGTATATGTATTTGCCAGAAACATCGTTTTTTGATTTATAATCATACGTTTTCTTAGAATAAATGTAAATTTTTCTTTTTACACATACCCGTTAAATTTTAAAAACGGAAATGTTCCATTTTAGTCAAGAAAAAACGAAAATATTCCAGTTAAATTTTTGTAATGACTGATTTAGCCTACAACGATGTAGCTGTTAGAGTCCAGTTGGTGTAGGTTACAGTGCATTTATCTCCCATTTGCGAAAACGGAGTTTAAATCATGAAGAAAAAAGGATAATAAAATCTGGTGTGAAAATCTTTAATTCAAATACGTCTTTTGCTTATGTATGCATAAATATATATATTTGTTACTTAGATTTTTTTAATACTACTCTTACTTATTATAAAAACAAAATTAATCCGCCTTCAACAGAAGGAAATTTCTGTCTTGAAAAGAGCGAATACTAAATTTTGTGAAAAAGCAGAAGGTACACAAAAAAATCTCTGCATTGCTTTTTTTCCATTTCGCGAGTTTTTATTTTTGCAGTGTATATATAAATATATATTGTATCTATGTGTGTGTGGGTTCTTTTCGTCAAAATCTGTCTCAAAATATTAACTGAAAAACATTGAATTTATTTAACTTGTAGTTCATCTAACAATCCTTATTGTGTGAACATGTCAAAACCCATTCCATACGTATTTTGTCTATAATTTTCTAAACCATAGCAAGTTATGCAAAATAACATTAATCAAATTACAAATGTTTAAATTTCTTTTTTAATTTTTAGCTTACAATTAAGTTATTTTTTGTTTTTTTATTTTTTCCTAAGAAAATAGAAAGTTACCGGATGTGGCAATCCCAAATCTTTTTTCTATATCACGCACGTTAATACTTCAAAAGCCGCTACCATACCCAGGTCAAAATTTATGCTTGTACCAGCAACAAAAATATGCTAGTTATTGCTAGGTATTGCTATGTCTGCTATATTTCCAGCAAAGTGGGCCATTACACACCATGAATTGCTGGAAATTCTGTGCTATTATATGCTAGCTAGCATCACATGCTATATCGCTAGCTTACACAACAAAAGCATGACAAGCTGTATACAAGCATCTCATGCTTATTTCCAGCAAAGTGGGCCAATACACACCATGGATTGCTGGAAATTCTGCTGGAACCAGCAATGTGTAATGCTAGTTTATGCTATTTTACTTGTTGGGCTATAGCACTTGGTGCTTGTCTAGCAAACAAATACCAGCATGAATTTCGACCTGGGTAGTGCCAAACTTAAATGATATTCTATGCTCATTCTGATTCTAAAGGCGTGAAATTCCGTGCATTAGTTCTTGATTGTGAAAACAGGGGATTTCTTTAATTGTGGTTAATTAGGGAATGCTATGAAATGATTGTTGTGCCGCAAGTTTAGTTTATACTTGAGTGTAACAATTTCAAATATTTTGAATAGATTGAATCGTTACTAATATGAAATCTAGCGTTTAAAAGAATTTTTAGGTGTATAAATCCTCTAAAAACCTATACATAATAAATTAAATTTATGTGTATTTTTGCAAATAATTACTATGAAGACGCCTTTCATACAGAAAAATATTACTTGGATTTCAGTCAGTCTAGCTGTAATAAAAACAGATATCCTTTAAACGGCATTTTCCAGCATGCGAAGTAATGTAGCGTTTAAATGTCAACATAAAATGCATGTTGAAGATAAAGTCTAAACAGCTACTCCTTTTTTTATCATTTAGGAATTTAAAAAATCGTTTATTTTACTGAAAAAAGAACCTTTCATTGATAAAATATTAATAATAATAATACTTTAAATCCACGTTAAAGTTTGAGAAAAAATGATGAGACAAATACAATTTATTCACACGACCATTTTACAAAATTTCATTAAAAATTGGCTTAAGCATTGTCTAAATTCAAAATGTTTTTTAAAAAAATTTATTTCTTTTTAATCTAGGTTGGTTGAGAAGGTAACGTTCCCACTAAAAATAATCTTAAGATTATCTGAAGATATCCACTTTCTTCAGAAATGCTACAGAAGTGTGTAGAAACATTGTAGATTATGTTTTACCTTACAAATATTTGCAGATTTTTGTAAAATATTCCTATAGACCGGAGGCGGCAGCAGAGAAAACTCTCGAACCCAATTTTGAGAGAGATTTACACTGAACATACGTTTCGGTCATGTCAGTCGCCGGTGATTGACAGTATAAAATATGACATAAAACTAAAAATATACGTATATGTAGTTTCAAGTAATTATTAAGAAAGTATTATCCTGTAATTAAATAAAAGTTAAAAAAATAAAAATAAATTTTCAGTACTTACTTACAACAATATATATATATATATATATATATATATATATATATATATATATATATATATATATATATATATATATAGGTTTATATCATATTTTTGACTGTCATTCATTGTTGACTGTCCCACCCTTTACGGGATCACCAGTCTTAGTCACTTATGACTGACGTAGCATTTAACGTAGCATCAACATATATTACATTCAAACTTTATTTTGTATTTTTTACACACATTTTTTCTCGATTAAAAAAGAAAAATAAACAATAAAATTGTTATGTATTAAAAATTGCTTTTAAACTCTCATTTTAAAAGCAATCATGCTTATTTATTTATAAAGATATTTTTTAATTGTTGTCAATCGTTTCAAAGTTTCTTATGAAAACATTTTCTCAGTTCTTATAGAACAAATGATATTCTAATTACAATTACATTTTAAATGAACTTTAATAGTCCAGAATATGTAGATTTATGAATTCATTTTTATTTAATGAATGAGCTTAATCAAATATTCCAGTACATTTAATGATTTTAATACAGATCATTGATGCAAATCTGTAATGCGAAAAGCTTAATCAAAAATGATTTCGAAACATTAACTTACTATAAATCGTTCTGCTCTCACCGTAAAATTAAATACTCCGAATTTATAAATAGCTTTTCTTTTATTGATTACTTTTAACTCCAGGTATTTACAAACTTTACAACTTTGAAATACAGGTTGTCTCAAGAAGCTTTAAATGCTCTTATGTATGGTATTTTATCTGTTTAAGACATATGAGCTATGTTAATTTAATATATATTTAAAATAAAAAAAAGCATTAAATAATACGTTCACTATAAAAAAGAAAATTATTTATTTGTGTAGGAAAATGTAATAGAAATACGAACCAAACTATACAATAATCTCCTTCCACTAACACGCGATACTGAAAAATTGTCCTTATCTCTAAAAACCCCAGAAACCAATACACAGGGTATACATAAATGGATATTACGTCTGTACAGGATTATTAAAAGTAAACGAAAATGTACAGCCTTGTTGTTCATCGTAAATAAAAATTTACATCTGAAAGTTTAACTTTAATACAGTTATAAAGCGCCAATGAAGGCTCCTCCAGATACACGATCATTAATGATTCATAACAAATGATTCACAAATGATTCATAACAAATTTTTGTCAGTACGTTGCTTTTAATGTTTGCAGATATGTGTGTTATGTGAGATATGTTGAAAATGTCGACGCACCGAAGTCCTGATATTTAATAAGGCTTTAAAAAAAAATAAATAAATAAATAAAATAAAATAAAATAAAATCACATGGAAAAGTGATGTCATGGTTCCAAGCAGGACATTGATAAGAAAAAAGATTCTTATTAAACTTATAACTGTCCGTATTTTAACTGTATTGGATTTAAATTTTCAACTATTGTTTTTTATTTTTACGGAAAAAATAAGGTTATTCTGTTTTTCGTTTTCTTTTAGTAGTTCTGTAAAGTTCGAATATTAATATCTATGTACCCTGTATTTTGGGGAGCTAGTGAAGCTTTTATATAAAGATTTTTTTCCGTTGACATTGATTTTTGGAAACGTTGCTGAATAATCTTTTTAGTGTATAAATCAGATTTTTAATACAGAATTGTGCCTTTTCGGATGTTATACATTTGCAAGTAAGCTTTTTCATCCTCAAAAGCATGTTTTACAGACAGACATCTCACGTTAAGAAAATTAATATTAAAATTTAATTTTATTTACTTGCTCTTGCATCTATAAATTTATTTACGCAGGAAAAAAAAATGATGACAAGGAATTGATTTCATCATACATATCGATATTCGGGATTAAGAATTTGATTAACAAAAACGTATACAATGGCGTTCTCATAGAATATGAAATAATTTGTAATCTCCCTGATAATAATTGAATTCATGTGAACGCAATCGACAATTTCGAGTTTTCTTCAGTTTTTCTTCTGCTTCTTTTCTGAATTACTACATATCACAGATCGGAGCATATAGGGCAAACTTTATTGCTCTTACTAATATCTTTTATCAATAGTCTTCATGATAAATTCTTATTGCATATTTTATAAAATGTTTCTTCAAGATTGTGTATAAAAGATACTGGTCAGAATAATAAAATTTGTTCTACATGCTCCGATCATTGTTATGTAAAAAATCCCTGTATCAAAACCCAAACCTTTTTAAAAAATCCCTTACTAAATGTCTTCTTTCAATTAGATTTCAATTTGCATTTGGATATTATATTCATTAGATTTCTAATACACCGATTCCGCTTTGTTATTAATAAATTTGAAAATCATGTTTTATTTTAAATTATTTTAGTTTTATATACAAATTTTATTTGAAAAAATAAATGCATAATTACTTTATCTTTTAGTGGAATATGGCAGATTTATCACAATTACAAATAGGCTAACTAAATAAAATATAAAGTTATTCTTCTAAAGATAAAACTGCTACGAAATATATTACTGAAAAACATTAAATATAGATAAAGTCACAGGGAGTCTCTAAGTAAACTCTTCCTTTTGTGACCTAATTTGTAATACTGAAATAAAATATGCATAGTTCATGTATTTTGTTACTGATTTCTCTTGATTATGTAACTATATATCATTATCGTAAGTTACAGTACTTGTCTCAAAATTTTACACGTGAATTACTGTTATCTATCTACAACTCATAATGGTCTTGTTTGTTTGATAGTTCAAGTCAAATTAAAGTAGGAGTAATGACAATTTTATCAATATTTGAATCTAAACGAGGCACAAATATGAAGTTGTAAAAGCCATATTTGCTTGAAAATGTCGTAAGTTTAGTCTGCAAGCTGCACTATTAATATAGTTAGAAGGAATAAGAACATAAATGAAAACTTAAATACAAGAAACATAAACGTACTGAAACAAAACATGTCTATTTTATCTGTTCTTTTATCGATTTTCTTTTGTTGATGTAGTGCGTATCGTTTTCTGAATGTATGTAATGTTTTCCTCATATTGAATATTATAAGAAAATTCCTATTATCTAAGTTCAAATAATCACAACGGTAAATGTTTCCTATAATTACATATTTGTATGGAATTATATGAATAAATATATAACGGTATTTATTCTTTTTTCCTTTTGATATATTCTAATTTCAGAATATAATCAATATCATTTACTGAGAAAATCATGTGATTTTTAAAAACATTATCTTATATCAAAATAATAATTATAAAGATTATAAAAACAATCATAGGAAAAAATGTCATTTTTTGATTATAAATGTTAGTCTACTAAAATTCAAAATCTCGGAAGACAGATAACCGTTGTTCGAAAAAATAATTAATGTTGCTATATCTTACTGAAAGGTGAATAAAAAGATAGATAGAAAGACATACTCCATTAGGCGAACGGAAATTTTGGAAGTTGTGAATCTAAAAATATAAGCCTGGATGTACGAGTATGGCGTTTTCTGTTATCGCAAAGCTGTCACAACAGCCAATAATAACACTGGTTTTAGAAATTTAAAGTAAATATATACAAATAGAGACATTTTAACAAGCATTTTTAGTGCTAATGTTTTAACAATTTATATGGCATGATATACTTTTTCTTCTTTGCGTTCGCCTATCATTTGCACGGATCTTAGCTGATTCTAAGTCCCAATACGCAACGGCGATACTGTTTGAATGCTTAAGAGTGAATGCTGAGACATGGAAACCATGTCTGCAGAGCATAGTGTCCCTCCCAGCACCTTTATTAAAAATGTTGCTTTTTTCATTGAGAAGAAAAAAAAAATTAGAAACTAAACTCAAAACAGACTCCCTCCTTGACACACAGAACGGGAGTGAAGGATGCCTGTGGGAGTTGGCAAAACTCTTTTTTTGCACCTTCTAGATGGACAGTCTCATTTTCTTTTTAAAATGAACTTATGGTAGTCAATTATGGTAGTGTATATGCAATACGAATGGTTAAAGGTTAAATAAATTTTAAAAAAAGAATAACATATTTTACACAATTTTGGAATTTCTGAATGCTGAATTCAAACTTTTACAAAAGAAAGCTGAAGCCCTAATACACATTTTCTCTATAATAATTTACACATTTAAAATAGTAATTTGAGACTTCTATTTTTTTTAGTACGTAGCATGTAAAGTTATAATTAGTTATTATTTCGTTAAATTTGAATAATTACTAAATTTAAAAATAAAGGAAATTTAACAAATTTATTTCCACTTTTGTAATTTTAGGAAATCATCATTTACGTTCCCTCTATATTCATTCTATTCGTAAATTCCATGAATTATTTATTTATTTTCGATTTAATTGAACTTCTTTTTAAAGATATTAAATATTAAATAATAGAATAGTAAGATTTAAAAAAACTCAAAGAAAACATAACTATAAGAATAAGTCATATTTTCATCATAAACTGCTGCTTCTTAAAGTTTCGAGACCAAGCAAATAGATAATATCTGTTAGAAAAAATAATTAATGTTGCTTCACCTTACCGACGACTGAAAGAAAAAACTCCCTGTAGGCTTGGCCTATAGGCGGAGATAGATTTCAAAGAGTGCTCATTTCAACAACAAAAAATAAAATATGATTAGAGATAAACCCAGATTAACAACTTTATTTGGCCGCTTTTCAAAAAATTTTAATTTCATTTTTCTGTAAGAGCTGTTTTTATCAGAATCATATTAAGCGGAAGTCGGCTCAAATGCCCACTTTGACAACATATATTAAAATATATTCTGACATTGTTAAAAAATCGACTAATATAGTACATTATATGGTTCCTAAATAACAAAAAACTGTCAACTGAATACGTTTGAGAGAAAAATTGAATTTAAAAATGAGTCATAAAATAAACAATTTGTTATTTGAATGCAATTCTTTAATCATGATAACTTCGGGAAATTTTGCGCGAAGTGTCCACTTTGACAGCATTTTTAAATATATTCATTTTAATTCATTTCATTCAATTTTAATATATTCAACCTTTCTTAAAAAACTGACCAATACGGCACATTATACAGTTCCTAAATAAGAGAACCTGTAAATTGGATGGGTTTGAGAATAAAAATGAATTTAAA
The DNA here is from genome assembly GCA_964019185.1 of Maratus speculifer. Classification (NCBI taxonomy): domain Eukaryota; kingdom Metazoa; phylum Arthropoda; class Arachnida; order Araneae; family Salticidae; genus Maratus; species Maratus speculifer. Next base: position 3,596,405 of record OZ025289.1, on the reverse strand, counting down.
AATGATTCAGAAAAAACGCAATTTGTTATACTTGATCAATTTTTAATGACGATAACTTCGGGAAATCTGTTCAAAATATCTTTTTTGGCAGCCTTTTTAAAAATATATTTTGTCTTTATCAAAAAACTGGCCAATGCGTCACATTATATAGTTACTAAATAAGAGAATCAGCCATTTAGATGCGTTTAAAATCAAAAATGAATTTAAAAATAAGTCAGAATATAAGCAGTTTGGATTAGGTTTTTTTTCTCCAACTCCTATTTTTGTTTCATTTATTTTTGCTATAAGAATTGGTCCTATGAAAAACTTGCCAATATAAACGTTGTACATAATATTAAAATGTGAAATAAATTTTATTAGATTTGATAGTTTAAGAATTGACGACGATTTCTGCCTTTTTTACCCCCTTTTTGTTTTCGTTTTTAATTTTTTTCATCGGTAAGAAATAGTCCTATCAAAAACTTAAAAACATAAATAACAACATAATAACGTAAATACAAAAGTTTTTGATAATATTGAGAACATTTATAGAAAATTTAGTTGGATTTGATATCTTGAGAATTGACGAAGTTATGATTTTTATTTCTCTCAAAAACCCAGTTTTTTTAGCCCCTTGAGCCCATTTTTAATTTTATCAAAAATCTGTCATGCATAAACTTTTTGCACACTTCTTAGAAGTATAATAAACTTTAAACTGTTTCTATATCTATTATTATTAAGAAGTTATGGCGTTTTTTCTGTTTTCACAAAAACCCTCCCTATTTCCACCGCCTTGGTCCGATTTTGCCATTAACGAACCTGACAGAGATTCTGTGCCCCTTAATTTTATGTAAAAGTTTGAAGAAGATTCAAGTAGAATTATAAAATTTATCGTGTCCATTAAAAAGTGATATACATCAATAGATAAATAGATAGATAGATTGATCGATAGACAACTTTTTTACTGATGGTAGTTTTAGAGTGTATAGGTCATGATCGACGTAGATCTGCAAAAAATTTTCGGAAATTCCAACATGGGAGCGACCGCAATAGGTAGTATTTTATACGAAATCTACCTAAAAAGAGAGAGAGAGAGCTTCGCTATCACTCGAACGGAAATTGTGGTAGATAAAAAACTAAAAAAGGAAACCAGAAGATAAGGTCACATTCTTTTATTCTAGTGCTGTCACAATACCCATTGTTAAATTTATGGTTATGAAAACAAAGGAAACTATTTTAATAACTGTAAGTTCAGAATCTCTCAAAAGTACTTCCTATCCGGATTATTTTATGTGGAATTTTCATTTTTGGATTATTTTACGAAAAAGATGAGGGTATTTTATCATTTAATAAGATGGAAGAAAGGTGTTGAAGACAAGTAAAAAATCGTCGATTTGCATTTTCACTGGTAAATTATTTATGACTTATAATAGTTTCAATATTTTTCTAGTTTCAAATATGGGAAATAAAACATTTATTTTAAAATAAACTATATGCTTTCAAAATATATTATTTAAATTTATCATTTTTTTTTTATGTTTTAGTGTAAAATTAAATTTACACATTTTAAATTTCCTCTGCAAATTGTGTTATTTAAAGATACATTTAAAAAAATAATCGTGATGTATGAGATAGAAGAAATTTCTGGAATTGCCACATCCGACTAGTTTTACTTAACAATAAAATTCATAATGGTTCAAACTGTTACAACAAAATATAATTTTTATGAAATTGACTGCGAGTCCACTAAGTTCTTCAAAAGCAACAAAATGTAAAACTTTTTCTCAAAAATATATATATATATATATATATGTAAATACTCTATTTATTTATTTATGTTACTGCACTCTTCAAGTAACCCCTTTAAAAGAGTTTTGTGACATTTTATAATGTAACTTTTCCGCTAATTTATTGCTAATATCATTAAAAAAGTATCGAAAATAGCATGTGAGCTAATAAGAAAAGATAAGGATGAATGCAATGATTGCAACCTTAATGACTATATCATTATAGGTTTAAAAAAATAAGAAAAAATTTATTTTTTGGTGTTTTATTAAATTGACAGAACGATTCAAAAAATTGCATCTTAATGTTTGTGTTATATTTTTTAAAACTTTCCTTATAAAGCGCTTTGAAATATACAGTTTTCTTCCGTATCAATATCATATGCAGATAAAATAAAATATGTAGTATTTCTGTTCCTTACCTCAAAATTTCTAAATCCTTATTCTGACAAAACTGAACGAACTCAACACAGAAACGGATTTACAAGTTTATTCTCGACCAAACTATAAAGCTTAAAGTCCGCTAGAGAATGTGTTTTCCAGAACTCATTTCAATTGAAGTATGTGTCACACTATTGTACTTTATGTCTATATGTTTATAAGGTCATATAAGAAGAATATAGAACTGGAATGCTCTGTTTTATGCGCAGATTTATGAAGGCGATAAGGAGTAAAATGTGTCGAGCAGTGAAAAAAGTCGCATTTAAATGGAACATTTATTTATAAATAAATAAACAAAAACGTATGATTACAAAGCATTTCTGTAATCAGGACTGCAACTTTAAACATGATTTTAAAAGTATGTCCCAGACTTGGGCGTTCTTTAGCAAGGAATTCGGAAAAAATATTTATATTTTATCAACCTACTAACACTATTATTTCCTTCACGAAAATTGAAATAAAGTAGATTCGAATTATATATTTATTTATTGTTCAATTTAGAGAACATGATAAAGAATAGAAACCTATTGTGCCGTGACAACAATCTTTTATAACACGATAAGTATTTTATTAATAAAAAAGTGGAAATTACTACCTGCGATTACAAACTGCTTCACTAGATATATCTTCAAAATTCCTTTAAATTTAATAATTAATTAAAAAGGTACATATTTAACATAGAATTAATCAACCTACAAACCCTATTTTTTCCGATATGCTTTTCGTGATCTGGGATTCAATTATTAATTTATTGATTGGTAGACTGACTGAGTTTTACTTAATAATAGTTTACAGTAAAAATAAAAACACTACTCAAAGTTTTATATGGTTTAGCCGGATAACAGCTTTAATTCGGTAGGTCTAATTACAATAAATATGAAGGTTTATAAGCTATGCAGAATAACAATTTTGTTATACATATGGAAGAGAATTTTGAAGTAAAAATGTTTCTGTAAAAAAATAATTTTGATTAAAACAGCATCCGGCAGGAGGTGTCCAGTGACATTCTATTGTAGATAGGTGCTATGACTTGCTGGCATACTATTGGATTTCCCTCGGTAGTTTGAGTGATATTATTATGAAAAGGCTGAAGTAAACAAGTTAGGTTTTTTTTTTCAAATTTCTTGTTCTCATTTGTTTGAATGATAGCGGGCAAATATCCTAGAAAAACTGTTCTTTTTTTCTCTTGCCCAGCCTATAATCTTATTCATGCGTTTCTTTCCATTGTCTTGATTCACTTTAGTATCCACTTCTTGCAGATATATTCCAATACGACCTTGACTTTTTACATCATCAAACAAAGTATGCGCTGTAAGAATAACTGCAGTTGCCATTTCTTTATTTATTTTAGCTTCACAAAGCTTTTCTTCATCATTTGTATTAAAATTTTCTACTTTTTCATTTGAAACAGCCATTTTTTCTCTAAAACTAATTTCAACTTCTTTTTCAGTAAAATCTTTTTCAAGTTGATTCACAGAAGTAATGCCAGTTTTATTGCCAATCATGGCATTAACCATCAATTTTTTCTGCCCATCTACATTTATTTCATCCATATTGTCATATTTATAGCACTCTTCACTTACGACATTTTCATTTTTTGAGCCTATTTTCAACTCAGAAATCAATTTTTTTTTTTTCCTGGTACCCAGCTCTTTCATTCCATGGGCTTTTCTCTTCTACTTCGAAATTTACTTGACCACCAAAAAGTCTGTTATTCAAGGCTTCTTTAACTGTGATGCGCTTCTGAGGATCTAAGTGAAGGCACGCCTTGATTAGATATAATGCATCATCAACTTTCAGTAAACATTCTTTTGATCGAGGAAAGCAAGCTCTTATTTTTTCAGCAAAATGCTTTTTCTGGATAATATCAAAGATCAAAGGATACATGTTTTTGGGCCAGAAATTTTTTTGTGGACGCATTCCTTGGTTGAAATTTTCTCGTGTGAAAACTCTTATGCACATCATTGCAAATGTCCACGTATCATATTTCGCATTATCCACTGTTTTCCAGTTTCCATCCCTAGCGAAGGTTTCAGGTGGACGATAAGGTAATGGTGAAGTATATTCAGAATTTGGTTTTTCAACTGACTTCAAAGATCCAAAATCTGTCAAAACAGCTTTCCCTTCAACTGTAGGGTCAGGTGGGGTAAAATGGGTATGAAAAGCACCACTTTTTCATTCAATGCCTGTTTTCATTGAAAAAAAATATTTAATGTGATTTTTTTTGTGTTTATTTATGCAACTGATGTTTTGGCATAACATTTAAGTAGTTGTTAATTTATTTTTTTTATTTTTAATAGTAGAAATATTCTTTTGTTTTGTATACACTTTTTGTCTCTGAAGTGGGGTAAAATGGGTACCATGTGGGGTAAAATGGGTACCATGTGGGGTAAAATGGGTATTGATTGAATAAGTAATAAATAATTATCTAAATCTACTGGAAACTTTATTTTAAGTTTTTATTTTAATTATATAATGAAAATTACACAAAATTAATCAAAATGTTAACTTTAAAACATTGTACATTTTTTAAATTTGAAATCTGTAATGACCACGATTGTTGAAATGTGGCTCCTTTAAAATTTTCACAATTTGAGATTTGGTAATCACATCTGTGTCATCTTGTTCAGGAAATATAAAAAAATCACCAATGGTTGACTTTGTTAGGAACTTTACATTGAATTCCTCTCCTCCTTCCTCCATGCCAATAATTTGTCCATTGAATTCAACAACAGAATTTTTTTTGCATATTTCACTTTAACCCACTTGCCTGGTAAAATTTCAGATGCATTCATTCTATCAGAAGCTGTGCAAGTAGGATGTGTAATTGCAAATGGTGGAGATGTTTTTTCTTATTTGGGAGATCTTTTTTTCTTATTTTGCTTGGTTGGGGCTTTACATTTTTCTTCTTTTCTAAACGATCGATTTCTTCCTGCAAGAGACTTTGTGCCACTTCATTCTGTGTCAAAATTTCACTAGCTTTGCTCTGCACTCGTTTCCTTTTACGTCTTGCATTTTCTAATGCATTTTTCGTGCCATATGACTGAGAAGGAGAAATTGCTGTCAGTATGGCACTTTTTAAATCTTTGTAAGGAGAGGAAACCATACTATGTTTATCATGTGAATCGAGAAATTTGTTTTCAGTTTCTGCATAAATATGTGCTGTCATTCCAGTGCTTGAAGTAGAGGGTTACATGGCATTTGCAACTTCTTCATATGTATTTTTTTCTGTGAATATTATTCGGTGTTCAACAGCTTTTTTATCTACAGGATAAAGTCCAGCTCCCTTAAAACCTTTTACTGCATTTTCGCCTTTTAATGTTTCAAATAGCTGCTTGAGCAAGTGAGGAAATGAAGCTTTAGTAACTTTCTGGAGACGTGTCTCCCTATACCACAACTTTAAATTTTTTTTCAATGACTGCTTCATAGGAGCAAAGACTCCAACATCTAAAGGCTGTAAGGCATGGTTGGTATTTGGCGGTAAACAAAGTATAATGATTTCATTATCTATAGCTTTCTTTACTGTGGTGTATGTTAGATGGCTGCCATGTCCATCAAAAATTAAAAGCACAGGTTTTTCAAGATGTTTGACATGCTCAACAAAACTTGACATCCAAGACTCAAATACTGTGTCGTGCATCCAACCCGACTCGGTGTAAGCATATAGAGCTCCATGGGGTCCACCCTTTGTCCAACTCTCATACATGTTTAAACTTTTGTACATAGTAAGAGGTGGAAGAAAATTTCCTGTTGCTGATACACAAAACAAAACAGTGTACATTGCTTTACCTGCATCAGGGGATTTTTGGTAGGCATTGCAATCTTTCTTATATACAAATACTTTGCTTGCACGAAAGTCGGTTCCAAATCGAACTTCATCAAGATTGAATATACGGTCAGATGCATTTTCTAAATTGTTTTGGGACAGCAAATTGCTATACATATCAAAAAAACAATTCACTACTTCAAATGACAAATCATTAGCTCTTGCCTTGGTTAGCAATTCAGGTTTTCTTTTTGCTAATCTATTAGCCCATCTCTTTTCAAACCCCCTTGCCCATTCTACCCCTAGACTTTCGCATTTTGTGTCTTTACAAGATTTAATATACTGCTGTGTTATATTAATTACATCTTGTCGATCTAATGGATAACTACATTTTGCTAGAAATTCTAATGCTTGTACAATACAAATCTCCTCTTCTGGTGTAAGGATAGTAGAACGCCCAGATTTTTTGTGAGATGGAGGACAAGTAATCCATCTTCTGAGTGTTTCAAATGGAATGGCATACTGGCGTGCAGCTGCCAAAATTGTTTTCCCCTTTTTCACATCTAAAATAGCTAATTCTAAATCAGTATCCGAGTAAGAAGAAACTCTTTTCTTAACATAATTCCTCGGCTTTATTCCTGTAAAAGAAAAAAAAAATTAATTTGCAAGCTGAAAATTCTCACACTATAAAATGCCTATATTCTCATATTTTTCTTTTTTCTAATAATTATTAATAAATTAAAAAATAGGAAATATATTTATTTACATATAAAATGTTTAAAAAGACATTTCATTCCAATTATTTTAATTTTTTTTGTTATGAAATTACATTTTAATTGATGGATTAGTTAAGCCTAACTTATACCCATTTTACCCCACCACACAAAAACTTTAATTACAAAAAAAGTATTTTAAATATTACTTACCAATTTGTCATAAACTTTACTTCAGAATCTTAGCTAATTCAAGCTTTAAAAATTATTTACAAATTAATTTTCAAAAATATAGATTTTTAAGGGTTTTTCAGTAACACAATTGAAACATAGACATTCCACAGATAAAAACAAGGGTATATCCTGTTTCCATATACAACACAAAAACTTTTTGGAAGAATAGAAATGTTGCCAACTAATGTCTGAAAATATATTAAAAAAATAAAATATCTCTCTTAAATGTAACATTTGTTAGGTGCTAAAATATCAAATCCTACCCATTTTACCCCACTACCCATTTTACCCCACCAGACCCTAATTAGGACATTGTTTATCTTAATGTCCATATGAGCCAACTTTTTTTCGTGCAAGAACGCTAAACCCATGGCGACATCTTTCATCCACGATATGACTCTCTCTAATGCCTTCGAATCAAAAATTAACTCTACATCTCCCAGTTTTTCGTCTAATGAACATGGACACTTTTTTGTAATAAATATAAATGTGCGATCTTGAGATATATAGTTGAAACTAATCAGTGGTAATATATTTTTGTGGCATAGACTGGACCATAGATGTAATTCTCCAGCCGATATATCTTCCTCTTTAACAATTTTTATAGCGCAAGTACTTTTCGTGATTGGATGAATCATTTCTACAACTTTGCCAAATTGCCCAAATCCAAGATCTTTCACGTAGTCAAATCCCATCTGTTTGAGACTTCTTAATGTAGATGTAAAACACATGTTTTCCATGGCAAATTCTTGATTATTTTTTTCTTTTTCCAGGTTGTTAACAAACTCCATTTGGAATACAAATACTTTACTCAATATCAAATCGTACTTTTTTTTTATATTTTACAACATTAAGTTTAAATATATTAAACGCATGAAACGAATATAAGATGTTTATTGTAGTTAAAAAGATTGATTCAGAGATTCTATTGTATAATTCGTTGATTTTGACCATTGTTGACAAAAGCATTGTTTAAGTGAGAATATTTTCATGTTTATTCGGATTCGTTAATTTTGAACATTGTTAGAAAGAGCATTGTTAAAATCGGATTGATTTTTATTTATTTTCTTGTTAATATTATTTGAATTTGCAACAATACTTCATTCTTTATTATGGCTTCGTTTATCTGGCTAAAACGTACCCACTTCATTCTTTTGTCAGACGGGCAGCATTTTTGCCGATACCACCGAAGCTAGCATTGGGAAGAAAATACGAGCTTTTGATTGGTTGAATAAATTAAAGAGCAATCGTTGTTTGCAAATAACTTGTTCTTAATGCGTATGTTCGTATTAGGAATATATATGGATGTATCATGCTAAAATAATATTAGTAATAAAAAGGAATGGCAATTTAAAAATAAAGCAATATAGATATAGAATAAAAATACTTGTAATTATCGCGTAATTGACGCCGCAAAAAGTAAATGTGATTATTTTTTGAAAATAAATTTTTAAGAATGTGGATGTATGTTTTAGATGATATGTGCGCATATCATGTTAAAATAATAAAAATAAATTATTATTATTTTAACATGATTATTATTATTATCCAAATTATTATTATCTTAACTATTTTTATTATTTTCTAAAAGTAATAGAGAATAATTGAAAAATATCAAGATTAACTTCTTTAATTATAAATTCCAGAAAATATTTCTTTATCGATAAAAATGTAAAATGAGAAGCAAATTTGTCAAAATCTTATCTCAAAAGATTTTCAAACAGAAATTGATGATTAAATTAACATAAACTTAAAAATGATCCAAAGCAAAATGCTCTTTAAATTATTAACGAATCAGAAGCCCGTATTTTCTGTCCTATGCTAGCTGCACTGAACGTAATCGTCTAAATGTAGCAGAATTTAAATTCTCCAAAGGTAAAACGAAACCTTACTTGAAAAAGAAGCACAGAAAAGAACGCTTGCAATGGCGTAAAAAACATGCACACTGGCCTCTTGATAATGGAATAAAGTTATTTTTAGAGATGAATCGTGAATATCTCTCGGAACAGGTGATGACTGTGGAACATTTGTTTGGAAGAGAGTTGGTGAAAAGTTCAATGAAAAATGTGTCAATACGAGGACTAAATTTTCACTTCATTTACAGTTTGGAGCTGTATGACATTACAAGGCGTCGGTAAGTTGTGTATTGTGTTACGTACAGTAAGCTATGAAGTTTACATTGATATTTTAGACAATTTTCTGATTCCTAGCATCGATCAATGGTCGGAGATCAAAGTGACTTCTTATTTCAAGATGACAACGCAGCATCCCAACACGCCAAATGACTGAAGAAATTTCTACAAAATGTAGGTAATATATCAATTGAAACCATGACTTGGCCGCCCAATAGTCCGGATCTTAATCCCATCGAAAGTCTATGGAATATATTAAAAAGAAAAATTGATTTTCAACTAATTACAGATGCCATAGAACTACGTAAAGCTATAAGGGAATGCTGGTGTGAAGTTGCTTCCAATGAGTGCAAAAATCTTATTGAGTCCATTCGATTAAGAATTTCAACTGTCATCCGAAATAAGAGTGGATTTACGAAATATTGATTACACTGATCGGTTATTTTTTTTCCAAATCTAAGCATGATCGGGTAATTTTTTCTTTGGTGCTTAAATTTCAATCACAATTTTTCTGTTTATAAATTGATGTATAATGATTTCTCTTTATTGAATATTGTTGTTCGTTATATATAATAAAAATGTATTACCGCTAATATCGTTTAATTTTTATGCAGTACGAATAAATAATCTTTTCTTACAAAAGATGGGAGTTTTGATGTAATGATCGGAAATTTTGTGCCAAGGGTTGTATATATAATCTGATTTTTTATAAATTTTAAATTTTTCTGAACTAATTTGTGTTACTAAAAGAAAACATGTATTTTATTTCTGTTCTATTATCGATTTTCTTATGCTAGTGTAACCAGGGACCGTTATCTTACGTTATATCAGTGCCTAATAGAAATTTGTACAATAGACTCGGTGTCACCTTTGTTCAGTTATTCACAATGGTCTTATAGGAGCGATACTTCAAACCTAAAATTTAAAGTTTAGCATTTTATAAAAGTCCAGTGCGCAGTGACTTCAATTTAAAGTGGAAGATATTGGCAATTTTATTAATACTTGAATCTAATTGAGATACAGAAATGGAATAGTAAAAGAGATATTCACTTGAACATAATAAAACTTTACACCGGACACCGTGTTATTAATATATTTAAAAAGCAAAGAGAATTTAAGGACATTTTTAATTAAAAAAATATTATTTAATATAAGTCTTAGAATTAGAAAGTTGATATTTTTAAAATAATCCTAGAATAAAAAAATATGCAATGAAACTTTTTATGTTTAATTTTAAACCATACATTTTATTTGTTTTTTACACTAGAGTATCAACAGTTTACGCACCAACTTCATTATAATTCAATTTACACTTAAATTTGACAAAATACTTGAGTAAATTATGATTACCTTTTTCTACAACGTAATTTTTATGTAAAAAGTAATTTATTGAAGATTAAATAAACATAATGACTTGTAAGCATTATTTTTTAATGGTTATAATGCTTTCTAAATGCATACAAAAAGTGAAATTTCGCTATCACATAATATTCGGAAAAAAATGAGGAATAATAGAAAGGGATATTTCAGATAAAGTACAGCAAAAATATGATTACGTGATACTGCTATACAATTTCACATTTTGAATGAAAAAAATGCTCATTCCCGGAAGATCTCTGGTTTACATTGTCAACTTTTTTTTTCTTGAGGTACTAGTACCTAAAGCCTGTCCGTCCATACAAAATTTCTATAAATAAATTGTGTTGGCTTTTGAAGGCCGAGGTAGCTCTTTAGCAATAATGTTGGCAATTTACGGTTGCTGTTAAAACAAAAAAGGCAACTTTCTGACATAAGTTTAATTTAATTTTGTTTAAAAATGCGTAAAACTATCAGATGTTGTTGCTCAGAAACTATATTATCGAACTCATTTTTCTGTTTTTTTTCTCCAATAGCTTTTTTAAAACAAACCATCAGAATTGCCGTTTTGAATTGTAATTCTCGACGAAAGAAGAAAAACCAGTCAACGAAGAGAGAAATACGCATGATCACGGGATTGAAATCGCTTATAATCAATAAGTAATTTAATTATCATAAAATGACAAGCAAAGTTCGATTCGAAATCACTTCCATAGCCAGTACATATTTTATATCTTTCTGTTAAAAAATGAATTTGTAAATATGTCAAAACGTTTTCCGCTTGTTCAGAAGAACGGTAGAGGACAGCCTTCAGAATAACTATTGTATTCAACTCCCGGGCTGGACACTTTTTAAATCAGTTGGAAAACAGAAAAATAGTATATAACCACCTTTCAGTAACACTGGATCAAAAATTATAAAATGAATTAATGAAATGAAATAATTTTTCATTAATCTTTTAGAATTGAAGTTCTTTTTTACTAATTCCAATAATAAATATAATTTTCGGAGAAAATACATTTGTCCTTTGTTTGGCCAAGTGTGGGACAGCTTCCCTAAATATAATTGATTTTTAGACAATGTTTTTATAACCTGATATGAAAATAAAAACCTGTAAAATATGAATAGCAAAGGTTTTTTGTTATTTTTAACGTATTGTTTACATTTTAGCAACTTATAATTAAATAGACATAGATCTGTATATAAGTGCTACGCGCAAAACATTTATTCCGTTTTTCATGAAAAGGTCCTGATAACAAAGCTAAAGAGCTAAAGTGTTTTAAAACTGGAAATTTTTTAATTTCTTTAAAAAAAGACAGATTCCTTCCGTACATAGTAAAAAGTGGAGTTTTAAAACATATTATGATGCCATACCATATCAGATGAGTGGCCTCTTTTCTACATATCAATGCTGTTATCACGATGCTATTGTATACTCCAAATAAAATAACTATACTTATATTAAAATCTAGTGTTTTTGCTATTCTAAATGTATAATTTATATTATGTTATCTTCTGCATTTATGTAAGTGTCACATGCAAGATATTTCGTCAAATTTTCATGGAAAGACCCAATTTAAGCATCAAACCAAATGATTGATGGATCTAAACATTATTTTAATTTCATGCAGAAAGTATTTCTAATATTTCCTTTTAACTGACATACCATTCTTAAGTGAAATGACATACTCCGGTAGGAAGGTTTCTTAGACGGGTTGACAACCCTCTCCATTATTTCTGACAACCTGTCGACAGCCTCTAAAACAAATAAAGAACTACCAATCATGGTTTATCTTGTTACCCTCTTTTTACTTAACTTAACTTGGTTGTTGTTATGAAGATGAAAACTTTCAATTGATTTTTTATTCATTTTCTAACAGGCTAGAATTATACAAAATATTACAGATGTGATTCCGGTGACAACATGATGACAATATAGCTATTTAAATATTTATAGCACTTAATTATACTACATTAATCTTTCAGTTAAATACATTTCCAGCGGTGCAAAATTGTCTGATTTTAAAAACAATCTTTTAGAAAGGAAGTGAAATTTATTGAAAAACTAATATTTCCACGCTGTTTCTTTACATGTTGTTTAAGTGAGAAAATTTCGCATCTTTTAGAATATATATATATATAAATGTACTGAAATAGTGTAAAATGAAAACTATCGGTAACACATTGTTTTTAGTTGCTTCAAGTATTTAGTATATTTTTGTTAAATTCGGTCAGATAATTCGTCAGAATTCTGTTGCCTTTTTTACCTGTAACAGCATATATAGGTAACAACCTGACTTTCTGTAAGAACTGAAAAAGATAATTATCTCTTTTAAAATAAGTTTGTAGTTATAAGAGATTCGCTAAAATTTTTGAAAAAAAATGCGCTAAATTAAAAATAATAGTTCATTTTTCGTCTAAGCGATTTATCTTTCACTTATTGAAAAAAATAAAATAAATTTTTTTTTCAAAAAATAGCTTGATGTCTCTTATGTAATTTAATTATGCGTAGATGAGCACAAACGTTTTCCAAAAATGTTAAAACATTTCAAGTAACCATATTGTCCATGTTAAAATCTATCCATCATTTTTGATAAATTTTCAACTCCCTCTAAATCAATTAAAGTTCTCAGTTTTTCCTTTCAGAAATTTCAATCAATATCATGCTCAAATTGTATTTGATGAAGATCCAGGAATTTGGAATACAAATTTCAATCAGACATTTAAAAACTATTCAATATAAATATGAAGAACTAGCATTTAAAAAGAAATAAACCGCTTTATTATTTTTTGCAGAAAGTCATTTGAAAAATTTTGCTTCTGAATGAGTGAGTTTCAGAAAGTCAAAGTAGTTCGCTCCACCTCATCGAAAATATTTTTAAACGCGAAAAGGAAACTTAATTTTATTTTAATCATAAATATTATTATGTGAGATGATTATTAATAATGAAAATTATCAAAAAAAGAAGTATGAAACATGAAATACTTTTGTATGCTCAATGCTCATATGCGACATAAAGATAAAATTAAATTTAGAATAGGACACCAATAGGGCAGAGACAGACCATTTTTCACATTATAAGTAAGTGTTCTCATAAAATATCAGAAAACGATAGTTCAATATAATAACACACAAAATATTTTCCTCAATTTAACTATAAACTAAAGATTCGTTATTATTTTTTTAAGTAAACCGATTCGCATTCTTCAGAGGTGTTTCGGTACCACAACAAAAACTGTCCAGAATAAGGCTCACCATTATGAGTACGATATAAAAGTTGTTCAAAGAACTATACTTTCACCTTCCAGAAAACTGCAAAAGAAAAAATTCCCCAACGACTCGACCAACAGACGGAGATAAATATCGAAATTAGATACAGATTTCAGCAAAAACAAGTAAATCAAGATTAAATGTAAGTCCAGTTTCATAATAATGAGCTGTTGGGACGTAAACCTTTTGTGAAAATTATAATGTACACGCATACACACACGCATATGTATATGTGATAGATTTAAAAAGTGGCGAAAACAAAGCAAGGAATTTAAAAATGTTAAAATATGCCAAAATTTCCATAGTCTGGATTTTATTATGTTTCGATACGTTTTTACAAACACACATATGTTACATATTCACCTCCTATTCAGCAATTATGTATCCAATGTGACGTATTTTTACGAGTTAGAGCGTAGACTTACGGACAGGCACACCGAATACATAAGCACTATTTAAACTTTCTTGGAAAGTGCTAAAAGGATGGTAAAATATAATATAATATTAAACAAAAATATGTTTTCTAAATTACCCCGACTCCGAAAAGACCTTTTAGTTTTTAGAAACTTAGGAGATCTATATATTTTAATAATTTAAAGGAGTGGTTATAAAACAACAGAGTTTCTTCTGCTGTCACGGATTTTCGGAAACATTTCGGGTAATTTTCAAAATATATTCTTCAGTTCTCTAACCGGAACATATAGATTATTTGGAAGAACTCCTTAACAAGTAACCGCCTTTCATGTTCAAAAAACATGTTTTACATGAAAAACTAAACAAATTAAATTCTTTAACATAACATAAATTTTATTAGTTTGTTTATAACAAATGCATATATTAAATGACGCTTATGGAAATAATAGATTGAGATAAAAAGTTATTAATATACAGTAAAAACAAAGGTTTAAAAAATTTCTAACCTGCATAGCTCTTAAACAACTTTACTGATAGTTTTCGAACTTCTTATCCAAAAATATTTACCCAAAAAATCCAACTTTGTTGCCCAAAATACATCTACTTTTTTCAGTAGTACATTTTTAATATATGAGCGATTCCCCAAGACTAATTTCAGCATGTATATTTTAGTAAATATTTAATAATTTTATTGGTGTCAGTCACTTTTTTATGCGGTGATTTGAAAAAAAAAATAGTACAGAGTAGAACATTTTTTTAAAACCGGTACAGCCAATTATATTAAGATAATTTGATAATTTTCATTAATTTTCATTAATTTCTGATGTCATTTTCTTCGTAGGAGAAAATCATTTTAGATTTCTGAATTCATTTTTAAATTTTCAAACCATATAGCTTATCTCTAAAAGATTTCTACCAACAAAATGACATGATTTCCAGCAAGTGGGTATTTAATGGTCTTTTCACTGTTAATGAGGAGGCGTTGAAGTCTACAGTGAATTATTTTATCAACAGATAATCAACGCAATTCTATTTACTAGAAGTAAATTAAAGAGTTCAAATGAGAATTGATGAGTGTAGGCATTGGTAATTTTCACCTTCAAATGTAAAATGTTATTGGCTTTTCGTTGCGAATTAGCTGTGTAAATTTTTTAACTAAACAAATATATTTTAATCATAATTTAATATTATTTTTTATAAAACATCTACAGGAAAAAATATACATATGTCTTATAAGCGGGAGCCGTTGTGAACGAAGTAAGGATATCCACAATGAACATTAAAATGAAGAAAAATCGTAGACATTAATTAAATTGTACATGTGATTTAAGTTCCAATTTACTTAGAATACCTATTTCTATAAACTACTAGAGTTTTTACGATATTTGTTTTAACTAAAAACTTTTTGACGAAATAATTATTTTCTACATTTAATCATATTTCTACATTTAATCATTTAATCAGTTATAAAAAACCTTTTTTTCATGTTTATCCGAGTTTAAAATGCATAAATTCTTAACTAAAGAACTAAGAATGAATTTAGAATAAAAGTCACAGCTTTCCGTAGAATGAAACAATTATTTATCGCACTAAAGGTTCTTGGCGTTTTTCTAGGAGCTATGATCACAAACTCCAATTCAGATACCAAATAATGTAAAATAACGGTAATTTGGGCGGCTTTGAAAAGATTACGGAAGATGTATTTACAAATTCAAGAACATTAAGGTGGTGTGGTGTATTTTTGTCGGCCGATTATCTACGCTATGGGATATGGGCCCTATGGGGTGGGTTGCCCTCCGTGGGGGTCTTTCTAAGGGAACCTAACCCGTATTTACGCAAGGTTCGAAGAAAACCACGGAAAACTTCGAACGGTTAGGCCGACGGTCGCGATTGGGTTCGAACCCAGCACCTACCGTCTACCAGTTTGAGGTCAGAACCTCTCGGCAAGAACATTAAGGACTTTCATGTAAACGGGTTTCTATCATTCCGCTTAAATGGGAAATTCTAACGCCTTCTATAAGACATCTTATGGGTATTTTCGTGTTTCATTAAAAAATATCCGTTAAATTTAAAAAAGGGGGTAATGTAAAATGAACCAAGCAAACAAAGTCTTTGCCTCCCCTTATTTTTTAAATTCTTATAAAAAAGACATTTTAGTTTTCACCAAAGTTTTTTTTAAATATTTTTAATGTTCAAAGAAAATTATTTTATTGTTAGGAAGAAAATTTTTATTCTTACAATTTGCAGCAATGCTTTTAAAGATTATCTCGAAATGTAAAATAAATATCTCGAGTATTTATATTTTTAAATTTAAACAACTTGGTAATATTATTATTATGCCATTTTAAATATGATGTAGTAGCCTCTATTTACTGATCTAAGTGCAATAATAAACGTTTTATTTTAAAGTCTTTTTTTTTTTAATCATCACTAGTAAATACACTTTTTATGACGTAATTTTTTATATTTTTCTATTTTTAACTGGTTTTCTATGGGATAATAAGCAATTCCTTCTCATACTCACCCTCGATCTTATAGTTATTTCACCCTCATTTTTTAATGCAAAGAAAATGACCCCAAAGAACCCCGGGAAGAATCAGGAAACATCAGGCTAACAAATCGTAGTTCAATATCATTCATCAACACCAGAGCGGAGAAAAAGTAAAGGCAACAATCAAGTGCAGATACGTGACGCAAAAATTACATGGGTGACATTTGAAGTTTCACTTTACTTTCCTAAGATACTTAAATTATTCTACAAAAAATAGACTTGAATTTCATTTGCAAAAAACAAGACTTAGCCATTAATGTGTAAGCAAGCTTCTTACCGTTTTAAAATTAAACAGGTGAACATTTTTGCTTGACTTCTAGGGCAGATGTGCCAATAATAGACATCCTTGAACGTGTATAATTGATAAAAAAATAAGCAATTAAAAGTTAGCTTTTATTATTTTTTCATACCTGTACCTCGCATATTTTATAATCTTGCATTATCAAGTCAAATCAGTGAAATCAATCAGGGAGCAGACATTAATGTGTCGAAGTTACACTTCTTTTCAGAGAAAATCTCAATAAATATGCTAAGAGTTGCCTTCATTTAATAAATATATATGCAGCTTCATTTTCTTGCAAAATTTACATCTTTTATGTTTTCGTAGTTATAAAAGACTGTATACATTTTTAGAATTTTATATATTAATAGACATTTATAAAATTGCATTTTATTTTTAAGATTTTAAGAGGGTTTTATAATAACTGGGGTGCTTAATTGGTCATTTTCCAGTAATGAACATTGGATATAGACATTGCTAAATTTGTAATTTCTGTAACGTTTATAGTGTCTGAAATATTTTAATACAACTGGAAACCTAAATAATCAAATTTAATTTTTAAATTACACTTATTAAAATGTAATAACACCAAAACTTTTCTAAATAGCAGTTTTACATTTTTTTATTTTGTTAAAAATGTTTCAATTTTATATTATTCTTTATGTACATGATTATATCTTGTATATTTTATAATCTGGCAATAAAACCAGTCAGAAAGAAGAATATATTGTTTTAGGGCACAGTTAAGTAGGATCTCGTAGGGCTAAATCCCTCCCCATTTAAATTAAAACAAATATTTGACAAATGTTGTTAAAAAACTATTTTCTAAATTAAATGCTGGCTTATTCATCTCTGATAATAAAAATAATAATATATATATATATATATATATAACAAATCAACATCAATTACTGTAAAAAATTGTTAATGCCAAATTATATCAAACAGAGGAGTTGTCAGAATTAGAAATAAAATTGGAAATGTGGTATTTAGCTCTTTATCAAGGGCAATAGTAAATAGCCACATTAATTGCGATTAATTTCTGAATGGAAATCAAGTTAGACCTAAAAATAATTTCCACATTGCCCGATTAATCGCAAATGAGAACTCATTTCAAAGAAAAATATTAGAAAAATAATAAGACCATAATAGAATTATCAATATAATAATTGCAATAGAAAAACTATTTCAAAGAAAAAACATTAGAAAAATAATTAAACTGTAATTGAATATTGATAAAGATAGCATACAATTATCAATCGCAACCATAATTTCCATTGAGAACAGGAAAAAGAAAATAATAATATAATTGAATTAACATTGATTAAATTAAATTGAAAAATCATGTAAAATGGAAATATTTAGACAAATTAAATTATATAATAGGTTAACTTACAAATAGCAATTTCGACCATGTGATAGCAATACAATTTTGCATTCAGTCACATTAGACAGTTAATGTGCAAGTTAAAATAGTAAAATAGATTTTATTAATAATAGATATTTAAATAACTATTATCAAAAAAATTAATTACAAAACATAAGTAGACAAAAATTATATATATATATATATATATATATATATATATATATATATATATATATATATATATATATATATATATATATATATATATATAATATATATCTAGTAATGAAACTAGTGAATATGAAGATCAGTGACCTTAAACATCGCTATAGTTTTATTTTGAAATCATTTTATTTAGTATTTACATTAAGACACATACTATCAATTTTTTTATTTTGTGAAAATAACTATTGTAAGTAATATCTCGAGTAATCGATGGAAGTTTACCTGCTAAAAATAGAGAGACAAACTATACATTAATACTCCGAAGTTTTTTTTTTTTAATTATTACCTTTTATATCTTTCACTATCATAAGAATTTGATAGCTGTAATTGCCCGATATTTAGTATCTCAAAATAAATAATTAAAAATCAATTATAATTAAAAATAATTAAACTTTAATGTTATGGTAATAATTATCAAAACTATGTATCAAAAATATTTAAACTTTTAATGTTATGATAATTATAATAATTGATGCAAACAATGAATGATCATCACAGACATTTTATTAGTTATCGGTATCCTAATTTTTTAATTGCTTTTGAAAAAGTATTCTGTTTTATTAGTATGCTTTCATTGAATTCTGGTTCTAAATATAGTCACATTTATTATTCTCATGTGGTGTCTGTCACTGGAACAGAGGGTGACCATTATTGTCATTTCAATGTCTTTTTTTTTTATATATGTCTGCTATTTAAAATTAAGGTTTGATTCGTATTTGTGAAGGAGGATTATGTTAAATACTGTTTATAAATTAATATAATTTTTGAAAAAACTGTAATATAAGAATTATAACCATTAAATAAAAACAAATAAAAAAAATTCCTTACAGTTGTCCATTACGGGCACTGTCTTCTAATGTGGTATAATTAGAATTTTAATTTTTAAAATAACAAACCATTCTGACAAAATTTGAAGTCCTGTTCGATTTTTTAAACTAGGATAAACTAAAAGAAAATCACAGCATTGCCGAGAGAATTTTTTACACTCTTTAAGTATACTAAACCTAATTTTTGCATGTAAAGATAGAGTTTTATAATCTATTTTTATCCCACTTCGTCAAAGGCTAAAATGAAAAATATTACTGCTAGAGTTTTGTATTCGATAAAAACACCACATTTTAATATTTTTAAAAACATAGTTATAAAACATACATGAACCCATCGGGGATAAGCGACGACCGATATACGTGCCGCAAAATATGCTGAGAATCCTTGTTTATTCTCACCAGTAAATTTTTTTTCAACATTTTGCCTTATTTATTCTGACATTTTTCGTCAACAAAAATGAAACTTAGGAATAAAGTTAAGAAAAACATTTTTACCAGCCTTCTACAAGCAAATCCTTTCTTTAAATTCATTTTTTTCTTTGATTCCTTTTGTATAGAATGGATCTAATACTAGAGTTTGAAGAATAATTCGTTATGTTACATTTCAAAAATATGCATTAAAGTATTTAATTGCTATAAAGGACGTTAAATACTAATAAAAACATTAAAAGATCTTAATAATTTTACATGTTTCGATTGAATTACTCAATCATCATCAGAAAAAAAGAAAATACAAATAAACACAAAGATGGAAAATGACAAAGATTGTCATTTTCCATCTTTGTGTTTATTTGTATTTTCTTTTTTTCTGATGATGATTGAGTGAATTCAATCGAAACATGTAAAATTATTAAGATCTTTTAATGTTTTTATTAGTATTTAACGTCCTTTATAGCAATTAAATACTTTAATGCATATTTTTGAAATGTTTTTAATGGACGTATATGAAAACTTCTATTTATAATTAATGTCGTTATGTTACTTCAAATTATGCTGCCCGATCTTTTTTGTTTATTGACATAAAATCTGAACTTGTCAATTCGTTTTTATCTTCAAAGGATATATCTAAACTTCTTTTCCCACCAAAATAAGCTAAACGGTTCTTCGGATAAATAAAGCAAGCGCAATTAAAAGATAAATTGAATTCTTCGACCTGTTTTTATCTAATGAATTTTCAAGCCCACTAGAAATTACCCTCATTAAAATTCTAAGATAGCCCTGCTCGAGGCTATTAAGTCTAGCGCTAGTCCAGAAAATTGAAAAAAAGTTAAAATGCTAAAGCCGATTAAATTAATTAAATATCGATAAAGACTGATGGAGATAAATGTGAAGAATACAGTATTTACAGAAGGAGAATATTCCGTAATTTTCAAGCACGAGTGGTTATAAATAGCAAACGATGAGAAAACAAGGCTTTGCGTAAATATTTATTTATTCTTAATATGATGAGATAAAAATTGATCGATAACATGATATGTATTATTGTTGAATGAAAACCCGGAAATGTGCTACTATTCTTTTTCGAACAATAATTTTTTTTAAAAAGGAAATGCAATTTACTTGATATTAAAAATTGAAAAGTAATGTTTAAGATTCTGTTTATACACCTGCGCATGTTTTTTTTATTTAATGCACTTGTCCTCAAAAAGAATATTTTGATATCGTTTTAAAGATTTTTTAGCTTTCTCACTGCAAATTTGTGAAACACTTTTACAACACTATCTGAACATAATAATTAACACTTCAACTAAAATCGTGTTTGATTGTCTTGTGAATGTCTTGTTTACGAAAAAAAGATTGTACAAAGAATGTTGTTTAAAATTGCATAATTTTACCAGAAATGCAGTTATTGAAATTTATTGTTAAAACTATTCAACTCACTCAGTAATCTTCTGCATTTTTTTATAAAGGAAACTGTCTTTTATTTACTTTTTTAAATTGTATAATTTTAGAGGTACCATGCAGAAAATTGTTTTGGAAGCGTTTTACATGCGTTATTATATATTCTTATAAATTGTGTGTGTTTACAATGCGTTGAAAAATTTTATGACAAAGTATTGTGGAGCACAACAATACTGTAAAAAAAAAATAATCAAACCTTTTTACAACTTTATTTCAACACAATCTACTACGCTTTTCGAAAACACATATTCTAGCCAGCAACAGTTATGCAAAATATTTAAAACACAATCACAACACACACACAGAGAAAAAGTTTTGTTTTTAGATTTTCACAACACAGTAATGCGTTGTAAATCTAGTGACAAAGAATGTTCCTTTTTTTACTTGATAGTTGTCATCCATTTCTATATTGCTCTTTTTTTTTTTTTTTTTTTTTTTTTTTTTTTTTTTTTTTTTTTTTACTTTTTCGATTTTTGTTGCACATAATTTATAGAATTATACTTTCAATTTCAAAACCAATTTCGACAGTGAAAGTAACTTTATAAAAAATATTTATAACTTAAATCTAAAAAGTAAAGAAGGGGCGATGTAGCTATGGATATCAGCAAAAAAATTCAGAATAAAATATTTTAAAATCTCGAAATGGAAACGAGATAATATCAACTCCCTAGGAATAGAATTAGCTCGCAAGTGTCTTTAAATGCAGGGACAGGAGCTTAAGTGTCGAAATAACACGCAACACCAGAAATAGACAAAAGAGTTAAAATGCAAGAGCAGATAAAAATAACTAAATATCAATAAAGATTATCGGGAATGAATGCAAAGAATGCAAATTTTGAGAAGATGAATAGTCCATAATTTTCACGTAAGGGTTACGATAAAAAAAAAGAGAAAATAAGGCTTTGCGTGAATAATTATTTACTTCATATACTTCATTTACTTACATTCATCTATGATGACATAGTACTCTCTTAAAACGAAAGAGTGGATTTGGCTGCTCAAGAAAGAGTTCTAATTTATTGGATCGTGAATGAGTTGATTTTTAACCGATTCAGTCATCTTGGTTTGATTTTTTCTCTTTCTAATCCACTCATACAGCTTTAAAACTAAACAACTCAATTCAATAATGAAACAGCCCTTTTCCCGCGCTGATTTTCGCCGCTGACTCGTCACGTGACCTTGCAAGATAAGATGGAGACTTCCGGCGTTCGCTAAACAATTTGCTGAAAATGCCTTTTTTACGAAGTAAGTAAGTTTTATATAAGTATTTTATTTTAATTATGCTTTCTTTTAATAACTTTCCCTTCTTTTTTAACAGACTAAAATTCATAACAGTATCATACCTTGAAATTAAAATGTCTTGTCACGCGGTAATATTGAGGATGTGTTTAATGCATTTCTATATTAATAATTGGTGTTACAGTACTGCTACAAAACTTTCGTGCTTTAATAAAATAAATTAGTATATTTAATCAGAATAAAAATTGTTAATGCAATGTAAATATCTCGTTATTTAATTGCCGTGTATTAAAGTTTTGTAATTATTATATCTTTATTCATAGAAATTTATCAAAACATTGTATTTACGTCTTGTTTGCAGTGTCTTAGTAAAAATGTGCTCCGGATTACATTATACACATTTCTAAGATTTTTTTTTTCATTCTTAATGTTGAACTTGTGTTACTGTTTTGTTTGGCAATGTTTCATACTGTTATTGGGCAAAATTATTGCATGCATGGTCTGTATTATAATAATCTGCTTAATATTTATAAGTTGTTACATAATGCATGCAGAAATAATAGTTTTCTTGTGCCTGCTTCCCAGGTAGCTTTAAATCTAAATGAGAATTTATAAACAAAACGAAAACAGTGGACAAAAGTTTGTCTTTCTATACTGGTAAATGCAAGTATTATTTCCTAAATATTATGCAACGATACCAAAAAGCAAATCCTCTTTCTCTTTAGAAAATACCTTGTAATATCATCCCTTTCCCTTAACATTTTTTATGCATAGCCCAGTGGTAGAATTGATTTAAAAAAAAGTTACTGGTCCCAAAGACCAGTACGCATGAGAGTTTACTGGTCAGAAATAGTCATCAGTAACCCGCTACATAAAATTCTATAAAATACTTTTAATCGTCCCCCCCCCCTCTTCACACACACACTCCTACTAGAATGTAAAATAAACCAAACTTCCCTTGCAGTTATACAAAATTTTTGGCATAATAAAATGGAAAATTACTATTTTATAAAAAAGTATGTAGTATGTAAACTAAAACTATAAAATTGTGTATTTTATTTCCGATCATTTATTTAACAGATAGTAAGGATTAATGCAATATTTTCTTATAATTATTTTTTCAAGTAATATTTTATGGTTTGTGTTTGGTACGGTTTTCTCAGGTAGGAAAATTTATTTACTTGTCAGAGATGAAGTGGGTGTGCAGTGGTGTAGCTAGGATGGGTGACATCCCGGGACAGATGTAAAAGGTGTCAAGCCCCCCCCCCTCCTCCTCCTCCTTTCCAATCTGTCATATTTTTTCAATCTCAATTCTACATTCTTATAAAAAATAACCTTACCATTCCTTATTTACCTTTTGTCCTTCTGCATAAAAAAAACCGCAGAAGTGAATCATCACTCGACCCATAGTCTGCACAAGTCAATACCATGTCTATACGTAGAAGAAAATTCTTTCTTTTAAAGTTTGCTTTTGTTACCCACTCGTTGAATAGGTTGGTTTTTGTTCCCTGGTGCATATCTTATTTAGACACACCATTCTGTATAAAACTTCACTTTAGCAAAGAAAAGAAAACTAGCTGTATTGCATCATGAGCTAAAAATCTCATTTTATTTCCTAATTAGTCTCCAAAATTTTATAAAATTGTATTTTTTATTTGCAAATAAAGATTTGGTGTCACCCTTTAGAGGATGACACCCGGGTAATTTCCCTAATCAAGAAGAATTTCTTTTACAGCTTGACTAAAATCTTAAAGATCAATGAGTTATGTGTCTCCATATTCAAAATTACCATGCATATTATGACAGATTACTTAAATAATTTGCTTTTTTAAAAATATTTTATTCTAAATATTATCAAATGTTTTTAATCTATTTTAAGTTTGATAAATTCACATGTTTAAACTTTTTCTTTAGAACAATAGGTATGTTCATCAGTACAATTTTAAACCTATCAATACAAACGCAGGAATAGTGTTAAAAATAGAAATTATTTATATCCAATAATTTGAAACATTTAAATTAAATATAAAAAGAGAGAATGACATTATGTTTTTATTAAAAAAGAACAATTTTTGAAGGAAAAAAACAGTTGGTTTAAACTAGGGGTGCACAATCTTTTCAAGAAAAGGACCACTTACAAATATGCCTCGGTGGTCGAGGACAATACAGAGATAATTCAGTTTCGAGGAAGTGATCTATGGCCTATAATCCGATAAAAAATATAGTTTCAGAGGGGAGTAGGAAGGACTTAATTTTGCTTACCCAATCAAAACTTCCAATTCAGTTATTAAGGATATATCAAGAGTTTTTACGTTTGTATATATATAGCACATGCTGCAAGGAATATTTTCAATATGTAATAATATGCCTTGATTTTATTCACGAGAATAAATTTTGTGTTATTAGCAATGCCAAAAACAAGCTTCTTTGAAGGTTTAAAGGGGGGGGGGGGGGTGAGATCTCTAGGAACCAGGCTGTAGTTTCAATTTATCCACAAAAGGTCGCCATGACTAGAACTCACAACCAACTACATCCTGTCGATACTCTACTGAAAGCAAAGAGTAGCTGAACAAAATCCATCAGATGTACAGAACTTACGACTAAAATGAACAAAGGAACGAAAAACTGACCAACCATTAATTTGATCTTCTGCTTATAGGCTGGATCAAGTCTTCCGGAGAGGTCTAATCAATCAGGATGTCGGACTCAGTCAGGGGTGCCCAGAGAGGGGTTTGATGACGCAAGATGCGTCCTATAACTTAGTTTGGGGGGAGGGGGTAATTTGAGAAAAAGTACATTTTTGGGGGGAGGGGATTTTAAATTCTTAATATTTCTTGTTTTTACTGTTAAAAAAATATCTTGATTTTTAATATCACTTTTAATTTTTTTCAACATTTAATTTCCAGAAAAGTCCCTGTATTTTCTTTCTTTAAATTCTAGATAAGGGCAATAAGAACTCATTCTGCTATACTCAACTCGCTATCTTTGTAAATCTTGATTCTTAAATTTCACTTTTAAATTTTTTCAACATTGAATTTCCAGAAATGTTTCTCTATTTTTTAGGTGCGTTCGTAATTATATAATACGTAGCACCTATAGTGGTCGTTCAGTCCGTCCGTCTGTCCGTCCGTCCGTCTGTCCGCATATAACAACGCAAAAACTACCCAACCGAATCGTTTGAAATTTAAAATACATAATTATTACATAATTTTGTCGAGTCATTTAAAATTTTATGAAACTCGGATGCATAGATCAATTACAGGGGCAATCAAAAGTATTCCATTACATTACGGTCAATGGGGAAAAAAGTTTCAAATGCATTTTAATCGTTTGAAATTTAAAATACGCAATTATTACATAATTCTGTCGAGTTATTTCAAATTTTTTGTTAATCGTGTGCATAGATCAATTACAGGGGCAATCAAAAGTATTCAATTACATTATGGTCAATGGGGAAAAAGTTTCAAATATATTCTATACGTTTGAAATTTAAATTACATAATTATTACATAATTCTGTCCAGTTATTTCAAATTTTATGAAAATCGGATGCATAGATCAATTACAGGGACAATCAAAAGTATTCCGTTACATTACGGTCAATGGGAAAAAATGTTTCAAATGCATTTTAATCGTGTTACACTCATGCGAACTTAATAAAATTTATATGCAACTATAAAGTACATATTATAATATACATCTTACATAATTTGTGGTGCAAAGAACATTTGTTATTGATTTACAAGGCTACAAAAAAGTATTCCATTACATAATGGTATAGGGAGAACATTGTTTGATGAGCGTTTTAATTGTAATTCACTATTTACAATTTTATGAGATTGATATATGAAAGTAATATTTTTAAAACTTCGCTATCGTACGAACGCACCTCATTTGCTACGCTTCACGTGCAATTTCCAACTTGTTTTCTTTAAATTCTAGATAAGGGCAATAAGAACTCATTTCATTATGCTTAACTCACTATCTTTTGATGGTGCAGTAGGTTATAAGTAAAATATATTTTACAATTGATATTCTGTTTAGGGGAAGGGGGGGGGGTCAATGTTAAAGTATGAAGATTTTTTTTTTTGGGGGGGGGGGTGGTCACCACTGGAGTCAGTGAGATCATCAGCTTGTTCATTTAAGGGGATTCCCCGGTGTCCCAGAACTCAGCACAGATGAATTTTAGGGGAGAGACCCGCAATGCCCCGATCTTATGCAACCAAATTTAAAAAAAATTCTTCCGATTGTGGAGATTACTGCACCTTTTAGTTCACTAAACTGGAAGGTTCATTGTGGGGTTAGATCTAGCAGTGCTGAACTTAGCCTTCGAGTTTTGGACCAGAGTAAAGAAAGAGTTAAAGTTTATCTCCATCAATGAGTGCAGCTTGTTGTTATATCACGGCAGATTAACGGCCAATTATAAAGGGGACGACAAGGAGGAGACGGGTGGGATTAATAGTGACAGAAATGTCAGTCGGGAAGTGACCGTTGTCAAATAAATCTTCATCCACACGCAGCGTGGATCTTTATAACTAATCTTTTAATTACTAATAATAAACATTTGAAAGTAGTCTGATAAATGAAATATTCTTCTCCATAGCTATCCAAATAATAAATTTCAAATACTTCTTGAGATTTTGTTTCTTGAATGACAATTTGAAGTCAACATTTTTGGTCATAGATTCAGCAGATAACTAACAGGGGGGGGGGGGAAATCACTTATTAAAATGCTATAAGTAGCATCCAATCTTTGAAAACTCTCTTATTCGACTTCATATTTTGATTTTAATGCTTAAGATAACCTCCCCAATTAAGATTGGGGATTTCTTTTACAGCTTGAAATCTTATGGATTGTGTTATGTTATTGCGTTAAATAATCTGCAGTTTTCAAAATATTAAGATGTTTTCTATTAAATATTGAATATTTTTAATCTGTTTTATATTAGATGAATTTACATGTTTGAAGCTTTTTCTAAAGAGAAATAAATATATTCACCAATGCAGACTGATTTTAATCCTATACCCAAAAAATGATCTAAACCTGCTACATCCAATGCTTATTGCTGATATAAAGTGTTAAAAATAGAAGTTACTTATATTCAATAATCTGACATATTTAAATTGTTAAGAAAAAGAGAAAATGTCATTAGATTTCTTCTGAAATTTTTTTTTTTTTTTTTTTTAGAAAAATACCAGTTGGTTTAAACTAAACCGTTGTTTAAACCAAAAGGAGTAAACAGTTGTTTAAACCATAGTTAAAACCAATTGGTTTAAACCGTGCCAACCCTGGTCTAATTGTTGTAGGTTCTATCTTGTATTATATAAATATGCAAATATATAGAAAAACAACTAAAAATCCACAAAAACCTGTATTGGTTGGGTATTTGCCAGCGCTGATACATTTTGAAAGTAGCAACAAAGGTGAATTTTCAACAATATTTTATAATGTTGCTTTAAGAACTTTCATTTTAAATTTGTTTTTAAAATGGTGATTTATTGTATCAGATGTAACACCATGATTTAAACAAGCAGATAAGTGTAATCGCACAGGATTTATTTATTCTATTTCCATTTTATTCATGATTGGCTGAATTTTCAGTAGTGTAATATTTATAAAGCTAAAATTTTTAGTGTATGGTTCATTTTATGTTTAGACTATGGATGGGAAATTTTATAAAACATTTAATCTGAAATCTGCAAAATATTTTAATATGTTCATAATCATTCCTTAACATTATATTTATTGCTATTTAACTTAATTTCAATATTTTCTTTTAACACAGGAAGATGGTGATTTCATGGAGGAGTAAAATTCTACTGTGAGTGAGGAGTCAAATTCAACAATCTTATTTAATCTCAAGGATTTTCAAGAAAGTGTCTATTTTGCCTAAGATTTCAAAAGTTGGACAAACCAGTGGACAGATTACAATATGCTCTTTATGTATTTAATGTTTAATGCAAATGGACTGTTATATTTATAAAGGTCCTGTTAAAGATGTTATTGAAACTTGTTTATCTGATGTTGGAAAGAATTGTTATCAATTAATGTTAGGTTTATTTTGTCCTTGCTAAATAACATGTTTTTGTTGTTAAATAAAAGTAGTTTTTTTTCTTTCTTGCAACATTCTAAATTGCACATTTGGCTCTACTTTTGACATAAACTGCTGCAGTCTTATACTTTTATATTTATTTAAAAGTTAGTTGATTTAAGAAACATTGAATAAAATCAAAAATTAAATCAAAAATTCTTTATTAAGAAGAAGTAAGTTATTCTTGAATATAAATTCAAGTTTTAACAAATGTTTTAAATGATATAAAGAATAATTGCACATGGTCAATAAATCCATTTCTCAGTTATTTCTGCATTTAACTTCATACAATAAAATAATTGTCCATAATCAAAATTTTAGCTATACAAGTTTTTTAATGGCATTCCTCCACATTTTCCAATTGCAATGTGCTTATATAAATGCTATGGGTAACAATTATTTTATCTAAGATTTCAAAGCCATTTCAGATTTCAAACTAAACAATTAAAATATTTTTTTTTAATTTAGTCAGTTTAAGAAATATGATTTTGATTGAGATTTAAATCGAGGAATAATTACAACAAGGTATCATGGGTTGATGTTTATCCATTTAAAATATTTTCAATTTAAATTATTTAAACCCTGCACTGGCCATGTGTGTGGGGGGGATACTTTTTTAAATTTAGGTTTTATGTTTTTCAATACTTTCTTTTTCAAAACTGGGTCTAAAACTCCTATTAATATTTAAAAAAAAAAAAAAAACAAAAAAACAAAAAACAAAAAAACAAAAAAACAAAAAAAAAAATTAACCAAAATTGCAAAAGTAAAAACTAACCCACTTACAGATCATCCTCAAATATTCTATGCCCCCCCCCCCAAAAAAAAAAGGTAAACATTTTAAAATCCAAACAAGATATTTGAAAATAACTTCTGCATAGGATTATCTAAACTCTTAAGGGGAACAATCAGCTTCTGCCATTGTGGTGCTGAAGTTGAGTCGTTGGGCTGATATCAAGTTTATTTTTTCAATATAAAAATAAACTACCTTATAAATACAACCTTAAGTTGTAAGATGCCTAAGATTGGTTTATTTGATTGAAATCGTAAATTTTTAATAAAAAAATAATTGTTATTTACAATTAAATCAGAAGCTAATGAAAAAATTAAAATTGTATATAAGCATATTTGAAGCTATAAGTATCATTGGAAAATATGTAAACTTGAAATTGCCCAAGAAAAGAAAGGAAAAATCCCATTAGCACCACAGCATCAGAATCTGATATTCTGTTTAATGTTGTTCGGGTGCTGTTGTACAGTTATGCAAATTCAGGCAGTTTGCATGAATAAGTGTTTTCAAATTTGCAATTTTGAGATCACCAGTATTTTTAATTTAATGAATATATGTACTTTTAAATTTAACAAAAGAAAATTCTGATGTTAAAAATTTCTGATTTGACAGAATAATAAAAAATTCATGTAAGCTCTATTTAATTTTGTATAACGATTCAATTGCCTTTTCCCCTAAATTGACATAGGAAACAGTTTCACTGAATTAGAAAGAAAAAAAAAATGTTTTTATGATTCATTAGAGAACTTTCAGTCATGTAAATTAGAATGTTTTAAGTCTTGTTAATTAAAGACTTGGAAGAAATATTGGAGAATCCATGTTACAGTTTTCCAATCTCTCTCTCTCTCTCTCTCTCTCTCTCTATATATATATATATATATATATACCCTTGTAATGTCAATAAACAGAAATTTAAATCCGAAATGAGAATTTAATTGCAACACTTGAAAATGTGGCAATAATTCCATGTTATATTGAATTTCATTGATAAAAATTAATCGAGGATTACTGAATTTAGTTTTAAATGATGTGATTTTATTTAGACGATTTAGAAATCGCTTGAAGATTTTTGTAATTTTAAGCAATTTTGCTTTTCTTAAGAGTGAATTTATTCAATTCTATAAATTCAAGGAGTTTTGGATTAATATTTGGTTTAAATGAGTTGATTTTATTCATGTATGAATTGGTTACAAATCGCCTAAGTGCTACTGGATTAAATAAAAAATGACAACATTTCACTCCAACTTGAACTGATAACAAATCGCTCAAGTGCTACTGGATTTGCCTTAAATTATTTCACTTCACTCAAATACGAGTTGGCTGCAGCTAACTCAAGTGCTACTCGATTTAATCCTAAAGACTTCATTTCACTCAAGTATGATTTGGTTACAAATCGCTCAAGTGCTACGAGATTCAGTCTTAAATGACTTCATTTCACTCAAGTATGACTTTATTGCAAATCACTCAAGTACTACTGGATTTAACCTTTATTGATTTGATTTCACTCAAGTATGAGTAAAATAGAGATCACTCAATCATGAGTTGATTAAAAACAACTCATTCACTTGAGTTGTTTCAGCTCTTCTTGAGAAGGTTCCTTTCAACATGGGAAAAGAGTGGATTTCAGCTCAACTTGAGTTATTTCAGCTTTTTCGTTTTAAGAGAGTAATTGCCAGATAAAATACTATACTTTACTGCTGTATTAAAACAGAATAAATATGTTTTTGGTCTTTTAAAAATAATAATGAAAAAAATAAATTAATCCTGCGCTCTTATAAATAAAGCTAGCGTAATTAAAATATAAATTAAAATATTTCAGAAAATTCCATTTGACAAATTTTCAATGCCCTCATTAAAATTCAAAGATAGATCTCCTCAAGGCCATTAAGAGTCGAGATCTCGAACTACTCCAAAAAATTGAAAAACAGTTAAAATGTTAGAGCGATTTAAATAATTTAATATCGATAAAGTTAGTTGGAGATGAATGTGAAGAATGTGGATTTTGAAACGATTAATATTACGTAAATCGCAAGTATGAGTTAAAAAAAACACGATATAAAAGTAAAAATTTACGTAAATGATTATTTACTTTTAATTAGCTGGTAAGAAATCGATAGATAAAATGACATACTTTATTGTTGTATGAAAATAAAAGAAATATCTAACTGGTCTTTTTGGAATAATAATTTAAAAAGACATTGAAAATGTCCATCGAATGAATATAGCTTGCGAAATTAAAAGATAAATTAATATCCATCAACTTTTCAGCTAGAGAATTTTCAAGACCATTCGAAATTGGAATGGTTAAAATTCTAACAAGGAGAGGGCAAATTTTGATAAATCACAGATTTAGATTTTCTTGAGAAACAGGGGGGGGGGGGTCTAATATTAGGACATAATTTAAATACTAATAATAATAAGTATGTGATTGTAGCTCAGTCAGATAAGCAGAAGCCAATCACCCAGCAGGCCCGGGTTCGATGCCCGGACGCTTTGAAATTTCTTTTTAGTATTTTTTGTATCATAATTTATAATTTTGTAATCTTAATTACAAATCTTAATATCGTACCGTAACCACAATGCTAGCATATTTAAACATTAATTTAATATTTTTGATTTTTAAATCATTATATATCATCATTTAAAGGAATTAAAAACCTCAATCTAGTGATGGGCGATTTCGATTTTTTAAATCGATTCAATCGATACTACGGCCAACTCGATTTAATCGATACTTTAAAATTTTTAATCGATTTCTCTGAAGGTAACATAATTTTCATTTTCCTTCAAAAGTCGAAGATAAAATAGTTGGATGTGCCAATTCCAAAATTTCAGTTTATTAGTTTCTAAGATAGAAGAATTAAAGAAAGCTGAGAACCCCCCCCCCCCCGTGCAAAATAGCTTTTTTTGTTGAGTGATGTACACCAAAAATTGATCAAGATCAATTTTTTTCAAGTACCAGCTGAATCTGAATTTTGATGAAAATCTATGAAAGCGCGAGATACAGCTAATGCGAAATCATAAAAAATGCAGCATATCAGCGCCACCTTTTGGGCAATTTACACCAAGAACTAAATAATACTAATCTATGTCAGGGATTTACTGAATCTGAATTTTGACGAAAATTCGTTCTTGAGATAGCGCTATTGCATTAATCATGAATAATGCAGTATAGCAACGCCATCTCTTAAGCGATTTCCACCAAAATATAATTAGCATCAAATAATATCAAGGACTAATTTAATCTAAATTTTTTATGAAAGTCCGTTATTCTTGAGATAAAGCTAAAATGGAAACAGGGACGTGCGAAAAGAGAACTGCGCCCGGTTCAAAGTTCCAATTTAGCCCCCCCCCCCCTTTCACATGGCGCTGAGTGGAAATTGTGAAAAATTCAGCATAGCAGCGGCATCTGAGAAGCGATATACATCAAAATGCAAAAAAAAAAAAAAAAAAAAAAAAAAAACATCAATTCATGTCAAGGACTAACTGGATCTGAAATTTGATGAAAATCCGTGCATCCGTTATTCAGATATAGCTGTTGCGCAAATCGCAAAAAATGCAGCATAGCAGCGCTACCTGTTAAGCTATATACACCAAAAATTAATTAGATTCAGTTTATATCAAGGTCAAACTAAATCTAAAGTTTTGTGGAATTCCGTAGATTTGTTCTTGAGACAGAACGGTCAGAAATTTTTGTCATATACAGACTCACAGAGTGACAGACACACAGACAAATATTTCTTAAAAACCATAAAATCGTGTTAAAGACCTTCTAAAATATATAAATCCATCGAAAACGGGAAATCGAAATTTTTCACGAATCTAATATTCTCTTCTTGTAAAGTTACAAAAGAAAGTAAAAATGTAAATCGATTCTGCCCGTAAGATCGGTCTTTAGATTCGATTTCGATCTTTAGATTCGATGTCGATCTTTAGATTGGATTTCGATCTTTAGATTCGATGTCGATCTTTAGATTCGATTTCGATCTTTAGATTCGATTTTTATTTATTTTTATTTTTTCTAGGCTAAATCAGTGTTGAATGCAGGTATTTTTCTCCGACTCCGAAGGAAGGCATCATGTTTTACAGCTCTGTAAGACAGGGGGAATCGCAATTTGTGCATTAGAAAGCATAAAATCTCATAACTTCTTGGGGGGGGGGATTCCCTGCGGGCCACCCCATTAATTCGACACTAGGTTAAATCGTTATATTTTTGTTTAGAAGTCCAGTTATCTGAAGTATTAGTTTATTATGTTTTATTTTTAACGCTCGTCTCTTCTAATTCCCCCCTTCCTTGTCAGTTTTAACTTACAAAGCCGTTCGAAATATGCATACAGTTTTGAAAATGTCCAATTCTCGGTCTGTTTTATTTTAGATCCACATTTTAAATCCTTGACAAAAGATAAATAGAGAATCGCCCTTCCGCCCGTTTGGGGTTTATCTGCGCCCCGCCGGGGGAGCATATTTTTTTGTTTCTTCAAAAGAAACAGAAAAAATGTTGAGGGGAGGCCTGCACCCTCCCCCAATATACACTTTAAAATTTCGCTCATTTAATTCTCTACCATTTTTAACTTAAAAGCTTAAGCTACATAGTACCCGCTAGAGCTGTGGACCCCTCCCCCCCCTGTCGGTCGCTCACCTAATTTTCCTTATTTTTTCACTTCATTTCAATCTTTAATATGCTATTACTGCTTCTATAGGAGTTACAGTGAGGAGAAAAATTCTAGTATAGCTAACCACTTCTCGCAGTTTTTTTTTATATTCCAGTTTCACGATTTTCCCTATATGACGTTTTTTTGAGGGGGGGCGGCAGAGGAGGTTTTTCTCATTTCTTGATACAATATGTCTATTAAAAGCTTATTTTTCATACATTACAAATCTAGCATAAGAAATTTTCTCCCATCATTTCAAGTCACGTTACGAACCCATAATGTGTTAAAATTTTAAGTTTTCAAACTTCTTCGAAAAATTGATACATATCAGCGAAACTGGGGTTCGAACTCGCAATCTTTTGATTGCACACGTAATCCCTAAGCTTATTGGCCACCGAGTACTCAGCAGCTCTATTATTTCTTTAGATTGTCCACTTTAAATACGTAATATCTTTTGAATGGAATGTTCGATTTGAATAATTCAAAAAGTAATTTACAGATATTGTAACAGGCATTAATACAAAATGATTTATTTGGATAAGGATTAAGGTATCGATAGTTAAGTCTAATTTTGGTTGGTGTATTTATCGCGTTTTAAAATGTAAAAAAGTAGTTATAGTGAGTTAACGACAATAGCTGGACATATGGTATCGCGCGTTTTTTTTATAGATATTGATATGTTCTTTAATATTATAGAACCTTTTTTTTATTCTTTTAAAAGTATTTCCTGACGATTCAACATTATATATCCTAACGATTCAAAAAATACACACATAATTGTTCAAGGTTTCACTTCTGTCGGCACCCTCAGAGTGCCATCATTTTTTTTTTCATGTTCGCCCGTCCTAACCCCTCCCCCCCATTCCTCACCAATCTTAACTTACAGGATCGTTCCAATTATGAGTGCTTTAAAAAGTCTAATCCTCGTTCTATTTTATTAAAAATCCATATTTTGAAACCTCAACAAAAGATACATTTGGGCCGGGGTCGTCCCCCTGGGTGGGCTCATATTTTTTGTTTCTTCCACACCATCTCATGTAACATATCGTTATAAAGCTTTTATCTCCTCGTTTTTTTCTGTTACTACTCCTCTCTTCACCTAGTTACATACTCTTGGCACTTTTTATAGTTTCAAAGAGTGTGTGTTCCCCGCGGGCCATCCCATGAATTCAACACCAAGTTATACACTATATTTTTGTTTAGAAGCTCAGTTATTTGGGTTATTAGTTTATTATGTTTTTTTTTTCTTTTTTCAAGTTTGTACGTTTTAATCCCCCCCCCCCCTTCCTCGCCAATCTTTACTGAATGGGCCGTTCAAAGTATGCATGCAATTTTTTAAAGTGAAATGAAAAAACTTCTTTAAACACCATAAAATAAGTTAACTGCGCAAGGCCTTTCGAAAGAACTTAGTCTTTCTACGTCAGGCGCAAAAAAGACGTGCGTCCACAATGAATGTAGCGGCACGACTGAAGGGGAATGCGGGAGGGAGAGGGAGCAAGCAGAAGGAACAGCCAATAGGAAAGAAGAAGGCAACAACCAATCACGGAAGAGCATAAACAAAGCTAGATAGACAATGAAGGAGAGGAAAGGAAGAAGGGGGGGAAGGGAAATGGGAAAAAAGCGGGGTAAATTAAAAAATTAACTAAAAGGAGAGATTAAAATGAAATAAAATGTACGCAAAAAATATATAAATTAGTAATAAATAAAAAATAAAAAAATACATAAAAATAAAAAATAGTTTACAATTATAAACACACATGAATAAACCTGAAAAATTGTATGCATAATATATATATATATAACAATAATAATAATAATAATAATTAAATAATAAACTTAATTATGAAGCAGTGCTGAAAAGATTCTTCCAGGCAACGGAGAGGGTTTTAGAATCAGATTTATCATTAACAATAATATCACGATTAATATAAATAGCTAAATTTTCAAGAAAGTCTAACTCAGAGGAACTATTGGCATTAAAAATAATTTTAGCAGTTTGAAAATTGAAACTATGGCCGGAACCCCAAGAGTGTTTAGCAACAGAAGAAAGACTAAGTTCTTTCGAAAGGCCTTGCGCAGTTAACTTATTTTATGGTGTTTAAAGAAGTTTTTTTCATTTCAATTGTGTATAACACCAGCTTCAATTTTATACATTAATTTTTTAAATGTCCAATTCTCGTTCTATTTTATTGTAAATCCTCATTTTGAAACTTCGACAAAAGATACATTTGGGCTATGGTCGCCCTTCCGTCAAGATTGAGGTTTACCTGCCCCCTTGGGTATGGAGCATAGTTTTTATTCTTCCAAACTATCTCGTGTAACATTTGGTTGGCATTAGAAAAAAAAGTTTTTTTTTTGGTCTATAACTCCTTGTTCCCCATCCTAGTTACACGCTCTTGGCACTCTTTATCCTCGGTTTAATGCCAAGTTACTCAGTGTTGTTGTTAGTTGAGTTATTTCTCTCAAATTTGTCAAAGTTTTTGTGTAAGTGACAATCATAAGTGACAATCATAAGTGACAATCATTTTAAAATTTAAAATTCTTTTTATACGACTCTAAAATCTGCAATAGCTTAATTCTATGCCTCCCTAAATGGGGATGGGGAGGTGGGAGGCGGTCATTATGGTCCTGCTGATTGTCTAAGTTTTGGAATTAGTAATTTGGATCCTCTCTGTGTGAATCTGAATATCGAAATATCGATTCTAGTATCGATTCTAGAACTGAGAAATCGATTCTTATTATGATCGATGTTATTTTATACGATATCGATTTTAATCGATTCTCAAAATTTCCAGAATAGCCCATCTCTACCTAAATCTGTTATTGAATAATAAAAAGTGCAAAATCTATTGTGGTGCCATCTATTTATAATAAAATAAAGCAAACAGTCAAGCAAAGTAAAGATAAAAGCAGGACGAAAACAAAGGGGAAACAACATAAAAGAGCAGCAAAATTTAAGCAAAATAATTCAAAGAGCAAATATATGTTTTTTAAAATTTAAAAATCTTTAATATGTAAACAGTAGGTTGTAATTTATTTCTTATGCATACTTTTAATATAATTATATTTATTAATTTGGAAATAGAGTAACTTTATAGTGATATTGACTTCTCTTGATAAAGCAATATATAATTAATGTTTCTTCAAAACCACGAATTGACACCATTGTTTAATACCAGTAAATTATTAAGAATGTATGACGTACATTTTAAACATGATTAAAAAATAATAATTTTCATCGATTTATTATGTTTTATACAACTATTTATTTGCAAATAAAAAGGTAAATAGGTTGAAATTAGAATTTATATACAATATAATTTTTAATCGGCAATGAGACTATTAAATTATAATTACAAATATATTTATAAAACAAACAATGAGACAAAAAAAAACAGTAGCACGTCGGGCATTGAATCCGGGCCCGCTGGACGATTGGCTACTGATTATCCGACTAAGCTACGATTACGTACTTTCGTCTTTTCAAATTTAGTATTTCAGTTCTGTCAGTATATTAGAGCCCCTGTTTCTCAAGAATCAAGGGGCGTTGTATAAAACCCATTGAACCTGAGGCTTATTAGTGTCTCTGATCTACGACATACATTAAAATAATCAAAATCTGTTAGTATCAAAGTTGGCCCTCTCCTTCTAAGACTCAAAACTAATAAGAATGAATATCCAGGACAACTTCAGAAATTTGAAAAACAGTTAAAATGTGAACGAAGATCAAAATAATTAAATATCCATAAAGATTGATAGTGATGAACGTGAAGTCTAAAAGAAGAACATTCTCTAATTTTCAAGCATAAGTGAGCATAAAATGCAAAAGATGATCATAAAATAAGGATTTTCGTAATTATTTATTTGCTCTTAATTTAAAGGTATAATAATTGCAGGATAAAATGATATACTTTATGAATGTAAAAGAAAACAAAATAGTAGCGCTACTGGTCCGTTTAAAATAATAATTTAAAACGAAATTAACCCTGTCCTTCGAAGGGTTAAAATGTGAAAGAAGATCAAAATAATTAAATATCGATAAAGATTGACGGAGATAAATTTGAAGAATGTAGTATTTTCAAAAGAAAAAATAAAAATCCAAACATAATAATAATATAAAAAATATATAATTGGAAAATATAATTAAAAAACTAGTACAATGGCTTAAAATATAACAAAAATAAGCTAAACTTTTAATTAGAATTTAACTTTCACCTATGACCTTTAAAACGTATACAATAATAATTTTAAAGATTCATTTTTAACGTTTTATTTCCTCGATTTTTCATTTAATTCAAAGATATGTTTCCGCGTTTATAACTGACAATAATCGATGTTAAATGTATATATATATTTTCTAGTCCATCAATGATAATCTAAGTTTGCAGCAAAAAAAATATATGCAAATTAATATCCTTATCTTGCATTCATACATCACTACCAATGCTTCTTTTCTAATATATACAAACATTTTGGCAAAAGTTAACCTAATAAATAATTAATGAAAATTGTTAGAATTAGTTTTTGAATTAAGAGCTCCAGTGTATTGATTTCGTAACTCTTTTGCTTCGTTTATTATATCGATTGTATCTTGCACTAAAACATTTTTAAATGTGTTCTATTTTTCCACCGAAATCACCATGAATGTATCTAGATTACATGTATTACGAATTGCCAATTAAAAATTAATGTATTAATAAGTAAATATCCTCCATTTGTTTTCCTTCAAAAACAATAATAATATACTTGAAATTATTGTTGTTTATTTTTATTAATGTCGCACTCTTAAAAATATGCTAAGAATTATTTTAAATTCTTGAATATTGAGCTATACATGAATTTTTCGACATGGAAAAAACATTTTTGGTATTAATATATACATTGGAATACAATTATTGCACTTTGAAAGGGATTGTCTTTCTAAAAAATACAAAATTACGCAAAAAGATCAATGATTTTGGAAAATTTTTTATGGAACATTTAAAGCCACAGTCATGTTTATTAGTCATTTTACATTGCAATTAAAATGAGGAGGAAAAAGGTTCTAAAAGAAGACAAACCAAAATAAATATATAAATAAATCTCAGTGTAGGGTTAAATATCTACATGTTTTAATCATTTCAGCAACAAATATTCAACTCCATTGTACTCACAACTTATTAGACTTCTAAGCAAGATAACTCATTCCGATGCTTTATGAAAACATCATTTAAACTGAAGAACAATGACGATGCGCCTTTTCATTCCTTGTTATTTCCAGGCTAACAATGATTTCCGCACGGACATTAAAAGACGATGCTTGAACTGTAATTAAGGCTTTCCACTAGAGATGTGCTTTTAAACGAGACTAATTGTTATGTTAAAATTTTTGACAAAAGTTAAAGAAATAATTTGTAATTTATTTTCATTGAGAAAGAACCAATTGAACAGATTACTTTTAAAAGAGAATTCTTTCTTTTAAAAATGTATCTCATTATTTTAGTTCACAACAATTCTATGTTACAAATGCAGTTAAAATGTCGCTAAGAAATCCTAAGATAACTACACAAATTTTCACGAGAAATTTAGGAGAAGGAATAATAAACTGGCAACTCTAACGTTTTTGGTATTTTTAGGATACCTTTTTAATCAGTGAATTCTAGAAACAATTACCAATAGTAACTATAATAACTTTAGTTTTAAATGCTAGTTTATTTTTAAAAAAATATTTTAAAGTGTATGCATCACTTTTAAATAAAAATTAGAAAATGACAAATTTGCCCGCCAAGGCTGGATAATAGATGGCGCAAATATAGAATTAAACTATTATATTAGAATTAACATCAATTTATGTCACGATCTTACTAAGTTTAAAGCTTGATTAAATTCCATCTTTATGTTCTTGAAATAAAGCCAATTCAAAATCTGTATCTCATACAGAGAGACAGTATATAGATTATTTCCCAGCAACAGTCAAATTATGTTAAGCACATTTTAAAATATGTAAATACAACACCAAATGAAAGGACACAAAATTCACCAATGCAATACTTTCTTGAGTAATAAACATGTTAAAAAACACTTAACAAACGTGGTAAATATGCATGAGTAATGAATACACAGTCCTTTAAATTGTTCATTTCTGAAAAAAAGAACGTTTTAAACTGCAATCATGTACAACACTTTGAGAATATGAACAACGTTTTCATGTACAACACTTTTATAGTATAAAACTATATCCACGGCACTTCATAATGTAAAAAAACACCACGGGAAACTTTTAATAGTAATATGACAAACGTTACAACAAAATCCGTGTTATATATCTCATCGATTTTTCTTATATTGCAATAAAAACTGAAGAATTGAGTCACTGTTTCTTGTGAACAAATAGAATAAAAACGATAACATCATAAATCGATAAATATAAATCCAGCATTATATAAATACGCAGCACCTATATTCGGCGTCTGGTCCGTGCGTTTTTCCCCATTTAACCGCACAACACATATAAATGCTTTTATTTTAATATATATAATCGCTGCATAATTTTAACAGGTAATTTCGAATTTTATGAAAATTGAATCAAAACATAAAAAAATTCTTCATTTTTTTAATTATATCCTACGTAACTAAATTAAAGATGCTCCATAATAGTTCATGATTCTAGGTTGCCATGGTGATGATGTCCTATTTAAAAAAGCTATTATTTCCGCATTATCGAATTAAATATAGAGAATCGTACTAAGTTTTATATACATGTATATTTGCATAAGAGTGCAACAGCTATTGCACCAAGATCTGAATATTTATAAAACTAGTTACAGTATCAACTCGGCTCATTTCCCGCGGTTCACGTACAATTTCCGACATTTTATTTTTTCAAAGTAATCTTTCTTTTCAATAAATATATAAATAAATCTGAAAAAAGGGTTGATATACACATATCTTAAGAAAATATTCCACTCTATTGTTTTGACAACTGAATAGACTTCTAAGAAAAATAACTCCTTCCACTGCTTTATACAAACATCATTTACACGCAAGAACATTGGCAGTGCATTTCTCAATTCTTTGTTATTTTGCAGGCTAACAATTGTTTCCGACGTAAATTAAAAGACGATGGTTGACGTCTAATGAAGACATTCCACTGGAAACGTGCTTTTAAGTAAGACGACTGGTTATGGTATAAATTATCATTGAAAGTTACAGAAATATTTTATAGTTTAATTCTATCGAGAATGTTATGTATTTTATTTCTAAAAGAGAATTCTTAATTTTAAAAAGGTATCCCATTCATTCCGTATACAAAAATTCTATTCAATAAATGCGATTTAAAATATAGCTTAGAAATCGTATCATAATTCCATAAAATTTCTTCGAAAACACAAGATGTGTCTGAAAAAGTGAGCAAAACCATGTGGGATAGTAAAATGCATAAGCAAATTTTGTCGTAGAATGTATGGTCGGAACTTAAGTGGTAAAAAGTTCAAAATTAGTATGAAGCCCTAGGCGATGGATTAAGGGAACTGGTTCCAAAGCTCGCGAAGCATGGTTACTTCGCGTAAATGAAGAAGAAATTGAAAATAAGGGTTAAAGGAGAGAAAAAATCAATCAAGAACTTTATAAAAATAAATTTTCCAATTTTCATTACATTTTATGTTATGATTTTGCTCTTTTTTACTTTGAAGGTTTATTATTTATTTATTTATTTATTTTTGCACGAATAAGTGTGAAAATATTGTCTGTCAACAAACTGTCATCAATGATACTTATATCGTGTTTTTTTTAATAATAATTATTAATGCTCGACTAAGAAAGCAGGATAAAAACATCTAATTACGTCACAAAACGCATAAAATTTATAATATGCCTATGTATTTATTAATTTCTTTAAATAATTATGTAAGATTATATATTTTTCTAATATATTTCTGATATTTCTAATATCTTTCTAATATATTTCTGATAATCAAACTACATCCACATTTGAGAAAAATATTGCTTCTCTATTTAAAATGCATGGTCGTCTGGAGATTCATCAAATTAGTGGTCTTAAATATTCAAACCTAATTTTGAAATTTTCATTCTTATTCAATTAAGAATTTAACTGATCATAAAATAAACTATGTGTGCATGTTCATGATTGAAAGGCAAATTACGTCATTCTCGCTTCTGTGTTTATAAATATTTCCCCTTCAATGCCTATAATTAAATGCTCTCATTAAAATTTTTAAAGTTTAAGAAGTTTCAAGTTATTAAAAGGCGAAAACTGGAAACATTTTAAGTGCATTTATGAATATGTAATTAAGTTTATAAAGGTTGATGAATATCAATATGAAACTTAAAATATGTAGCAGAATTTTCTAAAAACAATCAATATATCAAATATTTTTTTTCATAAACGTTAAAAAAAAGAACTTGTAATACAAAATGTTTTTTTAAGTTAAACATTTGTTGTATTTTTTGAGATCTATTGAAAAATGATGATAAATACATAACGGGTGTATACAAATTTGAGGGTGCAGGGAACACAAAGTAGTATGAAACACTAGACATTGCATTCTAAGTATAACTAGAACATAATACATACAACACATAACATAGAACATAATACACACAATAACGTAGAACTTAATACATACAATAACATAACACATTCTCGGTAAAACTAGAACATACATAAAAATAATTACATAGGTAGGAAGTCAGTTGAATGTTTTATAAATCATCGAGAGAATTATGGAACTGGTTAAAATACAAATGACATGGGCGCATTGCAAAAGGATTGAACAACAGTTGGAGTAAAACACGCTAAAATGGTATCCCAGGGATGTAAGACGACCACGAAGGCTGTTCTGGCTCCCTTTATGACGAAGCTACAAAAGATAGAAAGTTAGAAATTGCACGTCAAGCGTAGCAAATGAGGTGTGTTCTTACTATAATGAGGTTTTTAAAATATTCAGATCTTTATGTAAAGTATACAATATAATAGATGAAATATTTTGTTAGTCCATGTTAATACTATCAGATTTATTATAGAGCATACTATAAGTTATTATTTTACAGGAAGTAACTTATAGTAATCTTCGGCAATGTAAACAAATTTCCTAAAATGTGAACTAGATTCATGTAATTAAAACGTGCCCCAAACAATGTTTCCCCGTATGCCATTAAGAAATGGAATATTTTTGTGCGACCTTGTAAATCACTAACGAATATTCTTTGCACCACAGATTGTGTAGAATTTATATTATAGAAACGCACTTCAATACAAACGCACAACAAACTTCATAGAAATGAAACATATCAATTTTATAATGTTCGAAAAAGACACACGCAGCCTTAAAATGTCACAGCCTTAAAATGCACTTGAAACTTTTTTCCCCCATTGGTCGTAATGCAAAGGAATAAATTTAATATACCTTCGATTTTCATAAAATTTTAAATGACTCGACAAAATTATGCAAAAATTATATATTTTAAATTCCAAACGATTCGGTTGAGTAGTTTTTACTTTGTTATATGCGGACAGATGGACGAACAGATTGACTGACGAATATAGGGGCAACGTATTTACATAATTACTAAAGCACCTAAAAATGCGGCTAGTGTTAATTTTATTATCAAAGCACTAGACATAAAACAATGGGAAAATCTCGGTTAGGCTGTTGGGAACTGCAGCAAAATGAAACTTTCTTAACTTTTTTAAGATGTATGTTTAACAGATTATTATTAAGAGTGATAGGAAATTGCGTGCAGCATGTAAAACTAATTCCATAATCGGTGATTTATATACAAAGAAAACAATTACACGTTTTAGATGCAAAATAAGTTTTCTTTTTCAATGTGGATTATAGCTTGTAGTTTTTAGTGTACTGTCTCGAGATTACGCTTAATGTAGCACAAATTGAAATGTCTCTCAATACTCACAACTAAAAATCACACGCTGCACGAAGTTGTTTGTAAGGAATACAAAAAGTATATGC
This sequence comes from Maratus speculifer, assembly GCA_964019185.1. Taxonomy (NCBI): domain Eukaryota; kingdom Metazoa; phylum Arthropoda; class Arachnida; order Araneae; family Salticidae; genus Maratus; species Maratus speculifer. Next base: position 3,552,424 of record OZ025289.1, on the reverse strand, counting down.
AAAAAATTTCAGAAATTAATATGGCAGAAAATTTCAAATAGAAAGAAAATTTTTAAAACACTTGATGAAAATGGTGCAAATTGACTGTACAGGATATCGGACCACTCCTTTAGAAAAAAATAGATAAATGAAATTAAAACTTTCGTAATTTAATTGAATACTTTCAAGAGAAAATAGAACTCAGTTTACTTATTTGTTTTATTGAATCTGTTAATGAATCTATTGTTTTTTAGTCTTCTTTAAGTATGTTCTTAATTTTAATGCTCGTACTATTGATGTTGTAAGAGAGTGCTTACCTTCCCGATGACAACAGTACTTTTCCTCCTTTTAGGTGCGCTCGTAATTATATAAAATTTTGCAGCTGTACCTGTCGTCTGGTGCGTCAGTCTGTCTGTCCGTTCATACGAATATAATAGTGCAAAAACTATCCATCTGATATTTTTTATTATACAGAACAGTCACAGAATTGTGTGGAGTCGTTTCAAATTTGATAAAATTCGGATCAAAAGTGATGTTAAAAAATATCACTCTTCATTCTATTAAATGCTGTCGTTCTTATTTAATTCAGCGATATCACATGGTACTTAATACGTTGAGTCTATGTTGTCTGTCTTTCCGTTTGAACTACGATAGCATTCCTTTTAAGTAATCTAAATAATATTTTAAATAAAAACTGCATAAGTTTTTTAAGTGCAAAGGTACTGTAAAAAATGCTGAAAAGAAAGTCGACGAAATTTGGTAAAAAATAACCAGAAATTTAATTGAATAACTAAGTAAATTGTCACATTTTGTAATGGATCGAAAGAGAACAATTTTATCATTTGTATGTTTAGTGTGCTTTAATAAACCCAATAAAAACGTTTTTGTAAGAAATGCTTAATCCGTCCATCATACAATCCTGAAATTATTTAAAATTGATTTAGAATGTGAAGTTTTAAATTTTATATCACATTTTATACTGTCAGTAATGGGTGATTGACGAAGCCTAAATGGAAAGTTCAGCGTCAGTAACCGGTGACTGACGTGACACTCAACATGTTAAGCATTCTGGGATAGCATGGTGATGATTTCCTATTTAAGATGTAGTTATATTATTTAAGTATTACTGAAATTTATATATTAATAGCAATAAATTCTGTATTTGTGCATTACTGCACGAAAGTAATTACACCGAGATCTGAATATTTATAAAACTTGTTATAGCACAAAAGTACCGCACTCCCCACGTTGACGCACAATAGCCAAATTGTTCATCAGTACATAAATTTATAGAAATTCCTTAAAGGCCAAATTATTGTAATAAAAATGTCACCACATGAAATTAAAATTTATGTTTTTTTTCAATTTAAAAATCAAAATGCTGAATTTTGTGATTATTTTAAAAGGAAAACTTTTACGAATCCATTTCATTAATATAGCAAAAACGTCTTCTAAAATTGAAGATTTTCTTTTTTAAATACAAACTTCTGCGATTTTTTTTCTCATTATAAACACTTTTTGATCCCAAACAATGAAACTCTCGACAAGATTATTTCTATTCTCCTTTAAATTGTTCCATAACGTACTATTTGAATGGTTCTATGATTGCTGACATTCAATAATCGGAAAAAGTTCTATACTTTTGTTTGAAAAGGATTCGATGGCATGATTTCTAATGTTTTTCTGTACTCATACTAATTTAAAACTTCCAAAAAACTTTTATAACTATTGAAATGTTTGAAATCTATTGAAATGTTTTAGTGTTTTCTAGCTTCAGAATTATCGATAACTTAAAAGAAATTCATTGTAAAAAAAAAAAAGAATGTTTCTTATTCTATGAAAATTTTGGTATAACATTACTGCAAGTGAAAATATAAAATAAAATTTTAGGTTTCTTACAAATAATATATTTTCAAGATTTCAAGAAGCATTTACAAAACAAGTTTTTTTTTCACGGTCAGTGATGTTCCTAAAGTTTTCTCAGTAAATAATATTCATTAGATCATATTGTTATGAATAAAAAAGTATTTTTCTTTTTTACTGTGTAACAATTAAGATGCTCAGAACCATATTAGACAAAGTCCATATTGAAAAAAAATAAATAAATATAAAAAATAAAATAAATGAGATATTCCATTTAAAAGAAGATGTAAGATATATTTTAACTATACCCACAGTGAACCAAGTCTATTTTCACATACTTTCTCATATATGTCATCATTTTACAGACTTTGTTTACTGTAGGAAGGAATAAAAGAGATTTTATGCGCTTTCTAAAGGAACTATTTAATTTTCTAAACATGATTTTAGTCTACATTGGTTTCGAGCTCGTGAATTTTTACTGCAAATAGCATTCCTTTTATTTTAACATGTATTAACAACAAACATTCGTAATAAAATTGCATGACGCCATAGCGAAACCTGTTGGGTAATGTAAACTTAAAATGGACCAACATATGTGTCTCTTAATTAAATTGCATGTATTTGAAGTACCCTACAAGCTAAAGTACTTGCGATGTTTAAAAATATCTGGTATTAATTCAATTGATATCGTGAAGAAACATGTTTTGTTGTAAATAATATAATTTAAAACAATTAATAGATGGTGTTATGTATAATAGACAATCGATTTTTATGACCTACATTTTGAAAGATTTTTATAAATAATTTTAAAAGAAATTTGTTTTTAATCAAAATATTACTAACTATAGTACTACTTTGAAGGAAAATTGTATTCTCTACAGATTTTGATTTGACATGAGTTATTTTTCTCAATATTGGCTAATAAAAGGTTTTTAACATTTAAGCCCCATATATCAGTAAAATTTCAAACAAAATACTTTTGTGCCTAACTCGTTTAAATATGCATACTCTAAAATGCGTAAATTCGAAAACTTTTAAAAACATTCAAAATAGTGTAACCTGTAGAGTACTTGAAGCACAATCACGTTAATTATGGTCTGGTCACCCTGTATATTTGCATACATAAATAAATAAAACATATTAAAATGCAAGGTCCTTCTAACAAAACTGGCATTAAACAGAAAATGGAATTACTTTATAAAATTGATTTACACATTGTTTGAATAATTAACAAAAATTCTTAAAATTCTCGACATGCTCATAATTTACTTACTGTAAATTTATAAAGAAAATGATACTTTGTTTTCTACAGCCCTTTCGTTAATTTAACACAAAAGTTCGATGAAAAATTTCCCCCTTTTAAAATTTTATAAAAATTTTGTATTAGAAAAATTGTCTAAATTTAAAAATTAAATAAAAACAGACATAACATGGTATGTATGTATTGTGGACTTTCAAGCAACATTTACCAGAATTTTTGCAAAGTGATATTTGCCTTTTTTTAAGAAAAGAAAATCTATCTTCTGGTATAGAGACTAGTAATTAACGAAATTTCTATCAGAGAGTGGCTGAAGCCAAATGATTTTGAGAATATTGATATATTTAACCGGGATTGTATGGAGCATGAAATGCCAAGATTCTAAAACAAGCAGCAACATTTTCCCACAGAGGATGCTAAGGGACACCTCTTGTAACCAAAATTTCATTTTTCTGCGCACAATTTCTAAAACCTATATTATTTGGATAAAAACACAGCAAAACATTATAACATAATGGTACTGTTAGTGTAAAGTACGCGAAAGTGTCGTAGAATGCTGGGTGCATGTTGTTTTCATATTACGGTTTCTGGCTTACAATACTACTGTAATGTGCCATAACTCAATCAAAATTAAAAAACAAAATATTGAATATGTTCATATACTATACAACACGCGGTCGCTGGATGGTCCATTAATGATTCTGGTTAAGCAACCAATAACGGAAATAATCTAAAACACATTGTCCAAAAGGTCTGAAACTGTATGATTATTATTATTTTTTTTGTTATTGATTATTTCCGATATTTCATATGTTTTAAATAGTAACCTTAATAAGCTCCATTCATCTTAAATTTACACATATTGTTGTATTTACAATTCATTATATGGATTAAAACTATTGACAATTGTGTTTATGTTCATTAATACACATAATATTTACTTAAATCTATTTTTCATTTTTCCATCAATTATTAAACTTTCATTCAAGATATTATTATTTTCTTACTTGTTATGAGGTATACTAATGAAAAAAAATGTATGTCACATCTAAGTGCTGATGGGCGAAAAATGGCCCTTATTAGCCCACCTCCTTAATTTCTTTCAATTTACAAATAATGGTCGATAATTTGTAAACATATTTATGAATTTTAAAAGAGAGTTGTTATAACCTCAAAGAGGACATAAAATAAATTTACAACCATGCGTTCTTTATAAAACATATCTGTGAAATCGTATAATGTTTCAGCTGTAAAATATTTGAAGCAAACAATAGATTAATTATTTTTTCTAATAAATTTTAATCGTTTGCGGTAAAGCAATTATTCTTGTTAAGAAAAAGTACTAAAAGGTACTAATTTTTATTGTATTTCTTTTTTTTCCTTTCAACTTTCTTTTTTTTCTTTCAGTTTTTTCCCCCACAAACCTTAAACTTCCTTTCTGTAAATTTGTTTTAATCCATGTTATTACATTCAGTTTTAATCACTTTTTTCCCCCGTTAGCTATATACTATCTTCAGTACTTACAGTGCTAAAATCAAATATTTGAACTTTACTTTTTTATGAAATATATCATTACAGAGAGTGATTTTAAGACAGAGTTTTCAAATGTTCGTACATTTCAGTACAATTACTTTCTTAACAAATTTTATTCAGTTGATTGAATTAAAATAAATGGTTACTGATTTAAAAAAAGAAGCCTCAATGTTGTTCTTATAAATTATAACAGATGCATATGTATTATTTTTAGATTATTATATTGAAAATTCGTAAAACACTTTTACAACACTATCTGAATATAATAATTAGCATTTCTCACTAAAATCATTTTTGATTGTTTTGTGGATGTGTTGCGAACGTGCTGTTCTTGGAAAACAATTGTGCAAAAAATGTATTGTTAAAAATTATATAATATTTGAAGAAATGCTGTTATTAATATTTATTGGTAAAATTAATCAACTCACTCAGCAATTTCCTGCATTTTTTTCTATAATGCAAACTGTCTTTTATTTCCTTTTTAAAATTTACAATATTAAAGGCACCATGTAGAAAATTCTTTGAAAGTGTTTTACACGTATTGTTTTATAGTGTTCTGAAATATGTGGAGTTTAGAATGTACTTTTAATTTGGTGAGAAAGTGTTGTGCAACACAACACTGTTGTAAGAAAATATTTTCATCAACACTATTTGCTACACATTTAACAACATTATTTACAGAACACATTTCTAAAAATCAGCACTTTTACAACGTATTTGGAAGACATATCTAATTTGCAACACATTTTCCACATGTTAAGAACACAATCACAGTGCAAAAAAATTAAAACAGGAAACAAAGCTTTTGTGCAAAAATGTATAACGATAGAAAACCAATGTTTAGAAAAACACAAATAATGCATGGAAAATTAGCAAAGAGACATTTCGAATCTACTAAAGAGATTCTTCTTTGTGCAAGATACAGCGTGCTACAAGAAACCAAGCTTTGCTTTTTTCGGTAGTTTTTACTTTCTTCAATCTTCAATAGAAGAAGGTATTGTAATCGAAATTTTTTTTACTTCCGGTTTTCGACATATTTACACGTTTTAGGGGTCAGAGATTCCAAAAAACATGTTTTTACAAAATGTCTGTGTGTCTGTGTGCCTGCGTGTCTGTGTGTGTGTGTATTTGGCCATTCTACCATCAAAAAGTGTTATTATCATCAAAATATCATATCATATCATCATTTGTGAATGTTTTCGGTTGTGGCAAGCAGATCCTCCTTCAGTTTTGAAATATTTCGCCGGAAGGGGGCGCTTTAATCGCGATTTTTGTGCCATTTTCAATATTGTACCGACCAAAAGTATATGAAGTTATGCATCGAATTTAATCAAATTTTTTGAGTAATTGTATGAAAATGGCTAGTTTGTCCCCTCTGAATTTGAAAATAATCCGCCAGAAGGGGGCGCTGCAATCGCGATTTTTGTGCCATTTTCAATATTTTACCGACCAAAAGTATATGAAGTCATGTATCGAATTGAACCAAATTTTTTGTGTAAGTGTATGGCTATGGCTAGTTGGTCCTCTCTGAATTTGAAAAAAATCCGTCGGAAGGGGGCGCTGCAATCGCGAATTTTATGCCATTTTCAATATTGCACCATTTAAAAGTGTATAAAGTTAGTCCTAGAAGGGAACTAAATTTTTTGTATATGATTACTTTTGGTAAAGCAAGTCCCTGAATTTGAAAAAAAAATCTATCATTCTATTGTTCATCGGCTCGTGCAGAGACGGAAATTCGTTTTTACTCCAATTAATTGACTGAAGCAGAAATTTAAGATGAAAACCAAAGTTCGTATGGTATTGGATTAAAACATTAAAATGAGTAACTATTTTTTTTTAATATTAAAATGTACGTATGAGATAGAAGAAAGTTTTGAGATTGGCACATTCAACTAGTTTATTTAAAAAATATTGTTACGAGTAACTCTGCTTTTATAACGGAATGTATAAAGAAACCATTAATTTATTTTTTATTATAAAATAAATATAATAATAGATTTTAGTGGCAATTAATAATTTCAAAATTTTAGCTATAGAATTTATTTGCACCGATAAGGTTCAAATATGTAATCTCCGAAAAAAAAAATCCAACAAATGATATTATATTATTTTTCTGCTTTATAGGTCGTGTATACATTATTGAATGTGATTTGAACTTTTTTAAAAATTTCCTTTTCCTTTATAACTTGCATCTGCTACATAGTATAAAGTAACAAAATAAAAAATGCCTCTATAAATAGAGGCAAAAAAAAATAAACCTATCTTTCTTTATTATCTGTCATTACCTAAGTTTTCGTAAATCGGCACACATATATAAGATACATAAATGGGAGTTTTTTTCTAATTTTTTTTTTAAAACTGTGATTGGTGGATCTATTTTTTTTAATCTGTTTAATATAAAAGAATAAGCATTTATATAGTACATTAATAAAAATGTAATTCCTTGTAAAACAAAATGGAATTCTAGCATTTTATCATATGAAAAAACAACCGACGACTTATGTTCGGAAAAAGCTCTCTTTTTTAACAAAATGATTCGAAGACTCTCTTTCCCTAAACCAGATTACGAATGAAAATCCTTTGCAAAGGTTTGCTCTTTTTCGCTGATGTAGTAAAACAAAATTTTCGGCTTGTTTTTTCTTCAACTAACAATTGGATAAAGAGATGGAACAAAAGCCTTACCCCGTCTCTCTTTCACCAAAATTACGCCTTTCTTCTTTTGTAACATGGCCAAAAAATAGAAAAATAAGAGTTTATTTGACATAACTTTTCCTAAGAAGGTAAATGGGTGTCATGTGCAATAACAGAAATTCTTTTAAAATCAACTAATTCTCTAGGCTATAAAAATACTAAAATACGAACTGATACATGTTAAAAATATAGATAAGGTTTTTTTTTTTTTTACTTTATTTACATAAATAAAAATTTCATAATAAAATTGTTTCCAGGAGAAAAAATACAATATAGAGGCTATATAATGTTCTTGCAAGTTGTTAAAGTTTGTTGTTTTATTTTTAAATTTAATTGGTTATATATTTCTTCTTTTTCATAAAAAATGACTCGAATTCAGTTTCGGAAAATCAAGTACACCAGATTTCCATAGCTGTTATTTTTTATGCGTTTTCGTTACCTCTAAAGTATTGTTTTTTTTCCTTATTTAAATCGTACATTTGGACGATTTACAAAGTCAAAACTTTTCATAAAATTTTAGCGGTACGTAAAAAGCGTAAAAGAAGTCATTTTCACTTCTGCAGCTAAATATTTGTATATTTTAATGATGATAGATGTTACACAGAATTCTATATATATAAACCAAATTCTATTCAAATTGTATAATTATTTTAATGAAACATTTGATGATACATGCAATTTTCAAACGGCACTCATATTGATTGTAAATTGCAGTAGATTGAGATGTACATTAAACACCCTTCTATTGTTTTCTGAAACTGTATAAGAAAAACAGACGAAAGACTGATATAAATACATATTTTTTTTGTCTGTAGTCTTTGCTCGGAGTGCATTCGTAAATTGCTGAAGCAAATTGCAAGAAGTAATATTTCTCACCTACATCAGCCCATTTTTTACTCAAATCATTTTACCCCCATAAAAATAGAAGGAATCTCGAGAAGGAAGCTAAGAGAAAATTTAATTCAACAATGATGAAGATATATTAAGGGAATTTCGATCAAACATATTTTAGTTATTTTATTTTATTTTATTTTATTTTTTTTTTTTTTTTTTTTGTAATGCATATTTTAGGAGTAATGAAAGGGGATTAATACGATTAATAATATGCAGTTATTCGTGCAATTTATTATTTAAAATAATATGATTTTCTTAGGTCATTTATGATAAATCATTTCCCATCACTTCAATACACTTTATTCAATTACTATAATTTTCTTAATTTTACACTTGTTCATTTTATTGTAAAAAAAGTTACATTAGAAATTTTATTTTATTTTGCATAAATATTGGTTGAAACAAATTGAAAAATAAAGTTTAACATTTATGTTTAAGTTATATAATACGATTATTATCATTTTTTTATTGACACTCATTCAATTCTCATCAATTCAATTAAATTCAAAGGACATCAATTTTTGAAATCAACACTCATTCATTATTGCTGCAAAATTGCAGAAATAACAGTAGAGAAGGGGGGAAAGTAGGTGAAAAATATTATATGGAATCAAAATACTAAACATTAAGATTTCGCTAGCCTTAAAATTTTGATTTTAGTATAATGAGAGACGCCTTCTCTCTGTGTATTTTTATATTATTTCATAGAAAATATGTATTGCTTCAAAAATAAGTGATTGACATTTAGTTATCACTTTGATTTTTTTTTTCCAAATTGCAAATTCGGGGTGTTAGTATTTTTTTACCCTTTTTAATGTCCGCGATCGTTTAGATTTTTTTCTTTAAAAGTATGTGATTATTTAGCTTTTCTTCTCTTATTGCAACTCTAGCGGAAGCCAGGTTGAAAGACCCCGATTCATGTCCCAAATCATCGAGTCTCTAACGCAAGCCAGGTTTGGAAAAAATGATAAATTAATACCGGAGAAATTTAAAATGAACATTCATTAAATTAGAGACATAAAAAAGCAGGAAGGGCTCGAGGCTCTGAAGCTACCGAACGACCACAACTCAGTATATCTTATTATTATTAATTCATTAGTTGACCATTTGCACCGAATAAACTCGATTTTGGATCCGGGAAATATAAATCAGTTAAACTTTCGTTATCTTAGTCTGAATCTAACATATGAAATCTATTACAGTTTCATTCTCCAAATGGTTGATAAAATTTCATAAATTTCAATATTCTTTGTTAGTTGATGCAGTAAGTGTTTTAACATAACTGCAACGTCAAGTTACTATTATTTTTCGCTATTTAAATGTCATTTTACGTTTGTGCAATTGGCCCATTTTTTCTTAAAACTTTCCAAGAAGAGACAAACAATACTTTAAATAAAAAAATATTTTTGATTTTCGAATGAATCTCATAATATTTATCTCTCACGTTTCTAGAAATGGATTTTCAGTTAAACTTTTGCACCTGGTTCACTTCTTTCCAGCACATTTTCTCCTTTATGAAATAAAATCAGGGATACTAAAACCACGTGGTGGGAATTTGAATTTTAAAATTTGGTTGTTTACTCTCCAGATTTCCCCTGATGCAGATTTTTTGTTACAGCACTTCTACAATGTACTTTCTAAACTTACCTACAATAGAAATATTTAGAAATCAAAAAGTTCAAGAAAAAGTTCCAGAGAACAAAAAACGAGAAACTAGTATTTTGAAACTAAAAATAAAAAAATTATTTAATTAAAACTTGCATCTCCTTATTATTTTATATATTTAGGTTAATAAATGTTAAACATATTTTAGAGATTATTTTTCCTAAGATAATATTATGAGGCATAATTAAAAAAAATATTTTGGGGAGTATAAAAAGAAATATTTAAATTTTAAAAAATGATTCAATTCAGATTAGGCACTTGTACATTATCTATTAATAGTTATGCGCATATTCATATTTATAACATTAAAATTTAGAAGAGTTATAAATTTGAACAAAAAATACTAATAAAAAATATGATCATATTATGATAAATGAAAACTTGATTTTTAAAATCCGGAATAAAAAAAAAAAAATTCTAATTCAATTGTTTCAAAATGATTTCATGTCAGATTAGGTACATGTACATACTTTACAAATAATTATATGTATACTCACGTTAAAAATATTTAAATTTAAAGGGATTTTGCCGCTGGAAACAGTAATAATAATAATAATAATAATAATAATAATAATAATAATAATAATAATAATAATAGTAATAATAATAACAATAATAATAATAATAGTAATAATAATAATAATAATAATAATAACGAGAATAAATCAAACGATTGTAACAAATTTATGTTTTTGACATGCTCACCTGTTATGCATTTTTTATAAGGTAGCTGTATGTTCAATGTTTTAAAATACTATTGAGGTTTTTGAAAGTTTATCATAAAGTTGACACCGTGTCATACATAATAAATATGTATATCTAAATTTAACCATATGGATGAAAGTATTATGAATGAATATAAATTATAAATGCCTGTTTTCGTTTCACACAATCTTGGAATCCTTACTAATAAAAGGATTAAATTTTAATTCTTCAAAGCTTTTGAATTCTTGTAATAATACACCTTATTCCATCGAGAACAGAAAGAAAAAATGTTCTGGTTTTCTTAACATACAGTCACATAAATGGTATTGCTTCCGAATTCTGTAAGAATGTCTTTACACTATCAGAAAAAAACTTGTCAATATGCTCTATTTTTTCGTCTTTTTTTAACTAATAATTTTCGCACTCCTAGAAAATATGTTGTATCCGTGAATCCCCCCTCCCCCGAATAAATCTTTTCTAAATTAAAATCAAAATTAAAAGTTATTTGGAGAAATTGATCAATTCATACGTAAATGAAGCAAACATGTTAACTTTAAAAGCTTTTTCCTGCTGTACAACTATAGATCATTGATATCGTGTTCCTCTCGTAACGGCAAAATCGCTGCTTCAATTCTAGCATCAGCCGCTTTTGTTTTTCCTTCACGGATGTTTTTAATCTTGTAACGAAAAAAACCCGGGTATTCTTGAATTCACGGAAATATACTAGTAGAACTGCTTCCAGTAAAATTTTCTTTAATCGAAGATAGATTTATAGAGAGTGTACTATTATTTATTCTCTTATGAAAAGAAAAAAAATCAAAAATAGTTCCAACGGTCTCATTCTGGAATAGGTACCTAAAAAACTCTTTTTCACAGGTTAGTTTACTAAATGAAAAAAAAAATGTTCGTTGATTGCTTTGAAGATTTTTTTCCTTTTTTAGTATTTTTAATAATTATTGAACGGATTGACAAACATTAAAGTTGTATTTTTGATATTTTTAAAATTTCTGTCTGCATGTTGATTTAATTAATTTTAAAGTAGTTTGGTCTGGTTTATTTTGTGTTGGCCGATTATCTACTCGAGGGGTATTGGTCCAGGGGGAGGATTGCCCTTTGTTGCGGTCTATCTAAGAGGACCTAATGCGTATTTATGAAAGATTTGAAGAAAACCCTGGAAACGCCGAACGGTGAGGCCGACGGCCGCGATTGAGTTCGAACCCAGCACTTGCCGTCTACCAGTTGAAAGGTCAAATCTTTTCGGCCACTGTTGAGGCTGATTTTCAAGTGGAGTTTGGGTGATTTGTATCAACGTATCAAGATATAATGTGGAAAAAATGCCTACTTACGTATTATCCGAGATATGTCTGTAAATCGACAAAAATGGTTGCCAATCGACAATTTTGTTTAGCATTTCAATCTTTAATCATGTTAAAAACGGTAATTTAATGTACACTTAATGGCTTATTTAAAACTATGAAAAATAAACACGAAAGCAAACTAAAATACTACAAAATAGTAATTAATAAACTACGTGACTTGAAATACGCAGTTTTTAGTAATAAATGATATTAACGATGGTGATTTTATTTTCAGTGGTTTGTTACATAAAGAATGAATTTAACATAAGTATTATGTTATATAAATACACTTTAAAGGTTCACTTTTTGTAAAATTTTATCTTCTATGCTACATCACATTTTATAATTATACAATTAAAAGAAATTCTCTCATTAGCTTTAATATAACATGGCAACCCTGTAAAATTAAAAATGCCCTGAAAAGGAGAAAAAAAATAAGACGATAAACGAATTACTGTAACTAATATTTTCGGCCCTGTGGCTTACGCAGTGAAAATGAAATACCCACATAATATGTAACTACCAAAAGACGGGGAGGCGGCAGCAAAAAAAATCACCTCATTGAGTTGGTAATTGAAAATCCAAAATTATTTAAAACTCGATTCGCATATTTAAATACAACTCGTTTGCCAAGGCATAGCTTGGTCTAAAATGCTTACAAATATGATTTTATTGGTTGTGTAATAATTTTACCATTGTGTTCTCTTTTCACACGTTTGGGTGCTGTAAGTACAATGCTAAACTTACGGAACGACAACTAAAAATGGGCCTCAATGTGATATCTATGAAGTTAGAACTTAGTAGAAAAGTTGCAATTTAATATGCAAATGGATTTCTACCTAATTCTCGAATTCAGCAGTCAAATCGTTGAGGTTATATTCTGCCCAAATATCTCCTGGTCTTTAAAGAAGGTTTTAAAATAAATGTTAAATGATACTAGATAACATAAGCCTAAGTATATTCATACACTTGGTACTAATTTTTAATAAAATGGATGTCATTTAAGCAAATAACTGTACTTCGATATATAACCAATGTTTGGAACTTTTTAAACATATTTTATGGTATGTAGAGTTGTATCAGCTGTAGCGTCTGGAATTTTGCTGTCCTTCTAAAAAATTAAATTTCATATATTACAGTGTAAATTCTTAAACACAAAAATAAACTCATTTTTGAACAATTTTTGCCATCAAATTAACAACACATTGTGTTGTAAACTAGAACTTCAGAAACAAAACATTTTTGTGTTGTGATTGTGTTTTTAATATGTGGCATAAATGTTGCCATCCGGAGACATGTGCTTACAATAGTGTTGTTAATTTTGTTTAAATAGTACTGTAAATAGTGTTGATGAATATATATTTTTACAAAAGTGTTATGATGCACAACACATTCTCACAAAATTAACAACACATTGTAAATGCACGCAATTCAGAACACTATAAAACAACAGTATAAAACAATTTTAAAGCATTTTCTAAATGTTTCCTTTAAATTTACACAAATTTAAAGATAAATGTTTTGAAATATGTTTCAAAACAAATTTTCTCCTCTTGTAATTTTTAACAACACTTTTTGTTACAATAGTTTTATTTGGAACAACGCATTAGCAACACATTCACAACACAATCGAAAACAATTTCAATTAGAAGTGTTTATGACTATGTTCAATTAGTTTCTAAAAGTGTTTCAAGAATTTATAATGTATGAACAATCCGAATAATGCAATATATCTTAAAAGTACAAATAAAAATCACGATGCATTTATTCCTATTGCTTTTTACTATCTTCTAAAAAAGTAAACTATCTTGCAACATAAAATTACTATAGATTATGAAATGTGTTTTTGTATATAAATATACATACAAAATTTCATTACAAATAAATTTCTAATAAAATAAAAAATATAATAATCGCAAAAGCATGGGGAATGTAGATAATGATATAACTTTTTAAAGGAACAATCGTGCTAAAGTAAAATCAGAAATCCCTTGCCAGTACGATAATGGGTTTGATGGGATTGATTTTGTTATAGTGGAAAGTCCGACAGATTTTGCAAGCTATCGATATTGTTGAAATAATTAAATGATTTTTACTTATAAAAGTTTATATTTTAACATTAAATCATGTAACAGAATTTTCATCGATAATATTAAAATTGTTTCATTATGCTTTATTAAAGGATTTGGAGTAATAAAACGAGACATCAGTGGTAAATTTTGTAATCCACTACACGTGCTCTTCTGTCTGCTTATCTTTAAATTTATAAACTGCCCTTATAATTTAATCCGAATTTTGTACTGATACAAATTATTTCAAACAGAAAGCACGAAATTATCTCAAATCTGTGAAAATAATAACGAATAATACAAATTACATCTAATAGTTCTATTAGAGATTTTGATAAAGCAGTGCATAAAATCCCTAAAGAGTTTTACACGTCGTGTCGTATCGCTTAAGTTATCCTAATAAACTGTTGCGAGTGGAATATTTATAAACCTGTTTTCTTATCCAAGACAGTTGAATGTTTATCCAGACAAGCATAATTTAGTATTCACAATTTATTCAATCGCTTGAAGGAACTTTACCCGCTGATATTAAAAGATTTCATTACATGAGACGCGGCGAAATGAGTTACAATCACCTTTAACATCCCGATGTGGATGACATTACTTTTACAACCTGATAACTACATTGCAACTGATTAAGAGTAGTTATATTTGTTAAGGGAGAAGTGACCCATTTCTCAGCACAAATATTCATTGGGAAATCAGTTTGTATTTTGTGAGGTGTCGAAATAATGTAAATAGAAAATTGTAATGGATTTTTAGAAAAAAAAATATTTTTTCATTTAAAATCTTACGAAAAATTAAAAAAAAGAATTATGCAATTATGACAATATTGTTTAATAAAATATATTGAATTGCAGAAAACCTAATTTCTGTACCACATTATGCTTCCTTTCTATTAAATTTCATCACATTGCTATCTTTTCGAGTAATTGCTATCTTATCGGCCTACATAAAAAAACCTTTTCTGACTTAAAAACTATCAATTCCAATACCAATATTTTTTGTGCCAGCAGTCATAAGTTAATTTTCTTAAATGAATACATCACTCCTGTCTAGAATTGAGATAATAAAATGTGTCAAAACTGATGAACAATTAACTCACAGTGCTTTTACAAAATTTCATACATAGATATATTATGATGTGGAAAAGAATATAGCAACATAACAATATGGAAGAGCTTTTAATTAAGAATTAAAAGACAGTGTATATCAAAAAGTGTTAAGTCATGAATCAGAGATAAGGCATTTAACTCGTGAAAAGACATGTCTAATATGGAGTTTGACTACCGTGCACTGCTATAGAAGCATGCTACAAGCTCTCATACTGTTTTTGAGGGTGCCAAAAAATTTTGTGACAGCAAATTCATTCTTCCAAAAGCGCGGCTTTTAACTTCTGGCGTGTTGTGGGAAGGGTTTACTCTGAACAATGGCACTTCCTAGGTATTCCAAAACATGTTCAATAGAATTGAAGTCCGGAGAACTCGAGGGCCAATCAATACAACTATTATTCTCTTCTTAAAAATCATCAATAATGTAAGTTCTATAAAAATTCTCTGCTAGTTATATATAAATATTTATAAATCTTTATTGCGTCTTTCATAAACATTAATAGATAAGTATTTCAAGATATATGTTTGCATAAAAACCTACATTCTCCATCTTAATTACCAATTTTGTTTATCGATACTTAATTATTTTAACCAGCTTTCAAATTTCAATTAATTTTAAATTTCTTGGAGTAACTTTAAATCTTGCCATTTCAAAGCCAGAAGAAGTTTATCAGAAAATGTCAATGGAAATACTTTTGAAAAAATTTGACGATGTAAAATTAGATAGAAGTAGATGCATAAGAAACTTTTCAACTACGTAAGCTAAGTTTATGCAAGAAACAAGGAATTTCTCGTTTTATTAAGAGAAAATCAATTTTTGAAACATGCTTTCACAGCTTAATAGAACAAACAAGTTAATATTTTGCTACAACAAAGGACTATTTTAGAAAATTTTAATGAAAACTAAAATTTTATTAAATTCATTAAAATTTGCTTTTTTAAAATTAAATAACCTAAACTTTCGCGGTGAAACATTTTTAACTGAATCAATATTTACTGCACATGTTAAGCAGTCAATATATATAAACAAACATTCAAAATGTATTACAACTGTTTCTTTTCATTTTTACAGATGTAAAGATTACCTGTCTAAAATATCACCATGTTATGCGATATCTGAAATTAGACCATCATTTGTTGTAAAATAAATTCTCATACAAAATACGATCACAGATTTTCAAAATATCTGCACTAAGAGAATCTTAAGTGTGGCTCCAAAAGTTTTTCTCAAGAAATAATAAAAATCTACGAATTTGTGTTTTAATGCATTATTTTTAAATGCATCATTACTTGCGTGATAACGTTCGGTGTAACAATATTGCGCTTTAATCGGTTTTATTTCAGCTTTTGAATATTCTGAAAAAATACATGCTAGGATATTATAAAAACTGTTTCTGATACCTACACTGTGAAAATCGATTAGAGTTTCTTAACACTTTCCTTAACATACAACGTCTATTCATAAAATAAGAAATGGTTCGACTCTGTCATTTATAGATGGCTTTTTTAGAAGATAAAAAGGTCTCATGTTGAACTTTCATTGTAAAACAAAATTTTATTAAAGCAGATAAGGAATTAAAATGAGGTGGTCCTGGTGTAGTGCAACTGCGCTTGAGAAGGTTAATCCAGAGAATCAGTGATATAAACCGTAAAAAACAATGCAATTCGGAATGTGACTATGCTGTGAAATTTTAAAAGTTTTCTCATATCTACACTATGAAAGAGACAGATGTTACTTTATAAAAATAGTAGCATGTAAAGCTGAAAAAATTGCATTAGTTTTAATGATGACATGCAGAATATAATTATAAAAATGTTCTCACATCTAAACAATGAAAATAAAACCAGAGTGTGGTTATGAAGTCAAATCTTAAAGTTTTTGTTCTGATATATCGACTGTGAAGTAAGACAGATATTTCCGAAACTATAAAACGTTTAATTTTATAGCAATGTCCAGCAAATCTACCTTTGTTAAACATTTCTAGAATCATATTTTTGGCCCTAACACACAAAAACCGTTTCAAAACACACTTTCATTCAAAAAATTGACTTTCTTGACACAATTCATATTTATAAATGTCTTTAAAATGATGTTAATTGGGATTTTGCTACTACTCCGTTGCCAGGTTTTTGGAAAATTTATATAAAATATTATTGTTTACAAATTCCACTTGCATGTTTTCATACTGCATTTATTTAATCTTATTTGCTGTTTTCTAAACTTCTCTGTAATTTTATTGAACAATAAACTTTGTCTTTTAATTCGCTTGCAAGTTCCCTCTCCTGAGATTTCCTGTCTCTATTCTATTGGCTGATGAAGTTTATCTTAGAATTCATTTCCCTTACGTTGGTTGTTTCCTAGGATTTCCTGTAATTTGATTGGCTAATGAAACTTTTCATTGAATCGTCTTCACCGGCATATATTTCAACATTTTTTCTGAGAAATTATAATTTGCACTGATGATGGTACTACATGGATACTTAAACTAGTTTACAGAAAGAAAGTTTTTAAGTGTTTTAAACGTTGTTTTTTATTTATTTATATTCTAACATGTGCTAAAAATTATTCTAACATGCTTAATAAAATGATTTTTTTAAACATAACTTTGGGGAAATCAAAACACTTTCTATTACTATGAAGAATATTAAGGAAAATTTATTGTGTTTTAAAATTTTCAGTGTTATTCAACATTTTCTTATTCGTCGATCTCAAACCGACAAATATAAAACGGGGAATTATTTTATTTTATTTTCAGAATCGCCATATCCATTGTGTTACCGTTTAAAGTTTATGCAGCTCTGCGACTCTTTATAGAAGTACATTTCAAGCTACAAGAAGAGCTTAGTTGTAATAATTTAGTATTTATGATGTTTGATTTTTAAAGGTTGTAATTGAAAAGAACTATATAAATTTTATTTCTGTTTTTCATGCAAAAGATATTTTATATTAATACGTGAAAGTTCTCTTAATGGTAAAGATATGATTCAGGAATCCAGCGTCGTATATTATACATATAATAAATGCATTTTATTTTCTGTTACACGTTTACATGAACTGCTGTAATATGTTACTAAAATCGGAAGAGTTTTTTCATTAAATTATTTATTTTATACAAGTATATTTGCATACTATGTTATTATTATCAATAGTCATTGTGTAATACTTCTATTTGATTAAAAATTTGTAGATATGGCAATATTAATATCATGCCTAAAATTTCTAATTTTTTTATTATTGGCAAAAGACTTTACATATTTTAGATACTTGAAATAATAATCAACGCGGTTTTCAATTTAAACGGAAATATGTAAAAGTGTGAACATGCAGAAATAATTTTAATGTTAAGACTTTTGGTTTTTGTAAGCGCTAGAGGGCAGTTTGGTTATTTTTGGTGATTATCATTTATAACAGGCGCATTTACGTTAAAAGAAGTTGCAATTATATGATTCTGATTAATTCCAGATGATGTGAATTAACTCTATTTCGGCTAATGTATTATTACGTGTGATAGAGCTCTCCATACCGTTCTGAAGTCTGTAGTTAATTCCATAAATTTAAAATCTTTCTTTTCCTATATTGTTTAATTGTATAAGAATAAAACAAATATCTCTCATCATCAAATTTAATTATTAAATGAAAGAGAATTTGGATTTTTTTCCTTTGCAAAATAAATAAATAAAAGAATTTCGTACATGTTTCTTCTGAAAATCACTCCGATTTTATACAACGCAGTTTTCAGCTTAAAGTTCCAATTTTGGTAGAATTTAAATTACTGAGGACAGGCTTCGTTGTGTCGCGATCCATGCTATAAGATGACTACAAAATTTTGCTGAAACATTGCACTTGTTGAATGAAAAATTGCACATATCAGCAATGAAAGTTTCATTGCTCGCAAGAGCTTCGCGATTAACGTTGCCAACCTCATTACATGCATAGCACAACATTTGTTTAAGTTGTTGTATTAATACAGCGTTAATACTTTAATTTCAAAGATCGACAACTATATGTGAAAAATATTACTCGTATGCAATATAAGATACAGTTTTAAATATAATTATGAACACATTTCTATAAATATTTAAATTAATTGTTTTATTAATTCGAATTAAGAAATGTTAAAAATAATTACCAATACAAAGCCTACACAAATAGTAAAATTTACGTTTTTAAAACATAGTTAAAAATTGTAACAAAGCTTAAGTTAAACATCTAATAAAAGTTATTCATTATTTGATTTATTTTTTCTTTAGCGATGCAGTGCAGCAGTTAATCTTTACACGGGAAATGAAAACATTGAACGTAATTTTATAAGAAAAAGAAAAGCACAACAAAAGTTGCTAGAAACAGCTGAGCCCTACTTAAATGTGCATTAAACACTCTTGAACTAATTTCTAAGTAACAAATAATGACTCGTAGGAATGCTATTTCCAAAAATTTATTTTGTCATCCAGTAATGTTAGTGTCTAAAAATACTTTTTCTTTTTGTGAGCAACCTTTAAATTTTTCATTATTATTAGTATATATAAGATTAAAATAGCATCTATGATTTCTTTTTTATTCTAAGAATCTAAAGCTAATCAGAAAACTAAGTAAAAATATTCTTTTAAATTGATTTATATTTACTTTATTTTTTATCGCTTTTTACTTGTTTCATTCTAAAAAGTTTTAAACGCTGTAATATTTTTAATATATGATGCAAAACAGACATTTGATAAGCAAAATTATTAGAGACTTTATGACTTTAACAATTTTATGAAATGTTGTTGAACATTTTGCAGCGATACAAATGGGAAAAAATTATATTGTATGAAAATATGATAGTAATCAATCGTATAATGTAAAAATTAGTATTCTGATTTTGGTAAAGAAGTTACAATGACGAATCAACAAAGAAAAATGTGCCTAAATTAAATACAGGCAAGCATAAACTTTATCATTAGCTTACTTTTAATATAATTATTAAAACAGGTAAATAAATCACATGAGCTGTAAACTTCCAACTGGGCAAAAAAATAACAGCTCCAGTTTTAGAATCGTCGACCTTCTTGGCTGAAGCCGCCAATGCTCAGGTGCCATTGGCAGAGATTTTTGGTTTGAATCCTGATCCGGACTTTTCCCCACATATTGGAAATTTACATATAATATGCACTTTATGATTAGTTACGTAAATTTATATTGCCATTCAATACTGATTGATATACAAATCGTTAAAAAAATAGCAAACACACACACACACACATTACACAGTGACGAAATTACACCTAAAATTCACGTATCTAGTAAGAAAAGTGGGTTTTTTTCTATTTTCACTATATTATATACATGTATAAAGATTTTTTTAGTGATTGCCATAATCAAACTTGAATACATATTGCATTTCTAAATTAGACATTCAATTATGTGGAAAGGGAAATATTGTGACAGTTTTTAAAATGATTCTCGCTTCGCATAGTAATTATTATCATTTAACCCTTTCCGGCGCAGTGTTGCCGGGTCGGCAACGCATAAAGTTCTCCCTGTTTGGAGACACAAAAAGTCCATGAATATTTCAAAAACTACTCTAATGGCTACTTTAAATTTTTCTTATGAGTTCTAGATGGCAGCGCCACAGAGATCAAATTCTACTGTTTTTAAATAATAAATAAAATATTTTAATACGCGCTTCACAGCATTGCTCTTCTCACTGCGCTTATCAATGCTGTACTTGCACGGTGTTACCACTTCGACAACAGCTGTATAATAAAATTGGTTTGTGCAATCTTTACAAAATTATACCTGTGTACTCCTATAGACCTAAACAAATTGCTTAATTTTTTTTTTCTTTAAATTCCAACTTTAAAGAGTAGTGTGCCGGAAAGGGTTAAACACTACAGTCAACATATATTAGTATATTATGGAATGTATATAATATTGATCATTTAATCATGTTATTTTTTGTCTTTATTAATTTATATTCTTTCTTTCCAGCGAAAAATCTTTCTAGCTTCTTTCTAGCTGCGTTCTTTCATTCTTTGTCTGTTTCTTTCTTTATTTTCCTTTTTTTTTTTTTGGTCCATTGTATAAAATTAAATCCCATATTCTTCATAATATAAATAAGACTAGAAATAAAAAATTACAGAAGAACAATTTTTATCTGTAAATGCCAAAAGTAAAGTCGCTCTCATGTCAGATTACCGGAGAAAATCCATTCTTATCACAACCAATGGAAATCGCGACCGTCGGCGTAACCTTCGGATTTTTCCGTGGTTTTCTTCGAACCTTGCGTAAATACGGGTTAGGTTCCCTTAGACAGACCCCCACGGAGGGCATCCCACCCCTTAGGGCCTATATCCCACAGTGTAGATAATTGTCCGACATAAATACAAACAAGCAAACAAACAAACACAACCAATGCATTTTTTTTACATTGCAATAAAAAGTAGAGAAATAAATTTTCCATTTGTAGAAACAAACAATTGTATCAAATACATTTATATGAGTACGATTAAATTCAATAAAATATTTTTGTATTTGTGTTTCCCATTTCTGCTATGTGTTTTTAAACAGCACGGGAAATTCTCAAATTGTTAAAGGTTATAACTAAAAGACAATGGAATAGACTTTTCGAAGGGCAAAAAGAATGAAATGTATTTCACTGTTTTTTTTTAGAAAAACCAATTTAACAGTACTTAAATCAGTTTTTAACACCGGTTTTGTATATATATATATTTTAGACAGCGTGTTTTTGTTTTTATTTTTTATATTATATCTATAACTGTTAAAATTTGATTGGGTATTTTATTCTTTTTTTTTCATCATTAGGTATTTGCATAACTTATATTGTTTTTGCTATTCATTTTGTCATATTCACTTAAATCCCTGGAAAAGGGTTGTCTATAAACCTTCGATACGCTCTGTACATATTCACATACATATCATTTTAACATCAGTTGACGAGTAATGGATATTTTGCAAGATCCCAATGCATGGGCATGGAGTAAATTTTTTTAAACCAAAATTCGGTTTTTTACAAAATATGTTTTTTTTATACTGTTTTAATTTTATCCTTTCTCATTTTCTGATACGCTAAAAAGACAAAAATCACTTAATCATTTGCATCTTCTCATAAAACATCGACTTCAAAATACCTCCCACCGTCCAAATCACATGAACATATTTATTGGTATATAATTATGGGCCATTCAAACATATTCGGATATTTATTTTTCATTTATATTTGGTAACAGATTTTTTGTAATTTTTATAAAAAATAATACAAATCAGGAGAAATAAAGACGACTTAAACATTTTTCATTCCAAAATCAAGGCTCTTTTTGTCCCTTTAGCTACGCACTTTGACCCCCCCCCTCCAGTTACTAAACTTAATTAATATTATTGACCGAACGTCAACTTTAATTATTAATAATAACTGGTTATTATTAATAATTACAGAATTTATCAAATTAACCGTAAAATATATTTCTTGGAAGCATGATGTATTTTAGGTTTTATTTTTAAATTCAATATTTATATATTAATTGATTCATATAAATATCAAAATCCCTGTCGGCTGGGCCTATAGGCGGAGGTAGATTTCGAAGAGTGCTCAATTCAACAAAAAAAAAAAATATATGATTAGAGATAAACCCAGTTTAATAACTTCATTTGGCCGTTTATGAAAATTTTTTAATTTCATTTTTCTTCAAAAACTGGTTTTATCAGAATCATCTTAAGAAAAATTCAACTCAAATGCCCGTTTTGACAACATATTTTGAAATAGATTCTGAATTTATTAAAAAAATCGACCAAAACAGTACATTATACAGCTCCTAAATAACAAAAAACTGTCAGTTGAATGCATTTGAGAAAAAAATTGAATTTAAAAATGAGTCATAAAATAACCTATTTGTTGTTTGAATACATACTCAATTCTTTATTCATGATTGCTCGGAAAATTTTGTGCGAAATACTCACTTTGACAGCATTTTAAAAAATATATTCTATCTTTATCAAAAAACTGGCCAATGCGTCACAGTTTATAGTTTCTAAATAAGAGGATCTGTAAATTGGATGCATTTGAGATCGAAAATGGATTTTAAAACGAGTCATAAAAAACGCAATTTGCTATGTGAAAACTTCCTTAAATTTTCAAATCTCGAAGACTTCGGGAAATTCTGTTCAAAATACCCTTTTTGGTAGCCTTTTTCAAAATATATTCTGTCTTTATCAAAAAACCGATCAATGCATCACATTATATAGTTCCTAAATAAAAGGATCTGTAAATTGGATGCATTTGAGAGCAAAAATGGATTTAAAAACGAGTCAGAAAAAAACGCAATTTCTTATTTGAACACTTCTTTAAATTTTCAGTCTCGATGATTTCTGAAAATTCTGTTCAAAATACCCTTTTTGGTAGCCTTTATTGAAATATATTCCGTCTTTATCAAAAAACTGACCAATGCATCACATTATATAGTTCCTAAATAAGAGGATCTGTAAATTGGATGCGTTTGAGAACAAAAATGGATTTAAAAACGAGTCAGAAAAAAACGCGATTTCTTATTTGAATACTTCCTTCAATTTTCAGTCCCGATGACTTTCGGAAATTCTGTTCAAAATACCCTTTTTGGTAGCCTTTTTTTGAAATTTATTCTGTCTTTATCAGAAAATTGACCAATGCGTCACTTTATACAGTTTCTAAATAAAAGGATCTACCATTTGGATGCGTTTAAAATCAAAAATGAATTTAAAAATGAGTCAGAATATAAGCCGTTTGGATTTGAGGTTTTTTTCTCCAACTCCCATTTTTGTTTAATTTCTTTTTGCTATACGAATTGGTCCTATGAAAAACTTGTCAATATAAAAGTTGTAGATATTTTTGAGAAGATGTAAAATAAATTTAATCAAATTTGATATCTTAAAAATTGACGGAGTTATGGATTTTTCTCTTTTTTCAGCGCCCTTTTTCTTTTCGTTTTTAATTTTTTTCATCGGTAAAAGTTGGTCCTATCAAAAACTTGTAAATACAAAAGTTTTAGATAATTTTAAGAACATTTATAAAAAATTTAGTTGGACTTGATATCTTGAAAATTGACGAAGTTATGAATTTTTTTCTCTCAAAATCCCTGTTTTTTTCGCCCCTTGAGCCCACTTCTAAATTTATCAAAAATCTGTCATATATTTACTTTTGGCCCATTTTTAAGAAGTAATATAAACTTTAAACCGATTCGATATCTACTTTAATTAAGAAGTTATGGCGTTTTTTCGGTTTTCACAAAAACGCCCCCTATTCCGACCCCCTTGGTCCGATTTTGCCCATTAACGAACTCATCCAAGATTTTATCCCCATTGATTTTATGTCCAAGTTTGGTGGAGATTGGTGAATAATTATAGAAGTTATCGTGTCCATAAAAAATTGAGATATATATATATATATATAGATAGATAGATAGATAGATAGATATATAAACTGGTGCGATTGCAATAGGTAGCATTTCTTACGAAATCTACCTAAAAATTGAGTTACTCGCTTTATCTCTTTAACTGCAATTTCTCTGTTCAAAAGCGACACGTCAAAAGCAACCCTGATAAAAGTTTTCTAAAGATGAAAGTAAACAAATAGGGTACAAGTTTCATTAAAATAGTCAATGGAACATAAAATTAGAAGAATCATTATTATAGCTAAATATTAATCAAATTTAACTGCATTCAAGTGCAAATTTAATTATTGATGTCCATCTTAGGAAATTGGACTCTTTATACCTGAAGAGTGTGTTTGTCGGAACAGTATTTACCGACCATTTCTCTTTTGCATACAGTGTGTTCATTTTTCTATGCATTTACTTATAACTTTAACATATAATAACTAATTTAAAGAATGCAATATCTGGAAAGAAATCAGAAACATCTATATTATAAATTAAATGCATATTAAGTGAGTAATATCATATATCATATTGAAATATCAATTTTAAAAGATTTTTATTTTTTATTTTAAATAAACGAAACAGTTTATTCTTTGTTTTTATTCTTTTTCTTTCTCCTTTCTAATATGTTAAATAATGTGTATAGTGTATATGTGTATGAATTTGATGGTGCAGCTGTATGGTGCAGTCATTTGCACGCAAATAACTTTATTATATATTTTCACGTAAGCATATTTTTCTACGAAGATTCATAATTTAATTTTCAGATTTTTTTATATGTTTAACGTTTAAATCTATTCTTTTTAATTGAGCGTGACATGGTTTTAATGTTAACATAATTATTTAAAAGAAAATATTCATGGTTACTTAGTTCTAAATTTTAAGATTTGCTCTAAAATAAAAGGATGATAATATTTATGGCAGATAACACAAAATATTTATCTTTAATCTCAAAATACGTGTAAACGTTTTCTTTAAATTATCTTGAATCAGTTTTAACTGACGCATTTCGGCATAACTGAAAAGTGTTAATGATTTCAATTTATCTGTTATTGTTTACTATGGCTTATTTAGTATTAAATTAAAGTGAGTAGCATTTACAGTTCATCTACATGGATTCTCGTTGTTTTGTCGACTAAGTGGAAAAATTATTTACGATGTATCTTAATGATTTTGCAGTATTTTGAACATATTGAAATTAATATACAGGGTGATTCAAAAAAGATGGGAAAAATTTTAAGAGGTGATAGTACACATCAAGACAAATAATATTAAATGGGAAACTAAGGGTCCCAAACTTCTTCCGAAGGAGATAGGCGCCATCAAAGTTTAGGGTCCAAAATTTGAAATGATTATAAAAAAAGGAAAAATTGATCGATTCGTTTGCGGTTTTCACGAAAACTATTCTTTATGTCAGTATTACCTTGAAAATAAATTATAAAGATAAATTTCAAAAAATGCCGATAGAGGGCGCTTTAGACTTTGGAGCAACGAACAACTATTTTTTACCGTTATTTTTTGCATCTCACTAAATTTTTTTAGAAGTTTAGACATAAACTTAAATTTCGAGCTCAAAATCTGTGGTTAAGTAGCGCAAACAGAACTGTATTCAATGGGAGTGGGTAGGTTCAAATTTCAAATGATTATAAAAAACAGAAAAATTGGTCAATTGATTTGCGGTTTTCACTAAAATTATTCTTTATGTCAGTATTGTCTTGAAAATGAATTATACAGATAAATTTCAAAAAATGCCGATAGAGGGCGCTTTAGACTTTGGAGTAACGTTACACTATTTTTTACCGTTATTTTTTGCATTTCATTAAGTTTTTTAGAAGCTTTGACATAAACTTAAATTTTGAGCTCAAAATCTGAATCGTTGAGAGTGGTTAAGTAGCGCAAACTGAACTGTGTTCAATGGGGGTGGGGAGGTTCAAATTTCAAATTATTATAAAAAACGGAAAAATTGGTCGATTCGTTTGCGGTTTTCTCTAAAACGATTCTTTATGTCACTATTTCCTTAAAAATAAATTTTAAAAATAAATTTCAAAAAATTCCGTTAGTGAGCGCCTTAAAATTTAGAGTAACCAACAACTATTTTTTTCCTTTATTTTTTTTAAATCTAAATAAATGTTTTAAATCTTAGACTTAAATTTTGAGCTCAAATTCTGAATCATTGTGAGTCATTAAGTAGCGAAAAATTGAACCATGTTCATAGAGTTGGCAGGGTAACATTTCAACTCCAGAACACTGTTCAGTTTGCGCTTCTTAACCCCTCCCAATGATTCAGAATTTGAGCTCAAAATTTAAGTCTAAGCTTTTAAAACATTTATTTAGATTTAAAAAAAAAACCGGTTAAAAATAGTTGTTGTTTACTCTAAATTTTAAGGCGCCCTCTAACGGAATTGTTTGAAATTTATTTTTAAAATTTATTTTCAAGGAAATAGTGACATAAAGAATGGTTTTAGAGAAAACCGCAAACGAATCGACCAATTTTTCCGTTTTTTATAATAATTTGAAATTTGAATCTCCCCACCCCCATTGAACATAGTTCAGTTTGCGCTACTTAACCACTCTCAACGATTCAGATTTTGAGCTCAAAATTTAAGTTTATGTCAAAGCTTCTAAAAAAACTTTATGAGATGCAAAAAATAACGGTAAAAATAGTTGTACGTTACTCCAAAGTCTAAAGCGCCCTCTATCGGCATTTTTTGAAATTTATCTGTATAATTTATTTTTAAGACAATACTGACATAAAGAATAATTTTAGTGAAAACCGCAAATCGATTGACCAATTTTTCTGGTTTTTATAATCATTTGAAATTTGAACCTACGGACTCCCATTGAACACAGTTCAGTTTGCGCTACTTAACCACAGATTTTGAGCTCAAAATTTAAGTTTATGTCTAAACTTCTAAAAAAAATTAATGAGATGCAAAAAATAACGGTAAAAAATAGTTGTTCGTTGCTCCAAAGTCTAAAGCGCCCTCTATCGGCATTTTTTGAAATTCATCTTTATAATTTATTTTCAAGACAATGCTGACATAAAGAATAGTTTTCGTGAAAACTGCAAACGAATCGACCAATTTTTCCGTTTTTTATAATCATTTCAAATTTTGGACCCTAAACTTTGATGGCGCCTATCTCCTTCGGAAGACGTTTGAACCCTTAGTTTCCCATTTAATATTATTTGTCTTGATGTGTACTATCACCTCTTAAAATTTTCCCCATCTTTTTTGTCATCATTTTGTTTTCCCCATCACCCTGTATATAACTGAAGTGTACAAAAAGTTTCTTACTATAAAATATGATATGCTTAGTATTTTTCCTTCATTTAGAGGGACACTGAAACGAATTTGTTTACAGAAGAAAGTGAACAATAATTAAATTTTTGAAAATTACGAACGATAAATTTTGGATATGTACTTTTATTTGTGGTATATGTTTTTAACTGTAACTGTTATTTAAATATTACTTAGTTTTTATGAATCATAAACAAGGTCAAACAAAATTTCTCAACAAGTACCGTTTACTGGCGGGAATTCCTAATAGAAAACTTTCATTTATGTTATGGGTTTGAATGGACTATCTTATAGCATATTATGTAGTGTGCATACATATTCGCAGATTATATTGAGGGCTACACAAAGAAATAGAGTATTTTTTCGACTATTTATAGTAATAGCCGAAATTTGTTTTTCAAATACGTTGTTATGCATTATCGAAATTGTTCATTTAGACTTCATTTGTCACCTCAATAAATTATATATATTTTTTAGTATGTGTTGCAAAATGTTTCATTATCTATGTTTTATGCATGATTTTTTGTTGCTAATTGTTTCGTTTCTGATTACTGCTTTTGAAATATTTCAAAATGAAGTAGAGAGCCTATATCTCAATTATGGTACTTGATCGAATATCAATAGGTTAGAAATTTAGATTTGGTAGAAAAAATCTTATCCTATTATCGTCGTTTTTTTTTTTTTTTTTTTTTACAGAAAGAAAAAAATGAATTTTTTATTTTTATGATAATTACTCCATCTTTTCCCATTTTTTAGGCATAAAATTAAAAGTTTTTAAATCATTCACACTTGAATACGAAAATGTGTTTAAATGAAGTTTTGATGAAGTTAATCTTTGACGTTTTTAACAGAAATAATCTTAAAACAACAAACGCGTCAGAAGCAAATCTTTTTTCAAAACCAACACCCACTTCGCCAAACTAAATACCGCGTCACAGGATTACAGCAAATGCAAAAGCTCATAAATCATTCTTTAAAAGGCAAATTTCTATTCCTATCTGAACAAGTTGGAAACTGGATGCCAAACGTAGCAAATAATGTGCATTCGTATTATAATGGAATTTCAAAAATATTCAGGTCTTTGTGTAATAGTATACAGTACTTCGACTACAGTATAGTATCCGAAATCTTTTGTGTGTCCCTTTAAATAGAATCTGATTCTATTACACAGAAAGTAAGCTATTTCATATTTTATGAAATTGATATACCTTGATGAGGTTTACAGCAACGTATATAGATTTCATTAAATGTGAAATAGTATAATATAATTGATATTCAATGCAAACAATGTTTCCCTCTACACAATTAAGTAATGGAATACTTTTTTGAAGTCCTGTAAATTCATAACAAATATTCTTTTCACCACATGTTGTACAGAATGTATATTTTAGTATGCATCATTGATGTAATCAATTTTATTACAGTCAAAAGACCGTGTTATCATTAAAATACATTTGTAACTATTTTTTTTTTTTCATTATCCGTAATGTAACGGAATACTTTAGCTTGTCCTTGTAATTGAACCATGCATCCAATTTCCACAAAATTTGAAATGACTCGACGACTGCAGGTGCTATGTATTTACAAAACTACAAACGCACCTAAAAAGGGGCGCGTTTCGTTTGGTCTAAATTCACTAATTTATGAAACCCATTTTTTATGCAAAGTATACAAAGTATTATGCAAATACTTATGCAAAGTATTATGCAAATGCTATGCAAAGTATTTCTGAAATAACAGTCATTCAGAAATGACGAAAATGCATTACCAAAAATATTCCCTTTTATTAAATTAACAATTAATTATCTTGACATAGGAGTGCAAATAAGTTATTTCAAACTACAGTACAAAAATTCTGTTGGATCCTTCTTTCAATACGTCAATGTTTGTCAAATACAGAAATTTATTTGCCTTTAGTTTATGCGAACGTACCTATTTTTTTTATTTTACATGTGATTTTTGTTTTTGTTCACAAATAACACAGTTTTTATGGCAAAAAAATGTACAAAATCCTTTTAAAGACATTAAAAAAGACATTTTAAAGACCTTTTTCGAGACATTATTCGTAAAGAAGTTCCTTTTCCAACGTAATAAATCCTGGTGTATTCGATTTAAAGCAAATCGAATATATATATATATATATATATATGCATATATATATATATATATATATATTTATTTATTTATAAATATATATACATATATATATATATATTTAATAGTAAGTCTTGGAAATGGATTTGGCATTACCGAATTGTCGTATGATCGCAAAATATTGTTTGTTTGAATAAAGAATAAAATATATTTTTTCAATTCCGTATGTTAGAGAAAAGAATGTGGGTTATTTATTTTATATTTCTTTTCGGATATTCGAATAAGAAAATGATACAAATTTGTTTCGTTTCCAGAAATCCCTATATTTTTATAAATAAATATTAAATAGATGAACTTATTTCCTTTAATATGCATGTCATAGCATTTTAATATGTAGTTTTTACTGGAGTGCTTTTCACAAAAATTTTTCAGATATTGAAAGTGTTTAATTTTTGTATTTTTAAAATATTAATATTATTGTGTTTATCAAAATGTCGTGATATATAACTTTATATTTCAAATTATTTTATAAGTTTGTAAAATGCTTAAGGATGCACATCAATTTCCGTTGATTGATTTATTTGTACACATCTCTTAATTTCTCGGAGAGCCGATAGCACAAAAACCTAAGGTACCAAGCATAAGGAAAAAATTCTTTTATTTTATGAAATAATAATAATACGGGAATCTAATGTTCCATATCGGCCGGAAGTGAAGTGGTGCATAAGCTAGAAAATAACACCACCAGTGGTTTACTCGTAAGTTTATGATTGTGTTTTTACTACAATCCTTTTGTTATTGGTCTTGTTGGTCTTGTCCCTGCTTACGAGGAGACTCGAGAGCTAATGCTGATCGTATTAAGAGATTTTTTTTAATATCATGTATGCATTTCTACATTTTCATTTTACTTTATTTTATTGTTATTATTGTTTTGCATTGACTATTTGGTAAATCTCTACATTGCATCTTTTTTATTATTTCGATTTTGGTTGCAGATATTTTTTAGAATGGAAATTTTCATTATCGTATTTGATTTCAAAAGTGAAAGCAACTTTTAAAAAATATCTGCAACCAAAAAAGTCTCATTCTGAATTTACACAAAATCTGACTGAAATCATAGTTCTACTAATGCCTTGTTTAAATATCAACATTTGTTGTTTACAAAAACATTATGTATTTACATTTAATTAAAAATAAGTAAAAAGTAAAGTAATAACCTTATTAAACCACAATTATTCATTTAAAATATTTTTATTTTGTACATTATATTTCCAATTGCATAAGAATAATTGTTATTAAAAAGCAATCGAGTTATTTTTATGATAATATTTTGATATTTAATTACTTAAAATAGCAATCAAACTGATTGGTACGACGAAGTAATTTAATTAGGTTGTTTACTGTAATTCATATTCGTATTGAAGATATTGTGTTACAAATTATCCATAAAAAGAAAGAAGAAATATTATTTTTTTTGCTCGATATGTAAGAATTCGAAAAAAGGAGTTATAGTAATCAAAGGTATCTCATTTATTTATTTATTTAATTAGTTTATAAGTATATTAATTTATAGGATATTTCTTTATATATTCACTTAGTTTATGAGTATATTTATTTATAGGATATTTCTTTATATATTTACTTAATATAATGAATAAAAATATTGATGAATCTTCTTTTTAGCTTATTTCGTTTATATGTATATATATATATATATTGCGTAAATACTTAAAGGGTTGTTATGTACATTAGCAATGTGAAAAAAGAAAGAAATATTTTTGTATGTACACATAAATTTTATTATGTATTTATATAACATGAACGAGGAGAATTTAAAAAATAAATCGCTTTTAGAAAAATCTTTTTTTTTCGAGCTGATTACCGACGATTCGTGACACTTTTTATATTATTGGTCTTTTGGAAATAAATCTGTTTGTTTAGTATTTGTAAAAAGATTTTTTTTACAGTTTAAAATCGATGAGAGTTACTCATAAATAACTTTTTCTTTTGAATTAAATAAGGTACAAATAGTTATTTTATAAGTCGGTTATTTAAAATGAAAACATTATGATCACATCGATTAAAACTTATTTTTCAACTCTTTTTTTACACACATTCTATTTTTCTTCTAATTTTTGAAACTACATAAAAAAGTAAACACCAAAGTTTTCTTAAGTCAATCCCGCTGATACTTTTCTTTTAAAAAGTCTTTAGAATAAATTATGTTAAAGGATTATAAATAAATTAAACTGTTGTTTTATGAATATGCATATTTTCTTATCTTAAAATCTTGAATTATAAACGCATTTATTATCTACTAACGTTAAAAAACAAGACCAGGAAAACAGCTTTAAAATAAGTTAAATTAAAAAATTCTACTACATAAATTATATTGTTGTTTTATGAAAAAGCATATTGTGGGGTCTTAAAAGCTCAAATAAAAAATTTATTTATTATCTGATAACATTAGGATGAATACCTCTAAAAAAACGCTTTTTAAAATATTATCACATTTTTCTAATTATAAAAATTCTGACGCCTTCTTATGTATATTTTTTTAATCATTTTAATTTGCAAAAGATTCTTGTAAAATAATATGTTATCGTTTAAAAATGACAAAAAAATAAATAAATATTGTATGAAAACTAAACAGATTTCTCATTGAAGACTAATAAGGTTTTTATTATTATCAAGTATTATAAGTTTTATTTATGAACATACTTCTTATATTCCTACACTGTAATTGTATTGTACTATAATGCGATTATTTAGAAATAAAATCTTACGCTCTCTTAAAGCTTGCATTTTAGTCTCAAAGTTTTTGCAATAATAATTTTCATATATATTTAATTTTCATCGTGTAAATTTCTAGATACAGAACTAAAAGGAATTAATTCGAAAGCCAATTTTGTGTACTGTAAATAAAATAAAATGCATTTTGTAACAAATTTCAGATAATAAATCGAAACAGAAAAATGTTTTTGCCATTCAAAAATAACTTTACATAGCAGAATCTTTATGCTAGTTATTAGTACTGAATTAAACAAGAAACATATTTTATGGAGTAGCAAAAAATACTGGCAGAAACCCACTTAACAGATTTTACCTCAAAAAAGGTTGTCATAATCACGATAATTATCAAATTGAATCATGAAAATTGAGTTACATCTCAGTTAATGCAATATTCATACATCAAGTTTTGCATGTTATGTTCTAGTGTACATTTATAACTTAAATACTATGTTATATATCACGTTTAGGTCGAGTAATCGTTCTCAAATTACATAGAATATACTATTGATGAATGTAATCTGTTTAAAAAATCTTTCTCAGTTCCTTTTTTTAAAAATAATTTTCAAACATGATTGCTTTAAATATTTTTCGTTCACATTCATTCTGACTATGCATGATTGATAAGCTTAGCCTGGAATAATATAAATTCTCAAGATTTTTTTCTCAACAATACAAATATACAACAATATAAATTCTCAAGAATTTAGATTAAGTGGCTTGATAGTTCGCAGTTTCTCTTGGTTATCTTTGAACTTTGGATTTCCTTGTATAAATACGTTTCCTTAGAAAGACCCTCAAGTAGTACACTCCTTCAAAAAGGCTTATATCCCTCCTCGTATTGAAAATGGACCAACTTAAAGACACCCACCATTTTACAAAAAATGTCTGTCCCTGCCTCTGACATGTAAATTTTATCTTTTTTTTTATAATTGTTTGGTTATTTTAAATGATAACTTTATTAATATATATATATCTATAACGACTATATCGATATATTCATATCGATTTTAAGTATAAGTGAAGTTCGTAAACAATTCATTTTATGTATTTTAGGAATATGTTGTTTCTTACAAATATTTTAAAAAGGAAACAAATGCCCTTTATTTATTTTATTTTTTAAAAACCAAAGCATCGAAACCTCTTGACATTCTAAAAATAGTTTCCTTAATTAAATTACAAAAAAAAGGGGGAAGCATTTTTCAGGCTGCAGAATAAAAATTGATTTTGTGGCTTTTCCTATGTTTACAATATTTAAAAATTCGAAAAATGAGCTCTGCACACTGTACTTTAATCGAAAACTATGGATTAAATCACTATCATATTTTAAGCAAACATTTTGAACATAATTTTTAGTTGACATTATTATGCATGAAAATTTTTAATATCAGTACTATATATACATATTATTTTTCTTAAAACAAAAATGCAAAAGCACCTCACATTTAAAGAATAGCTTCGCATTATTAAAAAAAGAAGACAAATGAGTGAAACACTTATCAGGCTACAGAAAAAAGATTGATTTTGTGGCATAGGCTTTACTTATATCTAAAAGTTTTAAAAGAATTCGAAAAAGGGACTCTGCACAGTTTAATTTTATCGACAAGCATGCCTTTACCCATTATAAGATTTCAAAAAACAATTTTGAAAACAATTTCAACCTCACATCATTAAGCGTGGTGAATTGGAAAATCAGAAATTTTTATCATTTGATAAATATAAACTGCACTCAGGTTGTTAAAGTAAGTAAATACTCAATGTTTGCATTTATTCTATATATTTGACTGTTTGTTAAATTTTAATGGCGTGTTTTTCTTCAATGGTGAATTCAATATTCCATGACTCGTCAATATGATTTTCTCAGATGCTAAATAGTATTTTTAGAAGATGTATATTCAACTTATTGATGACGAAGATAATACGATATATTTAACTTCTAAACATCTTTACCATAATATTTATTTTGCACAGTTTAATTAAAAGTTTTGAAAAAGGCAATATAATGTGAAATAAGGCGATATGTCTTAGCAGACCCCTACAAATCTTTTATGCATGCAAAATGAAATAAAGTCATTATTTTAACATTTAATTTAAATAAAAGAATTTATTTTTAAAAATAATATAACTCTGGTCATTTAAAATGCTTTGTCTAAAAGATGTTTAAAAAAAAGTTTTTGAAATGAATTTGAAGATTTAAATTATCTGTTTGGAAATAAAAAAAAGAATTTTTTTTTATAAATAGCTATAATAAGCAGCTTTTTATATAAAAATTTACTTTAAAATTGTTATATTTTGATGTGGTTTTTGATTATATATTCTTTTGCATAAACACTTAATATTCTACGAAAATTATCTCAAACATTGTTTTTTTCATTTTTATTTCTTGAAAGAAATTGCTCAAATTAGGAATTAAGTCAGTCAGCATAAAAGGCCGTTCATAGTTTATTCATAGTTCGTGTATCAAAAATTTTCAGAAACGTGTTATTCCTAATCTGATAAACTCTAATATCATTCCATTCTCAATCTTGATTATTAATCTAAATTATTAGATTCTCATCTAGATATATCTGCATCAAAGATATTTATTTTGTATTCTTCTTGATTACTGATTTATCAGTATTGAAAAAAGTAGTAAATTTAGGCTTGCTCATGTATTACCATATTTAACGAACTAGTATATTTGACTAGTATACTTGTTACTAGTATACTTGATTTCAAATATTAACTTTATTTTCATAATAATCTAAATCCTCTTTTCTATACATATATTAAAAATTTATATTTGGTATTTCTTGCATTAAAAGAATAATATTTTATTTTGGTACTGCATACACACAATATTTATCTGTTCTGTAAATAATCATTTTATAGGTATTTTTAATATAATGTAAAACAACAGTATGGAAAATAATTAATAGTAGTTTCATTGTGCGATTTCACATTCTTTCTTAATCGTACGATGCAGGAATGAATAGATCACTATGTTAACATACATTTGCAGTCAGACACACCTACGATAGTATATCCACGTTATGCAGAATAGGGTTAAAGATTATCGTAGTACAGTATCGGAGACATTATAAAAATAGATTTTATAAATAAATCTTTGAGCGATTTCTATTGACAATAATGTCAAATCTACCAATTATCTTATAGTTTTCTACATAAACATACAATATTACATACAATTACAATACAATCTTATTTATAAAATCTTATCATTACAGACTGGATACAGTTCCAATGTAATTATGATGTAAACACAAAAATGGAAGAAAACGAAATTTCGCTAACACAGCTTCAATTTAAAAATATTTCTGCTATTACATCGTCCTTTTCGCATGCTTTAAAATTGATAAGTCATCCGAAAAAGAATGTATAATCATATTACTGCAATTCACGTATAAATGTGTAGAGTGTTATTCGTAAGCTGCCGTATCTTAAAATAATCACACAAAATCAGTGATGCAGTTTCTCAGCGGTATTCATTGCGTCAAGGGAAATACATATTCTCTCTGCATTCTTTCCATCAATGGAATTTTCAGTGTTTTATTAATTTGTTCTAGATTAACTCAGGTATTTCAACAATTAATGAAAGCGTTGTTATTGGATTTGTGTTGTATTTGCTTAATAAATTTTCTATCCTTAATAAACTGAGTGTTGTACTCTTAACGTTAGTTTTGTTCATACTGTATAAGTTACAATTATTTAATATGGAATGCAAATTAGTTATAAGAATTTTATCAAAATTGTATTTCACGGTTGAGAGATGTTTTAAAAGTTATATTTGTTAATCAGTTTATCTTACTGATTAATTTATTCGTAAATTACAGATTTCTTGAGATTGTTTGCAAGCTACTATCCCTAAAATAATTTGAAGCAAAATAAGTCATGTAGTTTATTATCCAGATTCATTTGAATTCTACAGAGATTAGATTTCATTTAGTTTTTACTAATTATCTATTTATCAGTTATGAACTGAGTAGTTCTACACAAGCTCACGAATTTCCGATTATTAATGAAAAGCTTTGTTGCAGGTTGTTTTCAAAGATTCACATTTGTTTTCTTGACTACATTAATATTGCATTGTAAACTAATGCGATAAAAGGGATAAGTTAACTCTATCAGACACAAAATTAGTCATGCAGTTTCACATTCGGATTTATTTGAATTTTACAGTAACAGGATTTCGTGTAGTTTTTACCAATTATCTATTTATCAGTCTTAGATCAAATAGATATACAGGGTGTTTCGCTATCAGAAAGACAAACTTTGAGGGGTGATAGTAGACATAAAGACAAACATTATGAAATAGGAAACCATGGGGCGCAAACGTCTTCTATAGGAGCAAGGGGCCATTAAAGTTTAAGGTCAAAAAATTCAAACGCTGATAAAAATTAGAAAAAAGGGTCCATTTGTTTCCGGTTTTCTCTAAAATCATTCTTTATATCACGATTTTTATTTTTTTTAATTTTAAAGGTTAAGTTCGAAAATTGTCGATAGAGCGCGCTTTAGAATTTAGAGTAACGAACAAACACTTTTCGCCGTTCTTTTGTGCATCGGGTTGAAATTATTCTAAATTTTAGATTTCAACTTAAATTTTAAGCTCAAATTCAGAAACAAGGGGATCGGTTAACTAGCGAAAATTTAACTGTGAACCAAGGGAGAGATTTTAAACGCTCATAAACATTGGACAAACTAATCGATTTTGTTGCGGTTTGCGTGTAGGTCATTCCCTTCGTAATTATTTTATTCAAAATGACGTACAGCTGTGGTGTCCTCATTTTTTCATAGAGGGAGCTTCCGACACAGCTCCGACATTTCAATGGCATTACTCCTGGGTGTTTTACTACCAGACTACCATACTTCCAGTAAGTATTAGGGATGCAAAGCGACTCTAAATCACAAAGAAATGTAACGTTTAAAATGCTTTTTTAGTGAACTGTGGTTAAAGGAAGCAGAGAAAAAAGCAACAGAAACAGTTAGTGAAGCAGCAACACATTAATGTGGCAAAGAACAATTTAATTAAAGTTTTACTACAAAAGGTGTTCGAAATTATGACCAGAAGTAATTCGACATGCTTGACAGCGGCGTCGCATGTAATTCCTTACGCTTTAAAAGATTCCTGGAATCTTTGATAGATTTACGGAAGCTACAGAAATACGAGCTGCTAAGTCTTTAATTGATGGTACGGGATTCTCATACGTCCAACGTTTCATGTGACCCCAGTAGAAGAAGCTCATACTTGATAGGTCCAGTGATCTGGCAGGTCAATAAACCGGGACACCACGACCTATCAATCGCTGTCCATATGTTACGTTGAGGTATCGGTGAACACCATTGGTAAAATGTGGAAGAGCCCGATCGTGCTGGAACCACATAGAGCTGCGCAACGAGAGAGAAACTTTCACGCGCATTACCGTTCAGCCCCATCTACCGCAAGAAAATCGCAGCGCCATCTACTATCGCTGTCAAGTAGTTTGCCGGACATTTTCTGGCCGTAATTTCGAACACTTTTTGCAGTAAAACCTTTAAGTAAACTTTGTACTGTCCCCACTTTAACATGTTACTGTTTCTCTGCCTGTTTCTGTTGTTTTTTTCTCTGCTTTTTTTTAAACGTAACATGCAAAAAAACAATTTTCAACGTTACATTCCTGTGTGATTCCGAATCGTCTTTCATCCCTTACACTTCCTAGAAGTATGGTGGTCTGGTGGTAAAACACCCAGGAGTAATACCATTGAAATATCGGACATGTGTCGGAAGCGCCCTCTATCAAAAAATGAAGACATGAAAGCTGTCCATCATTTTGAATAAAATAATTACCAAGGGAATGACCTACACGCAAACCGCAACAAAATCGATTAGTTTGTCCAATGTTTATGAGCGTTTAAAATCTCTCCCTCGGTTCACAGTTAAATTTTCGCTCGTTAGCCGATTCCCACGTTTCCGATTTGGGGCTTAAAATTTAAGTTAAAGTCTATACTTTAGAATAATTTCAACCCCATGCACAAAAGAACGGCAGAAAGTACTTATTCATTACTCTAAAGTCTAAAGCGCCCTCTATCGACATTTTTTGAAAAATCGTGATATAAAGAATATTTTAGAGAAAACCGCAAACAAATCGACCCTTTTTTCTAATTTTTATCAGCGTTTGAATTTTTGGACCTTAAACTTTAATGGCACCTAGCTTTTACTGAAGACGTTTGCGCCCATGGTTTTCTATTTAATAATGTTTGTCTTTATGTCTACTATCACCCCTCAAAGTTTGTCGGTCTGGTAGCGAAACACCCTGTATATTGGCTCAGGTATTAATGAAAAGTTTTTATGTAGGATAGAGAATCTCAAGCATTTACATTTTTTAACAATATTAATGTATTGTTAACTTACGCTTCAATAGTTCATTTTACAATTACTGTTTTTTAATTTTGAAACCGGTTGAAGGACATATATAATTTATCAAAATTTACTTCGGATCTTGGAAGAAATTCTAAAAGAGTTTGAAGTGTTATTTATTAATAAATTTATCTTAGACCCTTTTCTTCAAACGGGTTTATAAGACATTTAAAATATTACTTTTTAGTGATTCTCGAAAATGATTTTAAATTTTTAATATGCTTAGTGGGCTATAGATATTGTCGATTGAGTACTGTTTTTTACTGTCACAAACTTCGAAGCTGGGAAAGTGAGTTATGTCAACAATAGGAGCATGTTAACAAGCATTTATTTTAATGCACATTCAGAATGCGGGAATTAGACAAATAATCAACTTGCTCATAAACTGAAAGACACTAAAACAATTTCACACAAAATCAGCCATACATATTCTTATTTGTATTCATTTACATTAAATAAAAATCTTACCTCTTTTGCATTCGTTTCATACAATTTATTTTAATTAGCATTTAGAGGCAACAATTTGTATACACGATTTAGAAAACTATTGATTTTTTTCACGTTAATATTAAACTCTTTAATGGTATAAATGTCTTGTTATTTATTAAAATATAACTATTTTCATGTTTTTAGAATGCAAAATTTTGTCTATATTTTAGTTTTTATTTTTGAATTACATAGTTCAAACAGTTGAACTATGACTTTCTATATTGTGAGTAGATAATATATTTATCTGCCAACATAGCGGCATGAATTCCTAAAATAGAATAAAATAGAGACATACTATAATATCAGTTTTTTACTTACTATTAGGAAAAAAAGATATGTATATATGAAACCATATGTGTATTTGCCTATTCATGTTTTTTTATTGAAAGAAACTCGAGTAAAAAACAGATAAAACAGAATTTTGCAAACAGCGCTAGGATTATATAAAATGCAAATATATATAACGGATTATATAACGTGTATTTGGAATGCTTTTATAGTTTTTTTCTTTTCATTGAAGAAAATAAAATTGAAGTTTGTAACTTCGTAATATTATAACAAAATATCTAATTTTTATAATATTTATAAATGTGCTGTTCATAACAAAATGTAAGTCCGTCTTATTTTT
The DNA here is from genome assembly GCA_964019185.1 of Maratus speculifer. Taxonomy (NCBI): domain Eukaryota; kingdom Metazoa; phylum Arthropoda; class Arachnida; order Araneae; family Salticidae; genus Maratus; species Maratus speculifer. Next base: position 3,512,198 of record OZ025289.1, on the reverse strand, counting down.
GAATGCGAAATTAAAAACACAATAAACTAAAAATTTAACAATGATTTAGAAACTCCATGAAAGCATGACATAATTCAAACAGAACTATGACTTTCTATATTGTGACTAGATAATACGTTTCTCTCTCTACATAGCTACATAAATTCCTATAATAGTTAGAGAAATACTATACTATCAGTTTTTTCCTTACCTTTAGGGGAAAAAATGATATGCATTTATGAAATTATATCTGAATTTGCCTATTCATTTTTTTAATTTAAAGAAACTCGAGTAAAAAACAGAGAAAACAGAATTTGTAAACAGCGCTAGGTAAATATATATAAAGGATTATATAACGTGTATTTTGCACTGGTTTTATAGATTTTTCTTTCCATTGAATAAAATAAAATCGCAGATTGTAACTTCGAAATTTTATAAAGAAGTATCTAATTTTTATAATATTCATGAATTTACTGTTCATAACAAAATGTAAAGTCCATCTTATTTTTGAATGCAAAATTAAAATCGAACTGTTATAAAAACATCTTAAAAACATTTATTAATATATTAAAAAGCGCGAAGCATTTCGATAGATTTGAGTCTTTATACGTCATACAGCATTATTTCAGCGGGACGACTGAAATGAAAAGGCGGGAAGGGGAACAAGCTGAAAGAACATCCAGTAAGAAAGTAGAAGGCAACAGCCAATCGCGGAAGAGTATAATCAAACCGTACGACTAGCAAAGTGAAGAAGAGGAAAGAAAATCAAGAGCATTAAAAAAAGTAGATAATAATAAATACATACAAATATGGTAAAATAAAAGTAAAAGGAAAATAACTACACAAAAGGCTAAATTGAAAAAAAAAACGAAAAATAAAACGAAAAAAAAACAAAAAAAAAACGAAAAAAACCTCCAAAAAGTCATTAATAAAATAAAAGTACATACATAAATGTCTCTATTAAAAAAATAAAATTATATATATGTAGTTGTCCGCACACATATATGTAGCATTAAGAGGGTACTAGACGCGTCGACGGTCGATACATCATTATTTATCACAACTGCAAAAATGTTACTTCTCATTTATTCGTGGCCGAAGAATACGTGAAGCTGGTGGTTGAGTGGTTTCTTCACCTCATTAAAAATACAAGAGAACAGGAATATCATATTTTATTACCGTGCACTTTCACCGTCACTCCAGACATCCCTCAGTCTTCATCACTCTATAATGAATGCAGAATTGTTCTTGATCTAAACAATTACATCAGAAAAAAAAATTACCACGACATACAAGACATCCTATCTGAGGCCGCATCACCATAAACAATAAAAGAATAAAAAGGGGTCTGTACAAAGTTGTTTCTGGAAAAACATCGCAACTCGGCAAAAATGTTCTAAAATAATCGGAGAAGCAGCGTGAGAACTTTAACAGTGGCAAGGTCAGTCGATTCTGCCCGCTCCGAAAAAAACCAAATGTGTATCTCAAAATTTCTCAGATAACCTTGCCCCTCCCCTCTGACGTATGGCTTTTTAAAATCCACTAAGATTGTTTGTAATGTAAAGGCAATTTACTTCGCGTTCTTCCATTGGTTGATGGGAGGAACTAGTCGTAAGAACTCTTTAATAACCGGCGTAATCAGCAAGAGGAAAGCGCCCCATTAAAATGCGGATGAATTTCTGAGCAGACGATTATTAAATAAATAGACAAAATTAAAGTTTCGATTGATGTTTTATTCAAAAAAGGGAAATAGATTTGTGGAATGAATTTAAGATTTCGCAATAAGATATTGACATTTAAGTAACACATTCTAGTTCTTTTTAGGAAAATAATTAATAGATTATGCTGAATTAAAGAAAATAAAAATAAAAGGTACTTTAGCCGTTAAAAATATTAATGTATTACGGAAACTGAGAATGAAAGTATGTTCTTATAAAACTTTAAAAGGAACTCAAAGCGGAAAAATGGCAATTTTTTATTTATTTATTACATATATATACATCTAAATAAGTATATACATAATTAATACAAACAGTTGATTCATTAATATAAACAGCACAACCTATGGTAATGCTGAAAATATTCTTTAAGGATATGAAGAGCTGTTTAGAATCAGATATTGAACCATTTATGAATGTACTTTTATTTTATTATTGTTTTTTTTTAATTAAGCCTTTTATGTATATATTTTAATTTATCCTTTTTTACCATATTTGTATATATTCATTATAATTTACTTTTAATAATCATCTTGCTTTTTCCTTTCCCTTCTTCACTGTGCTAGTCGTACGGTTTGATTATACTCTTCTGTGATTGGCTGTTACATTCTACTTTCCTATTGGCTGTTCTTTCACGCTCCGTATTCGAAAATGTAAAATTTAGAATTATGCGATGTTGAACAATTATTAAGATTTAAAAAATGGATTAATTTTTTACCAAATAAACTTTTTCAAAATAAATTAAACATACAGACTTAAAAATAAATAAATAAATAAATAAATAAAGACTATGTTCATTTAATTAATATTTGGAAAATGAAGTATTTTTACGTTAAATTGGCAGTGTGATAAATTGACAAATAGTGCTCCCATTGACATCATTCATACTGAATTAATTTCATTTCAAATAAAAACTTTTAAACCATAACATTCAAAAAGCATGACATTGAAAATTTTCTTATGGTACTCTATTGTGAAATTCGATATATTTTTTAATTCAAAATTTGGAAAACGATATAATTATTAGATTTTAAATTTATATCCATAAAAATATAATGTTTTACATTTCTAACACAATTTTCTGCCAAATAGTTTTCGAACTATTATTTTTTTCAGTAGCTTCAAAAGCTTCATTTTCTGAGATTAGTCTGTGGCAACGATTCGCAAAAAATGCCAGTCGTCAGCGACAGGTATCTTTTTATTAAAGGGAATTATACTTCTCTAAAAGCACTAGCTTTGGCTAATAGTTTAAACACGTTCAATGCATTTAAAAAAATTATTTCATGCACATTCTTTGTAAAAAATATCTATTTTATAACTGTTTTAAAAAAATAAATGTTGAGAAAAAAAATCTTCACTTTCTGTCTCATGTCTTACACCATATGCATAAAAATAACAAATAAATTGTTTATTTGAATTTTTACATTCTCAACGAAAGTAAAGTGGTGTAAATTGCGAAAATAGCTGTAAATTGTGATGAATAATAATAAAATCTGCTTACGCACAGTGAAGGAAAATTTACATTAAATTTTTACTCCAGAAAATATCGCCCACTTTAACATAAAAATATCCCGCATTTCATTGAGACAAAAATTTCTATTGTAAAATGCTGGTAGAAGTAAGAACATCTGATAATGTAGGCGTGTTACAAGATTCCAATAGCTATAAAGAAAACGTTTTCTATGGAGCTTAGTGCCCAGCTCTTTTCTCAATGCAGGTGATCTAAAATTAAAATAATTGTTAAGTTATGTGCACATAAGCTTGCGGATCTCTATGCTCCCGGAAAAAAATGGTATGGATGCTTTGTTTTAACATGATCGTAGTAAAATGCAGTGATTTATATAAATTTAAATACTTTTGAAATAGCATAATGTCATTAAAATTCTCTCCAAATGATTTTTCTCCATATACCATAATGTAATCGAATTCTTTTGAGTGTCTCAGTAAATGAGCGATTAATCGTACATTCTTAACCAAATACCAAGCAATACCAAACATTCTTTGATGACCTTAAATAAGCCTTGTTAATTGCATGGAAATCCGAGTATATATACGGGAGTTAGAACGTGAAAACATGGACAGACGGACAGACAAACAGAATGCATAAGCAATTTTTAACTTTGTTGGAAAATGCTAAAAAGATGTGCATGTTAAAAACAAATAAACTTGCTGAATAGTACGCTTAAATAAGAACTGTTATATAAACTTCTACAAATACAATTAAAGATAAAACATAACATCAAGTTTTCGAATTTCTTCTCCAGTCATCTTCAGGGTAGAAAGGATTATGAAAAGTTTAAAAGTCTAGAGACTAAATCGAGACTTGTCGAGACTTGATCTTTTATAGTCGCTAGACTTTTAAAGTTTTAATATCATGTTTATCCTGAAGAAGACTACAGAAACATTTCTTAATGTCGATATTAGTCTTTATCGTTAATTATTTTTGTACATGTTCATATAAAAATTCATGTTTATGCGTGCCGTTGAGTAAGTTTATGTGTTTATAGCTTATACATCCTTTTTTCTTTTTCAATAAAATGGAAAACATGACATTCGTGTTTGATAAATTTGGTTCATGTTACATTTTAATTTTAACTTGTTTTACATAAGTTAATAAAGCACCATGCTATTTATATATTATCAATATTTATTAGTGGTCGAATTATAAAACAAAACGTCATACTCAAGCAAATACTATTTATGCACACCATTATCTGAAAAGTAACGAAAATAACCCATTTTCTGCCATCATCATAAACATTTAAAAATATATATACGTACTGAGATTTATATGTGTTGTTATCCATAATCTGGTTTTTAAACTTTCGTGCAATAAAAATATTACTTTACCCCCCCCCCTCTCCTTGCAAAATGACTTCTATAAAATATTCTATTTAAGTTGGCGTCGTAAGAAACGTTTGGAGTATTTACGATCTTATTAACTGCGGTCTTATTATGGATAAATTTTAGTTGACAGATGTAATTCAAAATCAGTTTTTGTCACTGAACAGGTTTTTATCACTGTCTCTCGTAAAATTACTGAGGGGACAAGATAATGAATCTAAATCAAAATCTTTGTCTTTATTTATGTCTAAATCCTTGTCTTTATTTACAAAATTTAAATATTACAAAATTTATTATCGTTACATAACTTTATTCTCTGGGTATTACAGTTCAATAACAAAAAACACTACATCATTTTTATTTTCAGATTATTTTCTACCCGAGAGATTTACGCTGTTACTCTCGATTAATTATATCTTCTTTTGGGATTAATTTTTGCATTATATTTTGTAATGAAATATCCATGGATTTTTTATACAAATGGTGTAGAAAACTTCATGTTCCACATTAAAACAAAATCCCCATCAAATTCCAAAAGGATTTTGTCTTTCTTTTTTTATAATGCTATATTTAATTACAATTATGTTATTTTTATGATTAGCTAATCATATAGACTTTAAAATAAGGGAAACATTAAGAATTATATAAATAATTATTAAAAAATAATATTCCTGTTTCTGTATAACTAGACAAAGTAACATTCCTTGCGAAAATTTTTCATTTTCATGAGAGACCCTGAGAAATATAATGCTAAAATTTCGGGAATAATTAATTCCAAATGCCTTTTCACTTAATGTTTGCCACATTATATGTACAAAATACAATATATACAAAACACACAATGAAAATTATTCTGAACAGGTTTTTATCACTGTCACTCTTCAAATTACCGAGGGAACAGGATAATGAGTTTAAAGACAATCTTATCTTTAGTATAATAAAATTGAGTGGCTTGTTTAGACAGAAAAAAAGTACTGTCTTGCGCAACTTTAATCTCTTGGAATTCTTTTATAAGTTCAATAACACTACATCGTCTTTTTTTTTCAGGTGATATTCTACCTGTGAGGTACTTTTTATTAATTGTATCTTTATTTCTAGATTAATTTTTGCGTTATATTTTGTAATGAAATATTCATGAATTTTTTATACAAAAAGTATAGTAAATTTGCATATTCTGTTTTAAAAAGAAATCCACATTAACTATAAGAAATGAATTTTTCTCTCTTTTATTAAATTTTTAGTTACTGTTATGTCACAATTTGTTCTCATATAGATTTGTTTAAAGTAAGTAAAACTATAAGAATAATATAAATGAAATTTAAAATATTTCCAGTTCTTGTAAAATTAGAAAATTTATTTAATATTCCTTCTGAATGCATTTCATTTTTTCGAAAGCTTTAGTAAATTTCATTCTAAAATGATAGAAGAGTGAAATGTAGAAAATAGTTAATTTAATATGAATTTCATTTAAGATTTTGTACGTGAAAAAACCACAAAATCGAAATTACACTATACAGATTATATCATTGTCACTCGTCACATCACTGAGGAATCAGCATAAAAAAACTAACATCAAGTTGTCATTAGCATATTAAGATTGATTAGTCTCTCTAAATATAAATCTAAAAAAGCAATTTGTTATCATTCCGAAATTTTACTTTTTTGGCTATTAAAAAAAAAAAAAAAAAAAAAAAAAACTCTACAAAGATTTATTTCTAGAATCTTTTCTGGATGACATATTCTTTTCTACCTGATATTTTGTAATGAAATATTCCTGGGTTTTTTTAGCTATTGCAAAGCGTTTATCGCGGGCTTTGAGCGCGACGACCGAATCTATAATTTTCGTAACGAGAAAAAAACCTAACACTCCGGCTAACTCCGTTTCAGTTCGGTAGACTTCTCATTTATTCAATAAAAGAAAAAATTGTTTTCTTATTGGTCATCACGCTCAAAAAGTGTAACTTGAATTAATGTCTAAGAAAAAGAAAAAAAACTTGAATTAATATCAAAGACAAAAAAAAAACTGCATAAATAATAAATAAATAAATAATTATAATTGCATAAGTTGATAAAAATGCTATGCAATAGCTTTACTGCGTCAGTCACCGAGTGCCACACGTATTTTTTAATTTATTTATTTATTTTTTTTAATGAAATGTGCTTTATGTGTTTATAATAAAAAATCATAAGGATTCTTTTATCTTAATGAAAATTTATAAATTGTAATAAATGGAAAGTATTAAATTTTATCCTAATTTCTCATGTAATTTCATTAATGGGTTTGAATGTGGAAAAGCTAACTTTGGTCAAAGCTTTTTAATATATTCTAACACAAATAAAAAGTGTTTATGAATTTGAATGCTCTGTCCGTACTGTAACTTGCGTAAATAAGTCAGGTTGAATATATGCTAGTATATATTCAACCTGACTTACTATGATACATTCAATATTTAAAAAAATGCGTTGCATTTGCTGTTAGATTTCAGTGACAAACAAAAGTATTCTATTACATTACGGCCTATTAGGAAAAATCATTAGCAAAGATACATCAATAATATTGCACAAATTTAAAGTTATAAACATTTATCTATAACACTGAAGTGCACTACAGGGCGCTTACAGCTATAATTTGGTGCGCTTTAAGCTTATCCTTTATTTACAGAGATATACAAAAGAAAAGCATACAAGTAACTTAATAAAGTTTAGGGAAGGGCTATGCAATTATGTTCCTATAAATCCTAGTGGTGCTACGTTTTTCGAAGACTCAACATCTCTTTTTATGCCAATTATTGTTCATTTTTATAAAATTTTACCAAAACATTATGATTGGTAAAGGAATTTCAAATGATAATTCCATGGATTCATGCAAATTATCTTAGACAAAATTATGCAAGCTAACTTACTATAATAAAACAATTCACTTTTAAAACATAAAGCAAAAACAAATTATAAAAAAGCAATGAATTTATCAGTTTCCACGATATTCAGAATAATTGTAATATGCATGACGAGTCAGCTACTCACTTACTGGAAGCGTTAGATTTTAGGGAAAATAATGCTTTTATGAAGAAAGTTTTATAAGCAACATACGATTTGTAACACTAAACTGCAGTGTGCATATTTCTTATGAAAGAAAGATTGTTTCTGTTTTCTAGACTTAAATTTAAAGTACTAAAATGATGAGTTATAAATTCTTTACAACATTTTGATTTTGAAAAGAATTTCTGATTTTCAAAGTTCAAAATCAGCTATTTCTTATGTATTTATGAATTAATTGAGTAATGATTAGCGTCGTCAGACCTGGTGCACCTAATAGGGTACATCAATATCTTTAAATTTTTTTCACGTCTAAAAATAATGTTAAAAAAAAAGAAAGGAGACTAAAAATATTTTTTATAGCGTGTCTTTAGCAAGCTATGAATAAAAATGAAAATAAAAAATGACTATAAAATATGTGTATAAAAAATTACTTGCAGCAGAAATGAACGAAATGTGCAAAAATGGAAATGTAAATAATGTTACTCTGCTTTAAGATACAATTTCTAAAGGTCATTAGTAATAAAAAAATATTAAATATATATTTATATTACGTTTCACAATATTTTTGCAACGCAAAAGTAGAATAAAATTTAAAAATCCTAAGAAATTGTCAAAAAAAAATGTACTTTTTGAGTCCTCATGTATCATCAAATTTTATGTACAACAAATTAAATTCAATTTCTTTCGATGTTCATTTTTTAAAAATAAATTTATTAATACAAATCAATAACTGAAATTTAAAAAAGTACATAAATGATCCCTGTGGTCTGAAGGTGTTAAGTTTATCTTTCATGTATCCTAAAATACCTAATGAGAGAGACGCCATTTATGTCAATAACAGTGTATAGTTCAGCCCATCACAATAAGCTGTCGCAGAAGATTACATATGTTGATGTGTTATTTCATGGACTGAGCTTCCACTATGAGTTACCAACATGGATGAAATGTTAATATCGTAGTAGTTTTTAAAATGTTCAGAAACTGTTCAAAAATGTTGCCGTTGTGTTTTGTTTAAAAGCGTAAAATGATTCGTAAAATAAGCATACTAAATGAGTTCAGCAAAATGTTTTACAAAAATTATTTGCGTGATTAGACAAATACTGAATAAATCAAATATTATTTATTAACTATTATTTATTCTTTACTTTATTCTGATTAAATATATTGAATTACACGATAGATTTTTATATGAATAATTTAATTTTCCTTTTATTTTAATAGTTTTGAAAGTAAAAATATAGCATTGATTTTTTTAAATTTTTGTTTTTCATATTTATCTAACGTTGCCATAAGAAAAGAAAATATTTAATGTATAGTTTTAAGATTAATTAATCTTTATTGAAATAAAGGTCATTAAAAATTATTTATATCTGAAGAAGATTTAAATGTTTGTCAAGGGATTATTTAGAAATCCTCTATTTTTTCTATTTTTATTTGAAATTATCAGTAAATAGCAGGAAAAAAAAATTCACGTAACTTCCATTAACATAAAATCCTAGCTTTATTTGAGACGAAGTAAAATCTTAACCCTCTGAAATTTGAACCCTCTGAACACAGTTCAGTATGTGCTACTTAACGACTCCCAACTGTTCAGATTTTGAGCTCAAAATTTAAGTTTAAGTCTAAGTTTACGAAAACATTTAATCAGATGCGAAAAATGACGCAAACACTAGTTGTTCGTTACTCCAAAGTCTAAAGCGCCCTCTATCGGCATTTTTTGATATTTATCTTTATAATTCATTTTCAATAAAATACCGACATAAAAAATAGTTTTAGTGAAAACCGCAAATCAATCGACCAATTTTTCCGTTTATTATAATCATTTGAATTTTAAACCCTCTGAATACTGTTAAGTTTGTGCTACTTAACCACACCCAACTTTTAGATTTTGAGCTCAAAATTTAAGTTTGAGTCTAAGCTTACGAAACCATTTAATGAGATCCAAAAAATCACGGCAAAAAATAGTTTTTCATTACTTCAAAGTCTAAAGCGCCCTCTATCGGCATTTTTAGAAATTTAGCTTTATAATTTATTTTCAAGAAAATACCAACATAAAGAATAGTTTTAGTGAAAACCGCAAATCAATCGACCAATTTTTCCGTTTTTTATGTGTATTTGAAATTTTGGACCCCAAACTTTAATGGCGGCTATTTCCTTTGAAAAACGTTTGAGACCCTTGGTCTCCTATTTATTATTACTCGTCTTGATGTGTTCTATCACCCCTTAGCGTATATACCATTAGTTTAGGGACACCCTGTATATATATACAATAAATATCGTTATTTGACCTGAAAAACTAACGGTATCCGTACGGACGCTGTCTTTTTTTTTTTTTTTTTTTTTTTTTTCAACAGAAATAATGCAATGCAAAGAGAAAATGTGTAGAAATGAAAGCATTTTATAATTTTTAAAATTTTGTATGTATTACTATTCGTCAATGATTTTTACATAACTTTATTTAGAAAATGCCGGTATAAATTTGACAATAAACGAATGATCTGGTGTAAACATTTAGAATTTAAACTTTTAATAAAATAAATAATGAAATTACCAAGAAAATTACTAAATTGAAATTACCAAGAAGACTTTCAAGAAATATTGAAAAAAAATGTCTTATTTAGAATTAAAAATATGTGCGTTTACAGCAAAATCAATAAATAGTACATGTTGCGCTACAAATGTTATTTTTGATGTCAGATTTCATGACAGGAACATTTATAAATTATAATAAATGAAAATACACTATTATTTATGTATTTGCAGTATTCCATTATCTGCTTTGAGTAACTGCAGTCAACAGAAATTATTGTTTATGATTACTTTTATTATCATTATCACGTTACTTATGTTACTTATCTAAATTTACTTATGTATTTACTTATGTTGCGAAATTATAAGTAAGATTCAAGTTTTGTGGTTTTTTCTTTTTATCGATAACTTGGCACATTTAAAGGTATATTTCGATCATTTATTTTCATTAGCAAGTAAAATTTATAACTTTTGAAGAAATGCATGCTTTCCATTTTCTACAGCAAAAAATAAACTACTAAATATTCGAAAAGAGATTTGTTTTCAAATAGTGTCAATAGCGATAAATAAAATTGGATAAGTATTTGTTTGTTTATATGCTCCAAAAAGTGTTTCTTAATACGGTTTCTTAATTTGAAAGATTATAATTTAATAATGAAGAAAATTATCCAATAACATTATATGAGCTATCCGCTATTCCAAGAAACATTCGTTGTCTTTAGAAAAAATATATATATTTCACATTTAAAGAAGAATTTATCAAATGAAAGTTTCTTTTTCGGCCATTGGCTTTCATAAACTTTTCCAAGTGCCTTTACAGTGCGTTAATATTTTTTCTGATATCAAAATATCAAGTTTTAGAATATTATTAATTTTAAATACACATTTTCAGTGTAGTTGTATTTATCCACGCTAAAGTAACAAAATAATAGCAATTTTAATGTTAATGCAAATGATGTTATTTTATTATATTTTTCTGTAAAATATGTTTGCTGAACATGAACATTTTTACAAAATAATTTACAGAATCAGAAATACCGTTATTTTAGTATGAGAAACATGATTTAATTGCTGTTGCAGCTACTTACTTGCAAAAGATTCTGAAAATCAGTGGTAGCAAAAGAAAGATAGATTTTCTAATTCAGTCTGTAAATTTCAAAAAATATTGATTTCTGGGTTACTAGAGATAATCGAACTTTTTTCGTAAGTAAATTGTCGCAAGAGGATATTGTATATTTTGGTCGTTGGTTTTATTACATTTTCCGACATTTAGTAGCATGTCTCTTTCCTATACAATGTTCTTAATATAATTAGTAATATATATATATTTCTGAATATATGTATGAAAAAATGCTTTTTATATTAATTGTACATATTCTTTTACATTTATATCTCTTTATATTAATAATATTTTATGTTAATTATATATATATATTTATATTAATTGTACAATTTTCTTTGTATATGCTAAGTAAAAAAATAAAAAAAAATTAAAATATCGAACAAAATCACGAGCAAATGAACAGATTGATAAAAAGTAGTTGCAAAAGTTTTTCTTCCTAATTCAAAGTAATTTCTTTATTTTGCTAAACGTATATAAAACAGGAATATAGTTTTATACTAGTAGAATGTAGCCGGTCGAACCTCTTTCTAAAGAGTAGATAGAAAACATGCACTCTATATAATTTGGCACCACAGGCGAAATTTTGAATATTAATGACATCATAAACTGTGGTCGCGTTACGCATAAATTTTCGTTGAAAAATGTTGTAATTCATAATGTGATATATGCAAAGATGTTTTATCATAAGTAAAAATACTTGGCATAGCTTGAATATTTCAGCAAGAAATAAATTGTGCGAATATTATAAAATAGAAAATATTCTACCATAAAATACGTCATCAATACTTTTTTTTATTTTTGAAGATCATAAGATTTTTATAATCAGAAGATTATTTTGACCACCATTATTTAAAGTTCCAAATTTTGGTGAGATTATTAGTTGAAAAATCCAAATCTTATTATAAATTTGAAAGTTCAAGTCAAATGATTTTTTCGGTGCTCTTCATAGAGATATGAGTAAAATTTTTATTGCTTAAAATTCAGGAAAAATCAAATTTTTAAACAGCGAAATTAAATAAAACATTTAAAAGATTACAATTAGACACGCTAATTATGGTGATTATCAGTGTCTGTCACATTAAGAGATTAGATTTAGAATTAGATTTGTCTACCCTATCTAGCAATAAGGAAGATTACAATTAGACAGGCTAATTATGGTGATTATCAGTGTCTGTCACATTAAGAGATTAGATTTAGAATTAGATTTGTCTAACCTATCTAGCAATAAGGTAGACAAATTATTATAAGATATTTATTTTTTACTTTTTTATGATAGTATGAACGTTTTACATTTCTTCATTAAGTACTTTATTTATTTATGCATTTATCAAATTAATATTGATGTATTATTTACAAAAATAAAAGATATATATTTGTTGATATACAATTTTATCCCTTTAATGGGAAGGGTCAGGCGATGGTGTCAACATTTGATATCGGAAGATATCTCTATGGAGAGATTACATTTGATATCATTATTTTTTATTTACTTTTCTATGTTTTACAGCACGATACTGCTGTATGATATACAGGGTGTCCGAAAAGTCTGGAAACCGTCGAATAACTCGAGAAATACATATGAGATTGAAAAACGAAAATGTACGTGTTAAATATTTTTAAATAAGCTACTCAGTGATGCCAAATTTGACCTTCGCAACCAACCCCCTGGGTTTCATAGGGGGTCCAACTTTGAAATCTTAAATTATAAACCCCATTTTTATTGCAGATTCGGATTCTACGGACAAAAAAACGTAACTTTTGTATTTGATGTTTATTTCGAATCCTTGTTTATCACGGTGTAATTGAGCATATTCAATCGGTACATATTTCGGTTTTCCCAACCAGGTTTTGCCTGATTGGTCAAAATTTTTTACGTCACATTCCTCGTCTTTTGCAGGAATAGCGTTTCTTGAAAATCACCCGTGGCCATTATTTCGATAATGCTACGATGTTACAAATTTGACCCATTTGCTGCAGCGTCACTCCACAGCTTTTATCTCTTTTATGACTAATGAGAATGCTCCATAACACAGTAAAGTAACCGTTTTCTGTAAAAGCGGTGGAGTGACGCTATAGCAAATAATAATAAAAAAAACATACACCCACATCAGCCGTATTTAGAAATCATTTACTGGATAAAATAAAAATCCAAAAAGAAAACTAAATTAATATATTTCAACAAATTTTTGTTGAGAAAAACATAAAAAAACCCTATACACTGCAAAGAATTTAACTCATTTGCTACAGCGTCACTCCACCGCTTTTGTAGAAAACGGTTACTTTACTGTGTCATAGAGCATTCTCATTGGTCATAAAAGAGATATTCTATAAAATCTGTAGAGTGACACTACAGCCAATGAGTCAAATTTTTATTATCGAAATAATCGCCACGGGTGATTTTCAAGAAACGCTATTCCTGCACAAGACGAGGAATTTGACGTAAAAATTCTGGCCAATCAGGCAAAACCTGGTTGGGAAAACCGAAATATGTATCGATTTAATATGTTCAATTATACCGTGATAAAAGAGGATTCGAAATAAACATCAAATACAAAAGTTACGAATTTTTGTCCGTAGAATCCGAATCTGCAATAAAAAATGGAGTTATAATTTAAGATTTCAAAGTTGGACCTCCTCTGACCCCCAGGGGGTCGGTTGCGAAGGTCGAATTTGGTATCACTGAGTAGCTTATTTAAAAATATACACGTATATTTTCGTTTTTCAATCTCATATGTATTTCTCGAGTTATTCCACCGTTTCCAGACTTTTCGGACCCTGTATATATGTATATATGTAAAGCAATTTTTTGTAATTACGTCTGAATTATGTAAAACAGATCATTTTTACAGACATATTTACAAAATTTGCTTATTTAAAAATGTTATGCAAAATGCTAAAAATAATACCTATCCTATTTTACATCCACTGCAATGTTACACTGTACTGCCATCCGATATCTGGAAACTGTCTTACGTTTTCCAGTATTTGAAGTAATTTTTAAATTGAAGTCATGTACCGTTCTTTTAAGGAAAATATTCAAACGATAATACGAGAGAGAGAAAAGAATTGAGCCTTTTTAGCAATTTCCAACAAAGTTGAAAAGCATTTGTACATTTGGTGTGTCTGTCTGCCCGTCTGGACATTTGGCTGTTTGTCCGTTTGGCCATTTGGCTGTTTTTCCGCCTGTCCGTCTGTCCACGCTCTAACCTCTGTATAAATACTTGGATTTTCATTCAATTCACAAAGCTTATTTACGGTCATTACATTATTCCAATCATTTACAGGGTACGCACAAAAGTATTTGCATACAATCTTCTTATTAGACGAAATTTATGAAGGAGAATTTTCAAATGAAGTAAATTGTGGAATCCATGCTTTTAATAAATATTAATGTCTATATCATATACAGGGCTGCTAAAGAGTTTGGATACTTTTCCGACTGTAGATGGGAACAGCTGAAATTCGGTTTTGAAATGGATTATACACTTTTATTAGGTGAAATGGGACGCAATATTTTAATTTTTAAACGGCGCGGTTTTGTTACATTATTCTGACTGTTTTGGAAAGTGTTTCATAATCTATGATGTGCGAATGATTTTCTTCGTGTTTAAAAATTCCATTTATTTAAATTCACTTAACAAAAATGCATATAAAGAAAAGAAAAATGAGTCCACAATCATCAAGTCCCGTACTTGAACATCAAATTAATTTTTTTTTAAAAGCTAATAAAAAAATACATCTCTCCAAATCATTTCGGATTCGTTTTGTAGAATAAAAAAATCATTTTGTTTAATTTGCATTCCGTTAGTGATTATGATATTTTAAAATGAAAAATAAAATAAAACTGAAACAATTTCAGCAAATGAAAGTGATTTACATTAGATCACTGAGATTAAATTTAATGCAACATTCCCTTTTAAATTGATCAAGAAGGATTTTTTTTAATGTTATTGTTTTAGAAAATTGGTTTAATACACAGCTTGTCTCTCACCGTCACAATTTGAGAAAATGAAATGTTTTCCAGCAAATAAAGTGTATTTCCAAAATTAATTTTGGAATGCAGTTTTTTACACTCTTGTTTTTTTCTGAGCGTGTTCTTTTTTAAATGTAAACATGAAAATTTTAAAAGGTTTTTCACTTGCATCTTGATATGCTAAAAATTATGTTAATTATGTTATGGCTGTGCAATATTTTAATATTTTTAGAGCATCATTATCTATAAAAAATCTTAAGGGGGGGGGGGTTATCAGCCAGTCACGGATTATAATTCGCCAAATATTCTTTGTAGTCGCAAATTGTATACGTTTTACAACAACGGTGGATTTAGTAATGCGCCAATCCCCACTCGCCAAAATAGGCCAAGTGAATGTGAACTAAAGCAACGAAATATTTCAAACACAATAGATTTATAAAAAACAAATCAACGTACTGTAGTTTATTTTTAACTCTTTTTTCCGTAAAAATATTAATTGCAGCAATAAAATAAGATGGTGTTTTAAAATAAAGATTAATGGCTAATAAAAGATTTTTTGTAGTTATTTATTCTTAACGTTATTATCAGGAGTAAATGAAAGTGTTTTCACAGGTTCTTTTCAAAAACTACTCGAGGGATTTTTTTGCGATTATACCATTGAAAGGGAACACTAACGCGGTTATTTATATGTGTATAATATACCATTTAACAATGATTTATCATAATAAAATTTTATATTTCATTGTTATTGTGGACAAAAAGGTTGCAAATTGTTTTGCAACCGTTATCTTTATTTAAAAAAATGGAACAGCTTAATCAATAAGAAAATTTAAAAAAATATATATACAATTTTTTTTTTTTTTTTTTTTTTTTGAAGGAAAGAAAGAAAAAATCTAGTCGGATGTGGCAATCCCAAAACTTTCTGCTATCTCATACATATTAATATTACCAGAAAAATGAATCGTCACTCTCACCGCAGAGTCACAAGTTAGGTAGTTTACACCAAAATCTAATCTGCAACAACGTATTTCAAGTTCTATCTATATTTGAAATTTGGTGAAAATCCAAATTTTTATTTGAGATGAAATCATCGTAGAAATCGTAAAAAATCAGAATAGAAGCGCCATTGGTTGACCTATTTAGTCTACAAACTAAAGAATATTAAATTATATTAGAGATTAACTGAATTTGAAGTATGATGAAAATTCGTGCAGTAATTCGTGAAATAGAGCAATTGCGATAATCATGAATAATGTCTCACAGCAGCACCGCCTAGTGAGAAATGTACTCGAAAAACTAAAGAATATTCACTTATATCAGGGACTAACGGAATCTGAACTTTGATGAAAATTCGTGCATTAGATCCTAAAATAGAGCTGTTGTGATATAATCATGAATAAAGCCGCATAGCAGTACCACTTTTCAAGCAAAGACTCAACAGACAGACATTTCGTAAAAACTTGATTTTTGGCGAAAAAATCCGAAAAAAATCCTGTAGCGAAAAGATCCGTCGAAACCCGGATTTCAAAAATATTGACGTATATTGTAAAGACAAAAGAAAGTAAAAGATGGTTTTAATAGTGAAAACATTATAAAACGGAAATACCTAATGTCATCATGAAAAGTATCAAAATGCTTGAATATCTTTGGAATCTCAACTGTTATTAAATTAAACCTATATTTAACTACATTTTAACTGTATTTAACTATGAATCCTTTATTATAACGGTTTAACGAAGTGTGTATTAAATGCAATATTGTAATTTTTTATGTTCTCTTTTGGTTTTGTTTGTTATTCACAACTGTGAATGACTGTTGAGAATTAATTCATTGTCATTCTTGAAAAACATATTATTTCAAGTGGCATCAGTGATAAATGTTTACTATTTAGATTTCATTTTACAATATTAGCATGCATACACAATGCACATAAAAAGCCATATGCATGCACATACAAATGGTTAAAAAGGTATAGAAAAGATACAACCATTTTTTAAGCATTTAGTTCCCAGAATTAGGCATTCATTTAATTTATACAAAAAAATATATATATCACTTAATTTTTTTAATATTTTAAGTTTTCATGAAACTTTTCCTTCAGGCATAATTTGAAAATTAATTTATTATTCCAAAGTGTTTCTGAAATATAACATTTTGCTTTACCCTGGGAAACCTACAAAGTTATACAATAAACATGATTATATGCTGGTTCAATTTTAATATTCCCATGGCCTTTATCTGCCTTTTTTTTTTTTTTTTTTTTTTTTTTTTTTTTTTTTTTTTTCTTGCTTAATAGAAAATTTTCTTGTATAGCTCTGAACAAAGCTCAAAACTTTTCAAACAGTATATTTCCAAACCGTTTTAGTGAAAGTGGTTTTTTTTCAGTTTTCTTCGTGAGTTTTCTGGAAATGCAAAAGGTTATGAAGTAAATACAGATATAGTTTGATAAATATGGACCTTTTTGCCCGAAGGTCAGGAAAATGCCGAAAAAAGCATTGAGTGAACTTTTTAATTTAAAAAACAGAAAAAATACGCGATCACGTCAGAAAAAAAGTCGAATATTTACTTCTAAGATATGTTTTAACGCTTGGGAAATGTGAAAATATCAACATTAATATTTTTATACAAAAACTTTAACAACTAATATTTATTTCTTTAGATGGAATTTATAGAGCAAGTTCATCTAATGTGTATAATTATCTAATAAATTCCTATTTTATTGTTTTTAATTGGCAGACCTCTTATCAGAAAATGTCAGATTTTTACCTTTTTTCAAGTATTTATAAACAATAACAACTGAATGTATACGAAAGAGATAATTAGCTACAAAAACCTTTAAAATTTTTAATTAACTACTTACTTTGCATATGTTTTTTCTGCATAAATAATTAATCTTAGACCTTTTAAAGTTTAATTGAAGATTCAGCATTCTTCTTTAATTAAAAAAGTCCTTAATTAAAGTTTTACTTTAATTTTTTACAAATAAAACTACCCTAGTAGCAAACCAATATTGGTCCAACGTTGCGCCAATATTTCATTCATTGGAAATATTGCCAATAAAATGTCAATATTGCCCCAATATTGGGATGTTTACATTTGTCCTTATTTAGCCAATATTTGCAGCCAATATTATGCCAATAATGGTGTTTCATTGGAAATATTGCTAATAAAACGCCAATATTATACAAATGTTGGCGTTACATTGGAAATATTTCCAATGAATATCCAATATTTAACCAACATTGGCGTTTTATTGGCAATATTTCCAATGAAACCCCAATATTGGCATAATATTGGCTGCATATAATGGCTAAATAAGGGTAAAATGTAAACACCCCAATATTGGAGCAATATTTCATGCCAATATTGCTCCAAGATATAGCCAATATTGGTCCAATACCGCTTGGATACTGGGGTAGATATTATCTCATCCAAAAGTAAAACAACAGAATTTTACAATGTTAGAAAAAATTGTCTTTTATCGAGATTGAATAATTATAAGTAATTACCTGAACTTAAGATTTTCAAAGTAAGATAAAATATATTTCAGAGCTTTTGTAAATATATTAGTATAGTTGTTCATAAATATTCTGTCTGGATTTAGAAAAAAAAATGAAATAATTTTGCTTGCTTCTTCCACTGTAAATTCGTAGAAATCACTCTCTTTTACTATGGGCAGGATCTCTTCCGAAAACTCTTAAATGTCCTCGTATTGATTTTTAAAACCTTACACAGTTAAAACTTTTTGCTCTAGTTGAACCAAATTTTGGCGTTCAGTAGCTGCCACCATAAGATGGTTAAACACCAACACTTGGTGCTTCTTATTTCAACCTCTTTCCAATTATTGGAATTATACTTCAACAGGAGATCCAAATATTGGTTCTAGATTTCACCATCTTACAGTGGCAGCTACTGAGCACCAAAATTCGCTTCAAACTAGGGCAAGATTTTTAACAGTGTACCTCAAAATTAATTTCTCGTAAAGATGTGCAGTGGTACTCCCCATTTGCTATAGTTTTGAGATAGCTTTGATTTTATTGATATGTGAAATTCTAAGAAACTAGTCGTTGGGGGCCACCGTAATACTTACCCATCATGGATAGGTATATGAAAATAAAACATATGAAAACTATTTATACAATGCATTGCAATTCATAAACAAAATTTAAATATTGTTAATATACAGATTAATGCTATATTAAAGAACTGTTGAGGTACCAATTTCGACAAATTATATAAAACGCCAAACTACTCAAGTAGTACCGAACTGCGTAAAAGAAACATCCTTATAACCCCAAAAATAATAACTCTGTTAACTAACAATTAACTGCGTCTGATGACGCGTCTCATTTCCAATTAAAATATACCTCTGAATTGAAATTTGAATGAAATACAGGGTCATGAAAAATCGAAGAATGTGGAAAACAGGATTACAAATATCTCGGCAACTAATAATCCGATCGACTTCGTTCTATATGCAAAATATGTGTTATTTTATTGCCTTTTACGCCCATTCCTTAGAACAAAAAAATTCGAAAATTTTTATATACCTTTCATCAGAACGAATTTTTCGAGAATCCGAAAAAAAATAGTTCCGGATAATCGAGGTTGCTGATATTAAATAGGCTTCGTCCCATTCTTACATACTAACAACATACAAAATTTCAAGTCTTTATCTCAATTTGTTCGGTAGATAGAGCGTTTACAGACAGACGGACGGCAATTTCTTTTTCTAAAAATATGTTTTTCGGAATCTCCAGTATCTGAAACGTGTAAATCCGTCAAAAAAAATTTCGATTTTCAAAACGATTGCAAGACTTAACCTATACTACGTATGATGGGTAAGTAAAAACGTATCTCTGAACTCATAAAACAGGCGCAAAGAACTTCGATCCTATAAGCAATGAATAGGGAAGGAAACTTTTTGCTATTGAAGAAGTCCTTACAATCGAACTTTGCTTTGAAAATATTGCGAAAACATGAAGTAAAATTTTATGTTATGATAATTCTTTAAATAATCCATTTGAATCATCTTTGAGTCATCTTGTGTGGTCCAACGTCTCTAAATGTAATCCGTTTACATAAGATTATACGTCTTGATTATGATCATTAAAGATGTGGAATCCCTAACGCAAACTGTTTTCTAGTCCTAATAGCCCGAACAACTCAAATATACACTGATGAGTCCAAGTTCAATTTACACAGTGAAAAAATGACAAATTACGAAAATCTCTACTTACCTTGATTTACGA
This sequence comes from Maratus speculifer, assembly GCA_964019185.1. Classification (NCBI taxonomy): domain Eukaryota; kingdom Metazoa; phylum Arthropoda; class Arachnida; order Araneae; family Salticidae; genus Maratus; species Maratus speculifer. The sequence continues at coordinate 3,491,741 of OZ025289.1, read as the reverse complement.
AAATTTACAATAATCACGAACACTATATCTAAATTCTAAAATTCTAAAAATCACTTTTCTTTTTTAATTTCAGAAAAATAAATATTTATTATTTGCCCATCATTTTCGGATACATTGCCTAGCACCTTTTACAATATATTTATTTTTATAATTTTTTTATTATATTTCGCAAATAAATAATTTTATGAGGTTTTTAAAGATAAAGAAATGCTTCTGGGAGTCTTGGAAAACATGGAAAACGTCATTTTATATTTCCGTTCATGATAATAGTAAATTTTGTAGATCAAGAAACATGTGTTTTTTTTTTTTTTTTTTTTTTTTTTACAGTATATTGAGTGATTCAAGGAATCTGCTGATGTGAAGGGAGTAACGCACCAAATACAATTAATCCATCTTTGCTGAAAAGATTCGATTTAACTGTGCGTTGACTAATGCTGGTATCTTTTTTTTTTTTGGACGAATCGATAGGTGTATTAATCTATGTAAAAATGAATGGTCACTGTTATACTTAAAGTAGATGCCTGACGACATTAATCTATGTACAAATGTTTCGATTAATTTTTTGCAACAAAAATCTTTTCGAATCATCATTGCAACCATAACTTCCAAAAATCGGTCTTCTGAGATGATTTTCCCACTACTTTATTCAATTCAAGCGTTTCTATGTTTGCCACAAAAGTAAGATTTTGCTTGCTTCTTTCAAAATATTTAAATTCGTAGAGATCGTCATCGTTTAGTTTACTTGCGAGCATAAAGTTGAAGATCTCTTCCGATTATTCTCAGTTCTTCCCGTTCTGATCTTAAAAGCATTCTGTGAATACCAAATCCACTTAGAGTTATGCAATGATATTCCCTATTTGCCACAGCTGCTGATACATTGCTGATTTTATTGATAGGTGGAATTGTAAGAAAACCCAGAACTGTGGACTCATATAACAGTACAATAAACATCACTTCTATAACTAATGAATAGAGGAGCAAATTTTCTGCTATTGAAGAAGATTTTATAATCGAACTTTGCTTCAAAAATATGGCAAAAACATGAAGTAAAATTTTATCAAATGAATTATTACGTTTGAAAGTAAAATAATGTATCATTAGCATAATAATAAACAGTAAGACAATAGATATCCGGATAGATGTTGAAAAAGTAGAAAAACTATCAAATATCTGTGGTATATATTTTGGTTTTTGAGTCATAAAATCCATAATTATAAAGTTTAAATGGTTAAGCGAAATCTGATGTTTCTGAATTTTTTGTGGTCATGGTATAAGGATCAACAGCTATATCGATTTCCGATATGTTTATTAGTTCTCTTAATCCTTTAAAAGTACGATTAGGTAGAATGTAACTTGGTTTATCAGTAATATAAAAAGAAGCATAATCGAAATAGTCTGAATTTTTTTCAAGGTAATCTCCAAGCCTAACTGCTAATAGACTTCGAGGACTGTGTCTTTCTGAGAAAAACTTTCGTATGTTCGTGTAAAAGGAAAGTTGTCGGAATCATATTTTTAAGACTTGATTCGTTTTCACATTCTTTTGATATTATAAGAAACAATAATGTATAATATTTCCTTAAATTTAGGTAAAAAATATTGTCAGTTATTTAAAATAGAGTAATCAGTAATCCTTTTATTAATAATCTTCAATTTTCTCTGCAGAATCCAGACAGATGGTAATTTTGTTATGTCTAAAAAAATCCAGTTTTTGCGTGATACTAGTTTGCTAGTCGTGATTGCCCTAAATTGTGAGTTATGATTTAATCAGTTAATTAGATACATTAGACATTGGTACTTGTATAGTTTATGCATATTTTTCACCAATAAACGAAATTCCCGACCAGAAAATAGAAGAATATGATTAATATAATGTAGAAAAAAACAGCGAATTATGAATGACATTAAATTTTATTAAATTAAGATTTCATTTAGTGGAAAAAACAATCGGTTGTTTTAACAAAGACACATTTTCTGTAGATAAACAGCATATCTTAAATAAATGGAATTTAAATGAAACATTTTTTCAATAATAAATACGGAATCCGTTTTAGACTTTGATCAAAGATCTTTCATCAATGAAAATGCTTTCATGAAATTTTCAATTTCTGTGTGAGGCATACACAATTGCTCACAACATGTGCAATATTTTTCTTTGATTTTGGCTTTTAGTGATCAATAACATTTACATTTACTAAATTTACTCTTTTTGAACGTTACACTTATATGGTTTTTAAATGTACGCTTATAAAAGAGACATTAAACTAAAGTTCAATACGACCACATTTACTTAATTTCAATATTTCAGTTCGTTTGGTGTATTGTGAACGAAATTAAGAAAAGTTAACTGGAAGAGATAGTTTTGGAAAAATTGAAGTATTTTTGACCAAGAAACAAAAATACATATAAGCTCACAAATACATATATATATATAAGATAATTATAAAGTACTGCAAGTCTTATTTTCATGTACGGTGTCTTGACACCAATACAGTAAGAAATATTAGTAATAACATATAGGCTTAACGCGTTTTTTTTTTCAAATTATGCACGAAAATTAAGAACTACTGAATTTTTGTTTTTCTAATATTTCGATTATATTTGTTCTGAATATTTGTTGTTCAAAGATTGTATCTACAATAATACAGTTAAAAATGAGAAACTCAATTTCCGTTTAAACACGCGTAATTAATTTCAATTTATGCCAGAGAAGTTTGAAACATTTCCTTTTTTTTCTTAACGAAAATTTCGATGCAATATTACCATCAGAAATTTCAAAAATAATTCATCACATACTTTAAAAGAAATTCCATTCCTTCCGTCTTATACTTTACAATGAAATGTAGATTTTAATAGATTGCTTCATGCCACTTATAATCTGTTATATAAAGTGAGGTCTGTACAAACTGTAACTGTCAAAAATAGCCAGTCTAATCGAATGATTTTTCATTTCAGAATGCGTGAGAAGGTATTCTAACAGAGTGAGTTTTGGGAATGTATTTGATAACGTACAAATTCTCCATTTGAATAATATAAGAAAATCTAAAAGTCACTTTAAAACTCATGAAATTCGTCTATTTGTAATAAAAGCGATTGTATTTAATATATTCGTATAATGAGGTTTTATCAGGGATATGTCGATTGTTATACGAGCAGTCTACATTATTTTGTTGGTTGTTATTTAAAAAGAACTCCTAATATCATAACCTAATTTTATTTTTCAAATCTCATGTATTTGTTTTACGAAAACCGCTTATGCACATAAAAGAATTCAGATAGTTTAGCCAAATTTAAATCATTTAAAATTAAATACATAGAATATTATTTATTTATATTTACTTTTTCTGATAAATGTGAAATATATGAAGTTTCACAAAATATCTGATAATAATGCAATCTTTCTATAAAAATATCTAATAGTAATCCTGCTCTAATAATATCTAAATATCTTATAATAATTCAATTTTTCTAACCATTTTTTTTATTTTTCTGTTTAATTAAGTAAATATTTAACATTTCAGGAATTAATCATTGAAATACTAAGAGCCAACACTAAATATCAAATTATTTTTTAACTCATTGTTTACAAAAGTGTTAATTAAATAAATTAAGAAAACTATGACAATTGTTTTACAAACTAAAAATAATTATAGGATTAACAATTTTATTGAATAGGGAAAAATACATTAGATAAATTTATTTTTGGATTGAAGTTAAAATATTGTAAAATTATTTTGTTATAATTTGATTAGATTTTTTATCTATTGAAATATAAAGTTTGATATGAATTCAGCATATTAAATGGTTAGTTTATTTCTATTTTACATAAAGATCCATTTATTTTCTATAAAAAAAATGCGTAATAAATTTCGCGTAGTAAAATTTCAGTCTCATTCTCAGTCTAGAAATGCAAATAAGTACTTTTTATAAGAACAAGTAATTAAATAGTATTTTAATAGTATTTTAAACAAGTAATTTAATAGAATTAATGCGATTAACGGACTACACAGTTAAAACATTTTCTATGAAATTACGAAGAATCTTCGGGTAATCTTAAATCTTATGTAAAAATACAGAGATTAGAAAAAAACAAGATTCTGTTAAATTACAGAGAAGCTATTCGGTAAATTTAGATTGAAAATTCCCACGGTTAAAAATACACAAAGTTCTGTAAATTTACTTTTAATGACAATTATTTAATTTAGTTTTTAAAATTAGTGAATTACTCAGTCTGTAGTTAATTTCAAAGAACTTGAAATTTTCCAGTTAATTTGAACGGCTGTTATCTTTAAATTTTAACACAATTCCTTTCTATCTCATGGAGTTTGGACACGAGACCTCTTAATATTAGAAGTGTGTCTTACTGACAGAATTATAGGAACTATTGCTGATGAGTACAAAGTACGTCCTTTCAGTGTGCACCCTCCAACCTCCAACCTCACGCTTAATCTGTTGAGATGATTTTTTCTATTCTAAATTATTCTAGTCTAAAAAAATAAACAAAATTTTGAACTAGTAAAACTTATCAAAGAGTTGCAGTGTATAAAATTTTTTTAAATAAATCTTCAATGTATCTGAGATTTAAATTAACACTACAACTTTTATGCCTTTATTCTGATTAACCTAAGTGAGTGTCAAATATCCACTTCAAGAATGTCTTTTTCAAGCTCTGCAATTACGTTATTGGTGTAATTTATCTAATTCTTTAATGAAGTTATAACAGTCTTTCTTTAAGAAGTGCAAAAATATAAGACTAACATTGATTTGTATAGATTATAAAGTAAATTTGGTTCACTTTACCCACGAGGTAACTGTACCATAGGCTATTTAATAAAAAAACGTTAATGCCTTTTATGTTTTAGTTTTTGTATTAAATTATTTTATAGCATGATAATTCAATCGGTAAACGAATTATATAATATTCATTCATTGCTCATTCATCTTTATGTCTTAAACTAACATGCGTCAGCTCAATCTTAACTCTGTCTTTCCTGTAATATGCATCATAAAATGTATTTTTATTTTTTTACAAAGACTGTTAGTTTGGTTGAATTTCTTTTATTAAAATACGGTAAGTATTTTTGTTAAATTATCTTTCAGTTTAAAGATTAGGCTTTTAGATATCTAATTGTAACAATGTGAAATATCTATGCACATTCACTTCGTGTTTCATATGAGGCGTTTATTTCAGTTTTAAAAAATACATACCCCATACAGCTTTAAAAAATGGAGTACCGTAAAACGGGGTGAATCGGAACACTTTTCAACTTTAACGCAAAAAAAAAAAAAAAAAAAAAAAAAAAAACTGATTTTTTAATTTTTTTATTTTTTTGCTACAAACTTCGGTCTTGTTTTGTAAACTTTTTCAGCAAACTTTTAAGCAATATATATATATATATATATATATATATATATATTATTTTTTTAAATGGTGTTCCAGTTCACCCCGCAGGTAAGGGTGAATCGGAACAAATGTTATAATCTTTATTTATTCCGATTCAAATTTTAATACGGTTAATAAAAACAGATAATAATGATAAGGGAGGAATAAATAGGAACAAATAGTTACTGTAAAACCAAGCCTTTATTTTAAATACAAGTAAAAATATGCCTTTTAAAAATTAGAAAACAACTTTGAAATCAAGAAAAATTTTAATTTATTTTAAGAAATTGTATTTGAATTGCAGAAGTAGAATATAATACAAATTCATTACTGTTCTATGTTATCCTTTACTAGTGGTCATTGGGTAAGTGAATGTATTGAGTAGCCCAAATCGCTGCATGTATTAGTATGATGTACTAAAACGCCCTCATCCCCAGCCCTTAGTACTGTTTCCATCCCTCTCTTTTTTAATTAGTTTTTCATTTTTAGATGTTTGCGTAATGTTGTGGATGTCAGAGAATAATTCTGTGTAGTTTTTCTAACTAATTTGCTATTTTTAATTTCTTTTATTGTAAGTTCCATGTCTGTTGGATTAGGTGTTGACTTTTTTGTTTAACCAAGTAATTTCTTGGCACCTTTAAGCTCTTTAAGTATCTAAAATAAACAAAATATTGTTATAATACATATTCATACATATGATTTCTTATATTACATGAAACTATTACTATATAGAAAAATAAACCATGAGAGAAAACGTGTTCCGCTTCACCCCGTAAATCTTAAATCTCTGATGTTACAAACCATTTTTCATTTTTAAATTATGTAGTTTAGAAATAAGTAGAACTTAGTACAGCATATCGTTTACAATTCTATCATTAATTAAAAATCCCCTCTCATAGGTTTAGAATACGAAAAATACTGTAGTTATATACAAAGTTTTGAAGTCGTTTAAAAAATGAGGTTGTTGATCATCCTCTTGAAGTTTTCTTATAAACCCCAGTAGTGGTGCCAACATATCAAAACTGAATTTTCCAACTCCCAATGTTATTAACTTCTTATAAAAAATGGCAACTAAAAATATCATCACATATATTTATAAGGAATTTATTTGTATGACCTGGAAGTTTCGTTTCTATTCACCTCATTTTACGGTAACTAAAAAATGCCTCAGGGGTGACTGTACCACGTAGGATCCAGTTACTCCAACAGTTATAAATATATATTTTTAAAATTTTACTAATTTTGTGAAATTAATTCCTCAATTGTTTTTTATTCTTCCAATAAAAAATTTTATGTAATATCTTATTAAAGTTACATAATAAATTTTACATAGTATTTTGGAAGTATCAAAAGCTCAATAAAACAGTCAAGTATCGACAATGTATGATACATAAAAAGATACGTTCAAAGCAGAAAGTGGCTTTATTAGAAACATATCGAAAACAATAAAAATGAATTATTTTTAACATAAAAGTATAATTTAATTCTTCTTAAGTTTATTGGACGTATCGAACTTTTATTTTGGTAAGTAAAATAAAAAATGAGATAATTAAATACTTACGTATCATTTTTTAAATTTATTTTTTCTTTAAATTCACAAGTACCTTTTATACCTATTACCTGCAATAAAGCACATAATTACTTAAATAATTATTTTGTTTAATAAATTTAATAATTTCACATTATGTGCTTATATTAGACATCTCAACAGCAAATGTTTTTATTGCAATGTTCTTTAGTTGATGTATAATTTATGTCATGTACCTAGTTTTAAAATTTTAAAGTTATTTACATAATTGAAGCTGGACCAGATATTCCATATTAAAAAAATCAAACGCGTTTGAAAGATAGACCTACTTGTTTCAGTTGCCTTATGAAAATAACGCAACTAGACCCAAGATGAAGGAAATATGAAACATATATATTATTTTATTTCTAAAGATTGAAATGATTTTTTTTAAATTTCTGTATGATAGACTGAAGCTAACTGAAAACATTTACAAAGCTTCAGACTTTGAACAAATGAATGTTACTTTTTGGAAACTAAATAGCCAGAATCTCCAAGGTCTACATTGGAAAATCCTGGCCCAGTTTCCCAATATAACTTTATATTGGCCGATACTGACTTTGACAACCACCAAATTAAAACCAATGGTCACACAACATGGATATTTTGGATTTCTTTCTTTCTAATAATCATCTCACTCAGAAAAAAAAATCACAAAAATCTGTTTACAATTTAATCACAGCCTGGGTGATTCTTGTCTGGAATGACTCTTAAGTGTTTGTAAGAAGTCTGTTATTACAAATATCGTCATTTTCTTGTATTCTAGAGGCTAAACAATGTCTGACATTCGTTTGGTAACATAGGCCAAAACAGCAATACTTTTAGTATCATTGTTTTCGGCATCATAAATATGAAGGACCAGACTAGCAGAAACATAATTGCATAGAAGCGGTAACATGTTTGGTTCATTTATATTTCCGATTTCCCTTAAAAAATTAGAAAAAGTTTGTTTCCATTTAGCCTCCGCACCCACACAAGTGGAATCGACATCAAACTTTTCAGGTTTCAAAAAGTTGATCTATCGTATTTAATTTAGGAATAGTAAATAATAATATTGATTGTATTGTGAATATTGAAAATATTAAAAGTATGTGAAACATTCCTAACTTTTAAAATGATAAGGTAGGCTTTAATCATTATTAAACAACACATAAAAATTCATAGTGGCAATCTATGGAAATTGAAAAACATACAACCGTGTTGTCAAAACGGTAATCATAAAAAACAGAGTTGTTACTACAATAGCATATATATATGTATCATAATTAATTTAACTTTTGAGGAAAGTCGCATGATACGACAAGAGTCAAATCAAAAGCTCATTTTCATTTTAACAGTTTTAATATATTCTTGTTGACTGATTGAAGTTATTGTCAGCCACTTACTCTTATAAATGATGCAGCTCTCGTGAAATCACCTGCTGCAAATAATACATTAAATTAAGTCACTCGTAGATGTTACCTTCTGGTACAGTTTTGGAGAATCAATTAAATAATTATCATTGCTCTTTGTTTTATTTCTTTCATTTTGTTTTGTTCATTTACTCTAGGCATACCTAATACCTCAAGATTTTGTAACACTTAACTCAGAATGACCTCGCTTTATTGAGAAAATTTAAACTTTCCCGACAAACTTATTAGAGAAAATCCTTTTACTAAATAAAGTATATCGCTTGAAATAAATGTTGTAAAAAATTGAAAACAAATAACATTGGTATGTTTCGGATGCAATTTGATAAGAACCATAATTATAATAAAATTAAAAATACAAATCGTCTGACGGACAATACAAATGATACGCGAGAATGAGTAGTAAATAAAAACCACGCGCTGTATTGTAAAAATAAATAAATAAATAAATAAATAAAAATGGACCATAATCTAAATTTATTTTCTAAATTGGTTCATCCCATTCCAGATTTCCTGAGGAACGTATTCATTAACTCTAACCACAACTTAGGAATAATAATAGAAACAGTTTCATTACAAACAAAATATTTACGCGTAAAAATTTCAATGGACTCTCTTATAATGGACTTACGACAACAATTTGATACCAAACATAATTTGCTTTCATTAAACAGAATTTTTATTCCTCCATCTAAGTGTAATCTAGATAAAGTAATGTTTGTATTACCATATTTAATATCGGATTCATGCTCACCTTTTCTAATTACGAGCTTCCTCCCAATCATGTCTATGCAATAACTTAAGTCACTTTATTTCCGGTAATATGAGGTATTTTAGAACCCCTGCAAAAACCTCATTTCCTATAGGGTCAAATTACTTATTAAGTAGAGTCTTTAATTTTGGTAGCGGCGTAGAAATCAATTTAATATTAAACTTTTTAAATCGAAATTTTAACTTCTCAAAACTGCCTTTTAAATATGAAAAGAAGCTTCATCAAATTTGTAGGATCTCTACCTTTACTGAAACGAGGTGGAACCCGTCGAAATTCGACGAAATAAAATGTTTAAGAACGGACTGTTTCATTGATTTATAATAAATCTACAAAATTAGTTACAGTAAAAAATGCATCCAATATTGGTCAGTCTAATTGACAAATAAGTACTACTTTATGATAGAATTAACAAAATAGTGAACTTATTGGGGGGGGGGGGGGAGGGCGACGATTTTTCTCCCATTAATTGTTTTTTGAAGGGATTATTCCTTGAAAATATAAGGCTGTAACTTATAATCAGTGTGCATAGCCTGCGAGCTCAATGCCATCAGTTTAAATGAGCATTATTCATTTTATTCTAAAATGACGTAATTGCCTTTGTTAAAGCATTTCACCTTTACGGATCCAGTCTTAAACAACATCTATATAAAAGTGTGCATATGACGTCATTAACGCGGAAAGGAATAATGCACAAACGTAACAAAAAGAAATAT